>OY856409.1:1246526748-1246889248 GCA_963693085.1 Alisma plantago-aquatica
TGTCTGAGTCAGTTTGAAACTCTGAATCCACCACTGTGTACTACACAATATGCTAATACTAAATGTCTAATAAAAAGTTACCGGAACAAAGTCATCGAACCTATGTTAGTCGATGGCTTCTTATCAAATCACTTAGCTATATGTAGTGTAGCTAGGTGGTTGAACTGCATATTAGTCTGCACAAACTAATTATCTAACCAATGTTTAGAGACATTGGCTGAAACTTTGACCAACATCATCAATGTCAGCCTAAATGTTGATGATGTTAGTCCGACTCAATAGAAAAAATAGAGAATTTATCAGATGTCAACCAACTGTGATAACATTATTAATGTTATGGTGGAATACCTTTACCCATGGTATAAAATGCCACAACATTGGGTGAAATTTCACGAATTTTGTCGATGTCGACATTTGGTGATGTTGAGTCCATGTCAACATCCTTATTCCACAATATCCTCAACATTTTGTCGAAGTTGTCAATATTTCTCCATATGTTGATGAAGTTGACCCAGTTCCAGTCAAAAATTCCGCAATGTCCTTGACATCAGTCGAAGCTGGCAACATTCTACTAATGTTTTGTGAAGTTTGCTGTGTGAGGGAAAAAAAGTGTTGGAACTTAAGGTAAGGCAATTTTGATGATTTTTTTAATTATTCTAAGCTAATATTAATAGATTGACCTCTCTTTGCTAGATCTACTATAGATTTACACCATTTTTATGTAGTTTGTTTATTTTCATAAACTTCATATATTGAAGAACTATGTAGTTTGGAGATGACTATATGTAATTGTGTATTTTTTTACATATAACCTATATAGGTAGCTATATGTAAACATATAATCTATTTTTAGCTAGATTTTATGAAATCTATCATTTTTTATCACAAACTGACTATTTCTAGCTTAATTTTTGTTGAAGTTGTGTTGAAGTTTGATTGTAAAAGTCCTCAAAGTTTTCTCGACATTTCCACAAACTTCTATGTCCGTACATGTAAGAGTCGGTTCGAAGTCAAAGTCATGTTCCATAGCTTTACGTTCTACTATATTGGGCTCAAACCTACTTAAGCTTATATTAGTATCTCTATTGGTTTTTTTTTTCAAGCTAATACTACTACATCTACCCATCCTTTACTAGGTTTACCTTTTGTTTAGAAGGTTAGGTGTAAATTGAAGCCATATAACACCATTTCATCTATGCTTTCAAATTTATTCATATATTGGGGATTCTAATACCTAATACTATGATGATTTATGTATATGTACTATGCCAATGCAAAGTTGCATATATATACACAAACTTCGTAAAAGTCTATTGGCGATTATGATTCCTTTAATGAAATATTAAAAATGTGATTAGCGATCAAGATAAGTTTAGGATTCAAGTGGAAACACTGATATATAATTTATCTTGTATTTTCCACTATTTTATTCTTTATTTTAAGATTATAACGTATTGCATGTTAGTTTCCATAAACTCTATGTCTCCAAGTTAAGAAAACTTTGTTGATAATGAATTCGGAATTAAAATATTTAGACATGCATTTAAGACATTTACTATGGCAGAATAAACATAAATACTATATTTTTTGCTAATCTTACTATTTTTAGATTTATTTCATCAAAATTCTATTCAAAACTCATCCCTTTCCACGAATTCCACTTCCACACATGTCAAAGTCAACATGCTATGCCATACTTGAAATATAGAATCTCTACCTTGGAAGAGTTATATTATTGTAATGATATACTAGTCTCGAGTTATAAACATAATCAACTCCCTTAGTATGGCCACCTATTGCATCATGTCACCAGTAGTCTCTTGGTCCATCTCGACAAAGCCACACAACTCACTATGTAGTCACCATCTCCATCTCGCTTGCACAAAGTAACACTTCAGGCCACAAGGATTTGTTGTGTAACAGTTTAGGCCAGAAGTGATGCTTGTATAATATCCTCAACAAGGCTCAATGCAAGGGAGGCATAGAACTAAATGTCTGATTTTTATGCCATATCTAATGGTCCAAAAACAAAATTCATAGTTTTTTTTACCAAAAAATTGATATTAATGAGTTATGACCCTTGTGATTTTGATGCCAAAATGAGCGAGTTAAATGATAAAAGTTTACTAGGACGAGCTAAACAAAGATACAAGTAAATATGCAATAATATTTCATATTGGATATGTCTAGGGGAATGGATTGACTGAGAGGAAAGAGTCATGAGTCAGGGGCAAAACTAGTCTCTCCGTTCAGACGAGGCAGTGGAAAAGAGAACATACCATGACTAAACGTGCCATAAGGAAGTTGTGCACTAAGGGAATCAAGATGATAGGCCCCGCGAAGGAAGTTGAACTATTTTGACAATCATTTCAATGACAACTGCTATGGTGAAATAAAGGAATTAAATTATGAAATTTTGCAAACACAATGTTTCGACACAAACACACTAGATTTTATAATAAATTTATTTGTTGAGCGGTCAGGGAAGGATCAATGTCTTGATGAGTGAGTGCACAAATGAACAAAATTCTCAAGTTTATTAGATTGTTACAAACTTACAAAACCACAAATAACAACTTAGAACTTAAATTTTTACAGTTGCAAGATACCAACTTACAAATTACAACTTCTTTAACATATGTTAATAACAAGTAACCACTAATTCAGCTAAGTACTAATTAGTAAGTCCTAAGTAGTATTAGCTAGTAACTAAGTAACCACTAATTCCCAGTTTCGTTTAGAACAGCCATACTCGATGCTTAGTGCGGAGGGTGTGGCTATCCTGAAAGGCATGCAACTCGCACTTGGGAAGGGGTATACGGACGTCATTGTGGAGACAGACTGCCTTACTCTGGTAGAGGCTGTGAAGAAGGGATATGGTGGACATGGTTATGAGCACTTCATCGTCAAGGACATCTCCGAGCTCTCTTCTCTTTTCTTGTCTTTCAATTTATGCTTTGTTAGGAGGCAAGGTCATAGGGTAGCTCATGCCTTGGCCTCACCCGCTTGTCATTTTGTTAACCCCATCTCTCGTGGAGAGGGGTTTGAGGATCAGATCCGTGCACTTGTTGTAAATCATTTGATCACGTAATAAAATGGCAGGCGCCCTTTATCAAAAAAAAAAGCTAGTAACTAATAAGTAATAAGTATTTCAATTTTGTTTGTTGATCATGTGTAAACGATCTAGCACTTGGAACTTTGTTATTTTATGAATATTTCTTTAGATCTCTGTAGAATTGTGTAGGAATAGAAGGTGTAGTGGGCTAAAAATAGGTGAAAAATACGTTAGAATCAAGGAAAGTAGCCTCTAGAAGTAAGAAATTCAATGAAATTGCCAAATTCCCCAACATGTTGTAGCATCAACCCTAGGAATAAGATTTTTTGAAATGCAAGTTGTGTTTCTATACCATTTGGTGAAATTACGACTCACGCTAGGCTTTTTGCTGTGAAATTTCACTTTGTCTTGGAAAGTTTCTCACCTAGATGCAAAATTTTCATCAAATTACGTCACATTCCTTGTGTTTACGCATTTCAATGTACTATTGGAAAAAGTCAGCAATTTTGACCAAAATGTTGTAATTTTGATGACAATTTTGTTCAATGAGGGTAGGCATCATTTGATTTGGTTATTTAGCTCTAAACTAGTATAAAAGTTAATTCTATCTACATAGATGTTCTTTCAAAGTGAACCAAAACAACAATGTAGACTAACTAAACCCTACCACATGTAATTTTTATTATTTATAGTCGAATAACTTGAAAAGTAGGTTAGATACATCTGATCCATTAATTTCTTACCAACACAACAACAACCATCGATGAATATACAAATGAAATCACCTTTCACAATCTAACGCTAGTTGTGGCACATGCACGTGCAATGATGCAAGGAAATTTATACTACAATTGTAGGCTTTAACCTAGTGAGATGACTCTTCCTTTGAAAAAGTGAGGCCTCTAAATTCTGATCAAGAATTTTACTAAAAACAAGAATAATCATTTAAGTTTCAAAAAATATGCAAGATTACAAATCAATATATCGTCTATATTTTAGTTAGCATAATTCTATTACTACATTGCGACATGCATGATATATAAGATTACAAAATACTATATCTTACATATTTTAGTTAACTTAGTCGTATTACATGGCTACATGTCATCAGTATAACTAGAAAGAAGCACTGATTATTCAGTGTTGTTAATTATGACTTTCCCTAGAGATCAACCAAAGCAACTAGAGACCAATTTGAATAGTAAATGGACTGAACAAACCACCTGTAGAAAAATTTGACAACCAATAGTAGCTCCCATGACCTCATGATATTTCACAATTTCCATCTTCCTTGGCTAATCTTCCTAAATAAGTATGTAAAATAGTATTATTTTTAACAAAAAAAATATTGAGGCAGAGCAACTTGTGTCTAGTATTATGAAGGGCATGACTATTTATCTAGGCTTGGGTGGAGGGAAACAACCCAATGGCACATTATGGGACCAATCCCATATATACAAAGAATCAGAATAGGAAATAAAAATAAATTAATTAATAATAAATACTTATTATTTTAGTATTTCCCCTCTAGATGGTGCATACATATTATAAGCACCAATTTTGTTACAAAGAAACTTAACCCGAAAGCCATTAAGAAACTTAGTAAAAAGATTAGCCAATTTGTCTTCCAGTCAAACAATGACAAGCTTGATTTGTTGATCTTAGATTTTTTTTCAGACAATCAACCTCAGTGTGCTTTTTTCATTCGCAAAAACTAAACTTGAATTAATGTGGACAACTGCTTTATCATCATAGTGTAATATATTGCATTTGACTAATTATATGCAAGTTCCTTTAGATAATTTTGATCCATAAGAGGTCATTAATGACATGGGTCCATGGCTCAAACTCTGCATTGGACCAAGCCACCACTATTTTTTTGTTTTTTACAAATACACAATATCCTGAGACAAATCATCAATCAGTGACGTAATTCACCCAATCAACATTAGAGAATGATTATTTTTAAGGAATCTAAGATTGTAACATAATATGCCAATTCCTAGACTCTTTTTTATATGTCAAAGAATCTGAGTGACAACCTCCATTTGTTTAGTACATGGTTTTGTCCATGAATTGATTAACCACACATATATTTGATTGAGTGATTGTGAGATGATTGAGTATTCCACTAGCCTTTTGCATCTTCGTTATTCTTCAAGTGGCTCCTCATTGTCCTTATGAAGATTAACTTTTGAGTTTGGTGGAATATTTATAGGTTTTTCTCCTAGCATGTCAACAGAGTAGATCAAGTGTGTGCTTCCTTGAGATGACAATTTCATCTGGGAATCTATGTACCTCAATACCAAGAATATATATAAGGTGTTTCCAAACCCGTTGTCTGAAATCGACTTTGAAGTAACTTCTTGAGTTGAATTAGTCATGTAGATTGTTTCATCTTATGATAATATCATCAAAATTGACTGTAAGAATAATGACTCCTAGGACCCTCAATAATTGAAGGTGGAATGATCAAGTGCATTTCATAGAAGACCAAGTTGTAGAAGTGCATGACTAAACTTGCCAAACCAATCTCTCAGAGACTATCTAAGTCCATAGAGGGGCACTTGGGGAACCTATAGATAAAATGAGACCCCCCCAAGAAAAAAATTGTGGAGGTTTCTCATGTAGATTTCCTCTGATAAATAATTGTGTAGTAAAGCTTTTTTTTATATCCCCTTGATACAGAGTCCATGAGAAATTGGTAGCCAATCAAAGAAATATCCAAACATAGAATATTTTTTCCATCATGGAAAATATCTCCAAATAATTCTACACATATACTTCAGTGTATCCTTTAGGTGCCAACAAGGCCTTCAAGCGATCAATTGATCTACTAGGCCCTACTTTCACAAAGAAGATCCATCAACATCCAACTATAGCTTTGTCATTTGGAGAGGGAACAGGGCTCCATGATTTTAGCAAAGAGTTGTCCTCTCCTCTTCCATAGAACATCTTCTGGGTGACTCATAGAACATCTTTTGAATGAGTCATAGCGAAAGATACAAACTTAGATATAGTAATGCTAGACAAAGAAGAGAGGAAAGCTTTATATGATACAAACAAAAAATCATGATACAAAGTTAGAATTAGGGTGAAGTGCAAATGACCATTTTTCTTTTGGTATCACTGATGTAGATTAAGAGAATTTTCCATCTCGTCGGACCACCAGACTCAATGGTGAATGAAGAAGGGTTGATTCCTATGTTTTCAACTACTTGATCCATAGTATTTGCCTTCTCATAATTTGTGTAGACCTACGTGATGGGAGGTTTCTCGAACATTGGTGTTAAGGACACATATGGTAATAACATTGTGAGTATAGTACAACTCTTCACCAGATGCAGAGACCTCAATGACCATAATATTTTGGATAGACTCCTCAAATTCAAGAGTGGTTTGAGTTTCTTCAAATAATTGAGCTTTAATATAAAAGGTGGAATCCTTTAGACATGACAAATTTGTGTTCAAAGTGAGACTAAAACATCTATAGACTTTTTGGGTTCTAAAGTAATTAAGAAAAACACATTTTGTAGCCCTTGGTGTGCGTTTATCACATTTGGGCCCAACGTTATGGACAAAATAGGCACACTCAAACACTTTTGGAGGAACACAATATATTGGATGATTTGGGAAGACGACCTGAAAAGGGTTGGTTATGCAAAGGGGAAAATGGCATGTGATTAATGAGATAAGAAACAGTTAGGACAATGTTTCCCCAAACCTTTAGAACTTTCATATGAAGGAGGGCCATGGTTGTTTTCACAATGCGTTGATTGATCCTTTCTATTTCTCCATTCTATTATGATATATGTGGGTATGAGGATTGCTTGGTGAGACCTTTGGAAGTTAGAAACTAGGTGCGAGAAAAAAGTATTCATGTGAATTATCAGTACAAAAAATCCAAATATGTCAAGAAAAATGAGTTTTAATCTCATGATAAAAAGCTTGTATCATGGATACCATTCATAATAGACTTTCATAGATACAACCATGTTATCTGAAGAAAATCATCAGTGAAGGAGAAATGTTTATGACCTAACTTTATGGATCCTGATAAGGTCCCTAGATATTTTAATGAATGATATCAAAACTCAACTTAGCATTCATATGATCGCTAGACTTGAAAGTGGACTAATGATCCTTGTATAATTTACATGATCACATTCTAACATGTGAAGACTTGATAACTAAGGATTGAGATGTTGAGTTTAGCCAAAGTTGTTTCCAAGTCGAATATCTATGTGAAGAGTAGTTCCTACAAATGCTTTAGAATCTTAACCAAGATAGTAGAGACTTATGAATTCACAAATCCATCAATCACCTTTTGGGTCATGAGTACCTATTTAACAAAATCATCAAGGTTAAACATAGAGGATTGGACAACTTAATTTGCATATAAAAACCAAATTAAAGGGAAATTTAGGACCAGTTGCAAGGTTATTTTTGTAGAGGTTTGATGTCCAAATGCTTCAGATACCCCCTTAGATCTGTCGGCTATCGTGACTTGAGGTAGAGGTGATTTGTTGGTGGACAAGATTAATATGAGATTGGGTGTACCTATAATGTGATGCCACTAGAGTCAAGACCCCTAGAAGAAAAACCTGTATACGAAGACTAAGATAATCATGCATTTGGATGACCTGATCATTGAGTGAAGGAGGAGATTGAAACAAAAAATGAAGAATCTTGTTGAGAAGCTATGAACCCGTGGAGCTAATTATATTCTTCATCCATTACTTGGATATTGAAGGTGGTTTCTTCTAGTGCTTCATTGATATATGCAACTTTGTTAGTTGAAGGTCAAGGTGGGTACCCATGGATCGCATAGAAAGTTTCCTTTTAGTGCCCTTTCTTCACATAATAATGCATTCTTGATGGTGTTGTCCTGTAGTGGATATACCTTTGTGACCTCCTTATCCTATTCTATGTATGGAGTAAAGAGCAAGTAGTGTGAGTATTCATGACCAAGATGGGTTTATCAACAATAGTATGAGAAATTTGCTCCATAAAAGCACATGAGACTCATTTCTATGCTTCTTCTAGAGAAGTAGGCTCAATGTTAGAAAGAATTTGATTATGCACCCTTTCTTAGTCATGTGGGAGTTTAGCAAGGAACTAAATGCCATACATTCTATCCCTTTATTTTTGGAACTCCTTAAGTTTTGTGGATATAGAAAGGCATGAAGGTCATTTGTGATGTGAGTGACTTTTCCAAAATATTGGGTTAGGGATTTGTCATCTTATTGTATTTTATACATTTTTACCATTATGTCATAGATGTACGAAATGTTTGATGAGTACATAAAGTGAAGATGATCCCACCTTCTTTGCACCTTTCAAAGTGGCTAGTGAGGTGAACCACATAGGCTTTGTAGAATTCCATAAAATGGATAGAATGTTTGCATCTATTTCTTCCAAATATTCTAAAGTGTATCCCATAGGGGGACCCTCTGTATGATATTTAAACTTTCTTTGTCCTTTGAACCAGATCATGCGGTCCAGCTCCATTGACTAAATTTTGTCTCTTTCAGTCTAGTTTGTGATGACTTGATCATGGAGAAGGAAGGATGGATGCAAATTGGGAACTGATATTTCTGTCTTGTCAGTTACGATGAAGAGTTAGTTTAATAAATATTGCGTGTAGACAATACATTGAGGTAATATTGGTGGTGGAAGGAAGAGTAGATGGTGTATACTTGGAGTACACAGTGTGTGCGAACATGTGGATGATGGATAGACTTTTGGAAACACTGTGAGTACTTGGGGTACACAACATATGGAATATTATTGGTGTTGGACATGCTTTTGGAGAGACTACGTGTACTTGGGGTACACATCGTATGGAAAACTAATAATGACAGAGAGACTTTTGGAGACATGTTGTGTCATTATTGAACATGGTGTGTGCTGGTATATGGTGTGTAAATGACTTACAATGTGTATATGTAGCTAAGAAGGATGATCTATGTTCTAAATGAAAGTATACGATGTGTAGAAAAATCATAAGCCATGTACTTCTCTGATTAGATGAAAAACACCACCAGGATGCATGATACTACATGTAAATTATGATACACCATGTTATGTTCCTACATGACTAGTTTTGACTGGGAGGTCTACTCAACACCACAGGGGGAACTTTTACCAATCTCAAAGGGTGAATCATTAGATAAGGGCACCCTTAGAGATGATATCGAGCAATAGAGATGAGAAAAAACCACTATCCAGATTTATATAATGTTTCCTTTACAATGATGAAGATTACCATTGGTGCTCGATGAGCATGACAAAAATGATCGTCATAATGAAGGAGATTGCCTTTGAGGTGGTGGGGATGACTTCCATTGTGAATATGATGAATATGGTCATTAGAATAGGTGGAGATGACTTTCACTGTGGACATGACAAAAGCCACAAACAAATTCCACAAAGGATGGCCAACACCGAAGGTGGTGACGACAACAATAGTTGGGATCAAACTATTTCTTGACTTCTAGAATTAGGATTATGTACTAATGTGCCATGATCTGATGTTAATAATAGAAGTATGGAGGTGGTCTAGGCAGATCTACTTGAGAAACTTATGTCTTGTATTACGAATAGGGCACACGAATAGGGCACACCTATTCTTTATAGTATTGGCTGGAGGCCCACAACCCAATTGCAAAGTGTGGGACTATATTCATATATAAAAAGAATGGGAATAGGAATAGGAATAGGAATAGGAATTAACAACAAATAATAATAAATAATAATACTTGTTATGCTAATAAGTATCAAGTAAAGAAAGTTTTTGCTCTTTACACTCAATAACAATTGAATCAAAATAAATTAAAAGGGAAGAGGTGATGTGAAATATTATTGAAGAGAGATACTAAAGGTGATGGATAAATTACATCCCAATAACAATATGAACTAAAGCAAATCTAAATCCATATCCAAATCCATGTATCTATTAGTATTTTAATATGTATATGTTAATTTCATCCTTGGGCATGATATTCTTCAACATTTTTTTACATAAAGGTAGCTTAAGGACCAAATATTTCCTATAAATTAAAAAAACACATGGATTCTTATAGTTGGAATCAGCATTCTCTAACCGATCTAATACAACCTTGTCTATAAACACGTACACCATACTGGAAATTTTTTGTTTAATGAAGAAAACAAGAAAACCATGAAACAAACATGTATTTTAGTCATTTCCCTTGTCAACAACAACATCATAATGTCTCTCTAGAATGAAAGCACTTGGGATTTGATGTAGTCCTTAAAACTTCACAAAGATTTAATTTAAGTGATTCTAAATAAAATAGTGTTTTTTTAGCTTAATGGACATGACTTGATAGAAATTGCCAATAGTAGAATTTCTCCTCAGGAGTAATCTTGGCGGCATGAAACACCATTTTGGGTAATTCCACAATGTGGGGGTGAGTGTTGGAGCTCTTGATGTGGTTGTTCCTTTCATCCCATGGGACTATTCTGTATTATCCACCACATGGGGAAGGATCTAGTAGCAGCCTAGGCATCTCTACAAAATAAGTGGGGGAACTACATATTACCCCATAAAATGCTCAAAAAAGTAAATACCAACTAAAACTCTTTCTAGTTGAAATTTTTTTTTACGACACGTCGCTACAATTTCTATCCACAAAAAAAACCATGATCTAGGCAGGGGTTATCTTAGTAGGAGGAATTCAAGCAAATCTGCACCTACCACTCCAAATATAGTATGTTCGTCTGGCACCTCCATAGGAAAAAAATATTTTCTCAAATTCTAGATATAAGGTGAATCTTCTATAAAACAAAAAGGAAAACAACTTGAACAACAATCTCAAAAATTTGAAAGCAAGTTCCTCTTAATCTTAGGAACTACCAGAACCTCACACAATGTTCATAGCCTCGTTTCCAAATTGGAAATCATTCAAATCTCAAGTCATGATAAGATAATGAAATCATGATAAAGTGTAATCCTTTATAAGACATGTTATGTTAGTGGGAATAGCCTTACACAACCATTGGCATCATAGTTAGATGTTGTTGTCTAGCATTTACTCCAAAAATCTTCATACTAGAAAACTCATTTGCATTTCTATCTAATAATGAGGTATTACTATACATTGATGATTCTTTCTGAATGTAGTTCTAACATTTCAAAGCATCCGATCTCCTATCACATATTTGGAAAATTATAGGTGTTACATTTGTAGGACTTCTTGACTTACTTGATCATGCACTTCAAGAAAGCCTCAAAATTTGAACCTGGTTGTGTTAGCAAAGATTCCCAGAATTACAATCTAATTAGATTTTACACCACTCTTTCTTAACATGATGGGGCAAGTGTAGAACTAAAGTAGATATTTGAATAATTACTCCAATTCATTCATCAAAAACATGATAGGAAGAAAAAAAAAGATGAAGGATCTGGTTTGGTATCTTCTTGAGAGATTCTTCCACTCATAATTATCAAAATCTCTTCCTCTCCTCTAGGTATTGTAGATGTTCTGGGTTCATGAATTAGAATACCCTATCTATAGTCAAAATCAGACTCTTATTGTCATGTTCACTTTGGCCTAAAAGCATAATAGATGTTTCTAATTTCCCTTTCATAAGTTGTAGAAGAGGAATGAGTTTAAAGTAAGAGTGCATTGGGGTTTCGTCGTCGAAACAATGAATCAATAATTTACAAAATGATCAAAAGCATTTAACGTGAACGATGCATAAATTTAATTTAGAAGGCCCAAAGTTGAGAAAGAATTTAGAGTCATTATAATTTTATTTCGTAAGCCTAGTTGTGAGGCCAAATAAATATTATATACCTAAAAATTATGTGTATATTATTGACTTTAGTTTTCCAATATTAATTGCATGCCTTCATACTACAAGTTCAGAAGGATTCATGAGATGATTTAATCCTTTATTACTTAATGTAAATAACATATTCATACATTCTCATGTCAAACATACATAACATATATATTTTCTGCATTTTCAATCATGTTGAATTTCCTATGAATAGCTCAAAAATTCATGAAACTTCCATAAATCTCCATTTCTATGGCAAAATGGGTCGAACAACACATCAAATCATTGTGGTCACAGAACTAGTACATTATGATGGGGATATGTGAATGGTATTTTCTTTAAACAATTTCAAGGTTTAAACTGTCTTTAGATATGCATAGGGTTGTCTTACGTGGAATTAAAGGTTGATGATGATGCCATCTTAAGGACTTTGGGGTAAATAAAAAGTTGATAAAGGGATATACATGGAGGAATGGAACTGGAGTAGTATGTGGTTAGATGATCCCTCTCATATTATGATATAAGTTTTGCAGAAAAGTTGTATGGTCACCTATGCTATATGAAATGTCAGGCGGTGAAGAGGGGTCTTAACAAGACGAAGTCCAAAAATTGTGCATACTAATATGGATGTGTGGGAAGACAAGGATCACATGAAAAATGATTACATAATGAAAAAATTCGGGGTGACAAATAATGAAAGGGTCACCTAAGATGGTATAAACATGTGTGACTCAGACTGATACATGTGCATATTCAAAGAAAATTTGCTAAATCTTGCACAGTTAAAAGAAGAAGAGTCAAGCCTAGATTAACTTGGTAATATTCTATAGAGAGATGTGTAATTTTTACATTTTTATCATAGTATGACCCACAATAAATCTGAGTGGTCAAGAAGGATCCTTGTAGTCCACCCTAACATGGTTGGAATTGAGACTTCAATGGTGGTGGTGATGGTATACATATATATGGCTAACAGAATTATGTGCCCGAGTTCATGTAGATTACACGTATCCATCATCATTAATGATGATTGTAAAATCTTAATGAACGATCCAACCTTATGGATATGATGTATACCTCTTATATAAGATGTTTATAAAAAATCAACACAATCTAGGATTTATAGATCATCCAATGAAAGAAAATGTGTATATTATAATGAACGGTAAGCTGTAAAAATTGTAGTCATTGTTGGATAGTATATTTCTATATCTCATGATCTATATGGGATATGATTATAATTTTCTGAACACATCTTATCTATACAATCATAAATCAATCTATATGGTTGGATTTTACGAACATACTGCAAATGTGCCATTTTATGGTAGGTACACATAAGTTTCATGTACCAGCCGATACACTCTTCCTAAATTCTCTCTCTCTCTCTCTCTCTCTCTATATATATATATATATATATATATAGAGAGAGAGAGAGAGTCAGGCTAGAATACACTCGAGTGTACATATCGCGTCGTACACCCCAATGGTGTTTGCCTATATAGACCATGTTTTTCCAAAATATAATTCATTGATCTTCATGGTTACAATAATAATAGGTCACATACAAAATTTGAACTTATTTGGATGAGTGTAAGTCACTCATCCAAGTACAACAAAATCGACACACAAAACTAATTTGAAATACATGATTTTTGCCTCCTTTAGATGCGCAACCTATAAGTGTCCAAATGAGCTAAAATGTATTATATAGCATGTTCTTATGATAATTAAGAAGATCAACGGTTTAGATTTTTCAAAAATGTATTACATCTTCAATAATGACTGAGGTGTACGATGCCTCCGGTACACTAGCCTAACTCTCTCTCTCTCTCTCTCTCTCTCTCTCTATATATATATATATATATATATATATATATATATATATATATATATATATATATATATATATATATATATATATATATATATATATATATATATATATATAAAAGACAATCTAAGAGAATAGACTACTTAACCAACAAAAGAACCACTTCACTATGTATTTCTTTTGTCATATACCTCGCACTTTGAAATTAGAATAAAAATATATTTAGCTTCATGATAATCTTACGGATTCCCATTGTGTGTACATCAACTAAATTATTTGAGCCTAATTGATACAAACATAAATATGATATTATACACATACATAGAGACTATAATATTGAAGAAAATATTTTAAAGTAGCTTCCATAAGAACATATTTTCAGATGCATAAAACTAAAAAAACATATGCAAAAGCTATGCAGAGAACATACTTGTCTCATCTCTTCCAAGCTAATAGAACCGTTTTTATCCACATCAATAGCATCAAATTGGTCACGAAGATCTGCGAGCTCCTCCTCATTTAGTGTACTGGCTAATGCCTGCATGTTTACGATATTAGTTGCTTTATTAATGCCATTTGTATTGTGAAAAAATTAGTTAGAGATCTTTACCCTGAGGGCAAATTGTTTTAGACGACTATATGTCACAAATTGGCGCATATTGTTCAGAACAGAAATGTCCAATGGAATATCTGAAGCATTTCCTCCTTCTCTAACCCAAGGGTGTGCTGTAGAAAAAAGAGTACTGGAAAAGATCACGTCCAATCTTTAGGTTATATGAAATATTGTGAAATCTTCTTCTAATATAGAAAGATACCATCAAATACTAATGCTAGTTCAAATTTAATTTCTATCATAATTATTTGAGAAAGTATACATACACAAGGCTTGAGCGGCTGTTAATCTAGCACGAGGTTCCTTCACTAACAACTTTTTGACAAAATCTTTTGCACTGTCACTGATGCTAGGCCAAGGTTTCCGTTTAAAATCAGGCTTTTTCCTTAACACCTGTGAAATGTTCTACTCATTTAACAAAACTCTAAACCTTTGATAAGTAAATTTATAAAGAGTTGTCATCTTGACTGATTTTACATAAAGGGCATACTACATGTAAATACCAGATCAACGATTCAAACCTTTTTTAAGACATCCATCTAAACAATTTTTGAGTTAACATATTAGTGCTTACCCTGCCAATAATTGGATTGATCTACCCTATTGTTAGTCTTAGTTTACTCCCCCCACCAACACTAAAGTCAGTCCCACATTCAAGTATACCACCTGATGTGGCATACACATGGGTCCCAAGTGTTGACATGATAACCACATCAGTCTCCAATGCCAAAGTAGCTATAACATACTACATTTTAGGTTATAAATTTATTTAAAGCTAGAATTAGAATTCCCTTTGTTGAAAACCACAATTCAATATCTTGATTCATATTTAAATTTATTGTATTTAAATAGTTAATGTGATAACATGGATTTTCTCTCATTCAAATAATGTGCCTCTTGAATCATTGGTTTCTATATTGAACTCAATAACGTCCCACACCCTCAATTTGATGATATTGATTCATTTTATGTGCAATTAACAAGTTAACTTTGATTAAATATCACCTTGTACCTATGTGTGACTCTAAATTGAGTGTTGAAACAAGTATCATACTTTTTATATGTACTCAACTTGAAATCATAAGTGAACCCATTAAATGAGCTTTCCTTGTTGTGCTATTATTTCATATTGTTGATGATTCAATTACAAATCCATTGGCATAAAAATCACCTCAATCAGACACTCATAGCTCAAGATATGACTGGTTGAATGTTGGCTTTTAGTCTTTGTTTTAATCTTGATTTAATCTTTCCTTTAGTCTTTTTGGGCCAAATCAGGAGTCATGGCCCACTATCCTCTCCTCACCCAGCCATCCACTTATGTCTTCCTGAAGAATCAAAATTCACGATTTCTTGGGCCGCAAATCATACCTGTAAGATCTATTTTCCATGGATTCATCCCCAATTCGACGCTTGAGATTGCATCCCCTACCTCCGTACAGCCATCGGCGTAATGGCCACCAACACATCCACCTACTCCATCTTTGTCACCGCCTCTTCACGCATTTATCCCCAAAATTGATGCTTCCCTTTACTATAAGACTCCTCACTCATTCTTTTGCCCCCTCTATCTTGGCCTTTCACAAACCCTAACAGCCCCAACCATGTCCATCTTTCTCCCCTCTCCGCCTAGCGCCGCCACCCCTCTTGGTTTGGGTGTATCTTCTTTGGGTAACCTCTGGTTGATATAAAACTACCCTCAGGCTCAAGGAGACTGGGCAAGTAGAGGCGGAAACTTTTTGGGCTTGGTCGCCCTCCCTACCTCGCCCGTCTACTTTCACCAGTGAGACCTTCACCTCAGTGTCGCCACGTGACTCGAATGCAAGGGACAATCATGATGTCCTCTATCTCACCCTCTCGGTCCCTTGCCCCCTTTGCCTCTCTTTGCCATGAGGGCATGTCTCCCCCGACCGGCTCACTCCAGCTGGTCAAGACCCCACTGACTCGTGCGCAGCGTGCCTTTGTGAGCAATGACCAAGCACCACACCTGAGCGCCGGTTGTCTCACCCAGACGACTAGCAGATGTTCCTCAACACAGGATGATGCTCTCAAATGCACCGAAATGTAGGCGAACACATGGTTTTGTGCTCCCTTGATGGCCCGTGCCAACGGCCTACCAACATACTTTTTCTGCCCAATCAGGGTAAAAACTCTCCCAAAAACCCTAATTTGGGTAGAATCTTGCAAAGCTTGCATCTCTTTCATCCCTTAACCTTTTTGGACCCATAATATATGAATTTTTACCTAGAGTCTGAGATCTATATATAGTTTCATAACTCAGTTTTTCTCGTAACTCCCATGACATGCCAAAATGAAAGCTTTTGAGATCTTTCTTCATGTCTTATACTATACAATGCTCAAGTTTGTTTCATAATGCCCCAAAATTGGATTTTTAGCCTATATATAAGTCACTTGAACATATTTAGGTATCAAGATCTGAACCTTTCCACTTTGTACCCTAACATGATCTCATGTTGCCTTAATGACCTAATATGGATCTATATGAAAAATAGCACATCTTTCATGTTATAACTCATTCAAGTGTTCTTAAACTATTTATGAATGTTGTAAATCAGTATATTCCACCCTTAAATACAATCATTTTGTATCATGATCCTCCTTGGACCCTAATTATGACCTTGTGACACAATGTGTCTTAATATGGCCTTTTGTGATGGATGTTAACTTTGGTGCTTTGAGTGAGCTTGTAACATCCTAAAAATTTAAATAGAACAATCTAGGGTCTTAATTGCAAATTTCTAGCTATAAAATTTAAAACATTGATTTTAAAGAAACTTACCCCAATTATTGGATGCATTAATTGGAATAATAAATTAAAAAAAAGTGGGCTTTGAATTCGAAAATATAATCATGGAGTAGATTCCTTGACCGATAAGTTTTCCTCCTACTTTTATGACTTTAACATAAGGAGAAAGTGGGTGTTAATTCTCTTATCTCTCTCCTCCATAAAAGGAATAAAATAAATGTGTTATGAAGATAATTTTTGTTTATCTCGACTTTTGGACTCAAGTCTCACATAGGAGGGTGATTGTCCCTTATTTAATCAATTAAATGTATTTAAAACAAGTTTACATGACTTATGTCGAAACTATAAATAAAATTTGTGTAAAACACAAATGTAACCATAGGGGAATGATCTAGAGCCTTATATTAGCCTATGGTCCATGTTTGGGTCTATTTTGACTTGTTTTGACCCATCTATTAAATTTGGAAATTTTGATATAGTTTCTTTGCAAAAATTAGAATGATTTGGTAATATAACCTATAGTCCCGATTTTAATCTAATGTCATGCGGCTTCTATGAGTCCTAGTCGGACTCAGATATCCATGAAGCGGGAATTCTTTCCCCTTCACCTGAGTCCCCCTCCTCTTAGACTCCAAATTCCATGGTATCCCTTTCCCTTATGTTTCCATTTTTGAGTGGGTATCATCGAGAACTGATTTCGGATTTACAATCCTCAACACACCCCAGACCTGTAGATCCCTATTTTGATAGGGTTTCTTCCACCGAATTTCCCAAACCATGAGGGACTCCCTTCTTTCCCCTATTTTCATTGCCATAGGGAACTCATGCTTCTCCAGGCTTCAAACTATATAAGTAAACCATCGAGAATGTTCCTCAGACATCAGGGAACATAACCCTCCAGTCTTTGCACCCTCTAGCACCCTTGCCCTTTTTTTCCCTACTCCATCTGCATCTGCTGGTAGGGTTGCCTCTACTGAGGTACCGTCGACCATCGAGATGCCTCCCAACACCTCAAATCAACACCATAGTCCACATAGAAGCTTCACACTGGTCTGATTCTCTCTCTCAAGGTGCATTTTCATTTCCCCCCTTTTTCACTTTGTTCTGAACATGTGAGAAATCTAGAGCTTTTCACCATGCTTTCCACCAGTCTCTTCGCTTATAACTCCACTAGGCGATGCCGAGTTTGCCCAGAACTTAGTCCTGTCTTGTGCGTGGGTTTTCTCAGATTTCTTGGATAGTTCTTAGTTCCTCCCCTACTCTGCCATGGTGTCCAGTGGTGTTGGAGAGGAAGACAATAGAACTACCCATGTGAGTGCTCGTTGTCTTCGCGAGAGTATCGAGGATGCATCACATGCCTTGGTTTTCCCCAGCGACGTAGAGAGCCAAGTTTACATCCTTGAATTTTCACAGTCATCTGCTTCCCAGTCGTTGTTCTTTTATCGATCAAATGAAGAAGAAACTTGGTCAAAAAAAGACCATTGTGCCCATCCTACCTGAACCGAACCATCAACGGTACAAGGGCAATATCAGGTTTTTCTTTTATTTCATTTTATCCATCCACTAATCACTGGGGCAGACCCCCTTGTCTAGCTGGTTGATATGGATTGGTCCAGCTCAAGGCGTGGTCCCATGATTCGGATTCTACCCCCTTGTGTGGTTTTTTCTTAAATTTATATTGGCCCATTCTTTGAATAATCACAATAAATTACTGGATAATTAGAAAAATATCCAAAAATAATCGTTGGAAATGTTTTTTGACAAGGAATCTGATTTTAGTGTTTAAAAACCCTAATTCAATAAACCAGTCCGTGTTTTCCTAATGACTTTAGATTAGGGTTTAGGATGGTGTTTATGGTAATAATTAACATGGATCATGTAATTTCAGGAGCATAGGTGTGACCAAGGATCAGGGAGAATAATTAGGGTTTGCTCCAATAAAGGTAAGGGGGTCCATGCGCTTTGAGTATTTAAGTAATGGTTTTCAATCACTTTAAGATTATTGTATTATGATGATCAATTTAAATTGTATGCATATATATATATATATATATATATATATATATATATATATATATATATATATATCAAAATTTCAAAAAATCTTGCATTAATGTTCCCCAAAAGTTATTACACGATTCATATGATTCCAAGTTCTATTTTAGATATTTATGCCATGATCATGTGAAATTCAATTAAGGTTAAGGATAATTATGTTTATGATGAATAATTTACCGGTTGTATTATTTTGTCCTCATTATGTTAATGTTGAGCCCTCAGGCCTTATGAGTTCAAATGGAACATTATGGCAGTCAGGTGCAAATCATGAGCTCAAATGGAGCATAGTTATGACACTTTGGTGCAAATCATGAGTTCAAGTGGAACATCACTTGAGCCTACGGGCCTTATGAGAACATAAGAGTAGAGGATATTATAATTAACCACTAAGAGCATATTATGTGAATGAAAGATTTAGTGTACAATTTCTTTTATGAGTTTTCTTATTGCCAAGTTATGTTGTTATAATAATACTCAATGTCGCTTACTCTAACATGATTTTAATTTTAAATGCATGGCTGGGGATGCAATGTCCGCAAGAGGAAAGATTAAGGGAGGAGCTTAAGCGAGGGGCATACATCTCAAGGATGAACTAAGAGTTTAGACCTGGTGGGGTGCTAGCTATCATATGGCGTTTAGTTTAGTTTTTCCTTTAGTGTTGAGACTATGTACTAGTTTAGTTTTGTTCAAAGTTTAAGTTTTATGTTGTGGAACTTGAGACATGAGATTTGCAAATTATTTTTCCTGAGTTGGTTGAATGAAATTATATTATTGTGCAACGATTATCATTTTTGTGACATCCCAATGAGAATATGCTTCTGCTCAGTATGTGTATGTTTTAAGGAAATTGGGGTGTTACAATATGGTATCATAGCTAAAAATATAGTTGGCCACCAGGTTTTCTGAAAATCTCATATAGCTTATGTTCCGTTTTGTAGATAGCTCCCAAGAGAAAATCCGATAAGGGCAAGGATCACGTGGATGGAGAGGGAAGCTCTTCCTATAGAGAAATTGACCATAGTGCTTCTAGAGGGGCTAACCCTAATGGTAACCCTAATACACCTCTAGAAGTTCTTATCAAGACTCTAACTAATGCTATCACTGGTCAACAAGGAAGACCACATCAACTGAGGAACCAAGAGTTGACCTTTGTAGACTTCCTAAACATTAAGCCATAAACCTTCTCTAGAGAAGCTAAGACTGATGTAGTTGGTCATGTTGAAGAGTGGCTTCTCAATGTCGAGCACTATTTTCGTGACTTAGGATGTCCCAAGCCTTCTAAAGCTCTCTTTGGTACACACATGCTGAAGAGTGCAGCCCACACTTGGTGAGCGAACTTTACCAATGTTTAAGGACCCAATGCTGATCCGTTGACCTAGAAGGAGTTCACCACTGCCTTCTGGAACCATTACATCTCTGAAGCCATGATTGAGAAGAAGGAGATGGAGTTCAAGCACCTGAGACAATATGAATCAACTATTAGTCAATATGCGATGAAGTTCCATATGCTACAGAAGTACATTTATGCTTTAGATGAGACTCGTCTGGCAAAGAAGTTCATGCGTGGCCTAAAACCTGACTTGGGCTATGCTTTGATTGGACGTGGCATCAGGACAATGCAAGAGGCGCTCGAGTTTGCCCTAGAGTTGGAGGACCATCCTGGATGATACTATAAGAATGGAGCACCCTCAGGAAGTAAGAGCGAGTAGAAAAGCCATGATGACAAGAAGAGGAAAGCTCCAGAAGGTCATCCTGCTAAAGAACCTTGTACAACTTGTGATAGACTTCACGGTGGACCATGCAGAAAAGGATTGGGAGTTTTCTACTATTGTGGAAACCCAAATCACAAGAAGCCAGGATGTCCCAAGATCAAAGCAAAGAATGATGTAGTGTAAAACCCTAACCCAGAGAAATGGGAAAAGAGGCAAGCAAGGATCTTTGAAATGGTTGATAGTGAGGAGGAAGAAGAAGGTACGATCTAGTTCTATCCATGATTTTAGTTTTATGGATATACATGTTGAGTTTTGAAAACTAGGTATAAGAAAATTCCTAAGGTGGGTAGTATTCTAAGGAAATTTCGAGGATGAAATTTATTTAAGGTGGGTCAAATTGTAACATCCCAAAAATTTAAATAGAACAATCTAGGGTCTTAATTGCAAATTTCTAGCTGTAAAATTTAAAACTTTGATTTTAAAGAAACTTACCCCAATTATTGGATGCATTAATTGGAATAAAAAAAGGGGCTTTGAATTCAAAAATATAATCATGGAGTAGATTCCTTGACCGATAAGTTTTCCTCCTACTTTTATGACTTTAACATAAGGGGAAGTGGGCATTAATTCTCTTATCTCTCTCTCTTCCACAAAAGGCATAAAATAAATGTATTATGAAGATAAGTTTTGTTTATCTCAACTTTTTGACTCAAGTCCCACACAGGATGGTGATTTCCCCTTATTTAATCAATTAAATGTATTAAAAACAAGTTTACTTGACTTATATGGAAACTATAAATAAAATTTGTGTAAAACTCGAATCTAACCATAGAGGAATGATCTAGACCCTTATATTAGCCTATGGTCCAAGTTTGGGTCTATTTTGACTTGGTTTGACCCCTCTATTAAATTTGGAAAGTTTTGATATAGTTTCTTAGCAAAAATTAGAATGATTTGGTAATATAACCTATAGTCTCGATTTTAAGCTAATGTCATGTGACCTCTTTGAGTCCTAGTCAGACTCTTGGGTATTTGTGAAGCGGGAAGTCTTTCCCCTTCAGCTGAGTCCCCCCCCTCTTGGAATCCTATTTATGTGGTTTCCCTTTCCCTTCTGTTTCCATTTTGGAGTGGGTATCATCGATAACTGATTTTAGATTCACCATCCTCAGCACGCCCCGAACCTATAGATCCCTATTTTAATAGGGTTTCTTCCACTGAGTTTCCCAAACTGCGACAGACTCCCTTCTTTCCCCTATTTTCATCACCGTAGGGGACTCATGCTTCTCCAGGCTTCAAACTATATAAGTAAACCATCAAGAACATTCCTCAGACATTAGGGAACATAACCCTCCAGTCTTTGCACCCTAGCCCTTTTTATCCTACTCCATCTACATCTGTCGGTAGGGTTTCCTATGTGAGGTACCAGAGGCCATCGAGATGCCTCCCAACATCTTGAATCAACCCCCGAGTCCACATAGAACCTTCACACTGGTCTGATTCACTCTCTCAAGGTGCATTTTTGTTTTCCCCCTTTTTCACTTTGTTCTGAGCCTGTGAGCAATCTAGAGCTTATCGCCATGCTTTCCCCCGATCTCTTCACTTATAACTCTGCCAGGTGATGCCGAGTTTGCCCAGAACTTAGTCATGTCTCATGCATGGGTTTTATCAGATTTCTTGGATAGTTCTCGGTCCCTCCCCTACTCTACCATGGAAGCCAGTGGTGCTAGAGCGACAGACCACAGAACTGCCCATGTAAGGGCTCACTGTCTTTGTGAGAGTATTAAGGATGCATCACGGGCCTTAGTTTTCCCCGACGACATCGAGAGCTGAGTTTAGATCCTGGAATTTTCACAATCTTCTCCTTCACAGTCGATGTTATTTTCTCGATCAAATGAAGAAGAAACATGGTCAGAAAAAAGACCATTGTGCCCATCCTTCCTGAATCGAACCATCAATGGTACAAGGACAATATCAGGTTTTTCTTTTATTTCATTTTATCCATCCGTTGATCGCTGGGCGAGCCCCTTTTCTAGCTGGCTAATATGGATTGGTCCACCTCAGGGCGTGATTCCATGATTCGACTTCTACCCCCCTTGCGTGGTTTTTCCTTAAATTTCTATTAGTCCATTCCTTGAATAATCATAATAAAATACTGGATTATCAGAAAAATATCCAAAAATAGTCATTGGAAAGGTTTTTTGACAAGGAATCTAATTTCAATGTTTAAAACCCTAATTCAATAACACCAAACCGTGTTTTCCTAATGACTTCATAATAGGGTTTAGGATGGTGTTTAAGGTAATAATTAACATGGATCATGTAATTTTAGGAGCATATGCGTGACCAAGAATCAAGGAGAATAATTAGGGTTTAATCCAATAGAGGTAAGTGGGTCCATGCACTTTGAGTATTTAAGTAATGGTTTTCAATCACTTTAAGATTATTGTATTATGATGATCAAGTTAAATTGTATGCATAGTTATATATATCAAATTTTCAGAAAATCTTTCATTAATGTTCCCCAAAAGTTATTACATGATTCATATGCTTCCAAGTTCTATTTTAGATATTTATGACATGATCATGTGAAATTCAGTTAAGGTAAAGGATTATTATGTTTATGATGAATCATTTACCGATTGTATTATTTTTTCCTCATTATGTTAATGTTGAGCCTTCAGTCCTTATGACTTCAAATGGAACATTATGGAACTCAGGTGCAAATCATGAGCTCAATTGGAGCATAGTTTTGGAACTTTGGTGCAAATCATTAGTTCAAGTGGAACATCAGTTGAGCCTATGAGTCTTATGAGCAAAGTTGGTGCATAAGAGTAGAGTACATTATAATTAACCACTAAGAGCATATTATGTGAATCAAAGATTTATTGTTCAATTGCTTTTATGATTTTTCTTATTGCCAAGTTATGTTGTTATAATAATACTCAATGCCTCTTACTCTAACGTGCTTTTCATTTTAAATGCATGGCTGGGGACGCGATGTCCGTAGGAGGAAAGAATATCATAGGATCTTAAGCGAGAGGCATACATCTCAAGGACGAACTAAGAGTTTAGACCTGGTGGGGTGCCAACTATCATATGGTGTTTAGTTCAATTTTTCCTTTAGTGGTGAGACTATGCACTAGTTTAGTTTAGTTCAAAGTTTAAGTTTTATGTTGTGGAACTTGAGACATGAGATTTACAAATTATTTTTTGTGAGTTGGTTGAATGAAATTATATTTTTGTGTTACGATTATTATTTTTGTGACATCCAAATGAGAATATGCTTCTGCTCAATATGTGTACGTTTTAATGAAATTGGAGTGTTACAGAGCTAATGGCACTTAAACACATTAGATGACCTATAAATTAGTAAATTCTCATGACTTATATCCCTAAGTTCTTTATGAAACATGGTTGTGAACTTATTTGACTAAATTCCCTAAATTTGACTTGAATTGTGACCAAATGGGCATTTTGTTAACTAGATCTCCAATCTTGCTTGAACCTTGATCTAATGACGTTATATTCTACTTTATGACTTAAAATAAGTATCTTAATTATTTGTATGATACATGATATTAGTTGGTTTTTCTTATACTCTAATGGTGACTCTCTTGTATGAAATGAATTTTATATGGCTAATGAAGATCTTGCATGAATAAACCATGATGACATCCAAACATCATGCTTTCCCTACTCCTATATCAGATCTTAGTGTTATGTAACAACACCCATAATGTGTCTGGTTTGCCTAGAACTAGGGCTAAATGTTGATCCTTGAAATATGTTGGTTAATGACATGCATGATTGAAAGCTTGGAACTATGCTAGAATCTAATTGAAACTCTGGGACTAGGGGAGCTTCCACATGACTCATATGATGATTATCTTATCAACCTAGTGATCTAAGACACCTTTCTGTATCTTTCTTTGTGAGGTTCCCTTGGTTTGGATCATGCCTAGGTATCCTACTCAAGAATTATAACTATTAGGGTACGCTTACTCACTTGACACTACTATGGTATTGGCTTGTTTGTATGTATGCTTGTATAAATGCTTGTCTAGTTAATTACTTGTTTGAGATACTTGTTCCCTACAATTAGTATGTTCATTTTGCTTGAAATATGTTGAACACACCTTGAACATAATTGAACTTGTCCATTAAACAAACCTTGTGTACCTGCCTATATTCTCGGGGAATGGGCACAAGGTTGGGCGTCTTACTTGAGATGTCAAGATAAGGAAGACCATATTGATAAAAGGGTAGATAATCTTGAGATCCCTTATGGACCCTTCAAAAGGGAAGCTGGTTAATGGCCATAATATGTTGTTGAGTAAATTGGAAATACACCTAAAATATTCTTTGGATAAAAGAATGTTGTTAGTTGTTCTCACCTTATTTCATATTCTTGCTTATATGATGTTTCTAGCCAAGCAAACTTTTATAGTACTCTAAACTATTTACTTGCCATTTCATAGCATACTTAATGCTTTAGCATTAATATGTTTTGTTTATCGATTTTTTAGTTGCAAATGAAGATTTGTTTCTCTCTAGATGCTAAGCTCTAAAATGAATCACCAATGGGTTTGCTTGAATCTAGAAATGGGTGCATGCTGCTATATCCCCTTTAGTATCTTGTTACGTGTTGTTGTTATTGCTTTTGCATATATATTTCCTGTGTGAAATATTTGATCCATTCTAGCAACAAAAGCCTAGATCCACTCGCCTTGGTTGTGTATCCATTAGGAGTGTGGACTCAGGGTAACAAATAGTTCCATGACAAATGGTATCAGAGCCAAACACACATGCCTCTATATGTGTAAGGCATAACACATTTTCCCCTAAAGTTTAGAGAGTCTTCTAGCATCTCACCTCTTCTTTAAGGACTAGCTAAGCAACCCAAGTAGATGATGATTAGTTAGTCTTCTTATCCCCTCATGTGGTTCTTCTCTCTTGACAATTAATCTCATGATTTCACAATTTTGGGTAGCTTATGCATGGGAAAATAAAATTTATTTGAAATCATGAAAGATTATTTAGGTAATAATGCCATGATTTGACTTTAAATTGAAAATCCTATTTGATGTATGCAATTACTCTTGGAAGTGATGTACTCATATCTAGAGTTTATGAAACTCAATGTTATCTGCCCAAGTATAAGTGCTTTCTATGTTTAAGGTAAATTTTATATGGAGAAATAAGGAGGAACTCATATATTACACCTCACTATCCATATTTTGATTTAGACCTCAAACATAGATAAGAAAAATTTTGCCCTATTTGATATGCACCATGATCATGCCATAAAATGACTATATCTTTGGACCCCCTAGATCACGATGTGACGACTCAAATACAAGAGGCATTTCCCTATTGACTTATATACCTCTTTGTAAGCTCAATTTTGAACAAACGTGATGGACATGGATATTACTCTAGCCCTATTATGCTCAAACTCTTGAGTTCTCGATTTCCAAAATAATTCTTTACCTTGATCATGAAAGGAAGGGAATTTTTTTATAACCTTAATCTCACAAAATCTTGAAATATGGTTGCCCTATTAATGACCTTGACATTTGACTCGTGATCTTGTGTGGTATGACTTGATAGTGATGATCGCCCTATTCAGATACACCTGATGACTCATGCCTAACATATAATAATGTGCTAGACTAGGGTGGTAGTTGACTTACCACTCCCCTAACCTAGGTCACATCGTGATTGTGGTTGCCTCTAAATGTTCACTTTTATGATTATTTAGAGTTTGGAAAGGTTACCCTATTCACACTATTTGAATTTCTTGATCTAAGCCTCTAATGGGTCAATTATGATGAATTTGATACTCAATCTTGAATCTCAATTTAATGATAGACTTGAAATATGATATTGTTGACTATAGTTAGTGATTAGGTTCTTAGGAAGACATATTTCTAGATTATTCATCAACCTTGAAATACCATAATAATGGACTCAAAATTGATATCTCAATAAGTTTCTCGTATCTTGAATGTCGCTCAAAATGTTGCTCGATTGTTGTATATAGAAGAATGATCGCCCTTAAGGTCTAACTAGGAATCTAAACCCTAGTTATGAGATGTTTAGATTTATGACTTTTACCTCCAAAATCGATTCTTGATATTGCATAATGAAATCATGACTCATAATTATTGATCTTAGTTTGACTTGACCCCCCATGATCATCCTATTTGGATCTTGAGATCACCCTTGATATATGACTAATGACCTTCATGTTCCCAAATCTTGAAATTGAAATGATGACTATGATGAATTGCTCGATTTTTTACTTAGGGTTAAGCTCCATGTGGACTAGGATGGACCCTTCCATAGATTTAGAGAACATAATCATGATGATAAAATATGAAGCTTGTCTCGAATTGTTGAAATATGAAATCTCAATCATGGATGTATAACCCCACCTAGGCCAATGTAGAAGCTAGAACCCTAAATAATGGAAAAGAAAGTCATGGCTTACTCTTAAACTCTATCCAGTTCACTTGAAATGTGATCGCTCCAAATTGGTGAACAATATGTCAATCTTGATATGTGACTCACATAATGATGTTTTACAATTTTACAACCTTGATGTTGAATAGGAAAACTAAATGGATGACCTATTTAAATTTTGGGGACAAAATTTCCTTTTAAGGTGGGGAGGATGTGATAACAAGGATTTTATCTCATTTAAATAATGTGCCTCTTGAATCATTAGTTGGTCTATTGAACTCAATAACCTCCCTCATCCCCAATTTGATTATATTGATTCATTTTCTACGCAATTAACAAGTTAACTTTGATTAAATATCACCTTGTACCTATGTGCGACTCTAAATTGAGTGTTGAACCAAGTGTCATACTTTTTATGTCCTCAACTTGAAATCATAATTGCACCTTGAAATGAGATTTACCTTTTGTGTTATGTATTTCATATTATTGAGGATTCAATCACGAATCCATTGACATAAAAATCACCTCAATCGAACACTCATAGCTCAAGATATGACTAGTTGAATGTTGACTTCTAGTCTTTGTTTTAATCTTGATTTAATCTTTCCTTTTGTCTTTTTGGGCCAAATTGGTAGTTGCGGCCCTCTATCCTCTCCTCACCTATCCATCCTAGTATGCCTTCCTGACCAATCAAAATTCATGATTTTTTGGGCCGCAAATCATACCTGTCAGATCTATTTTCCATGGATTCATCCCCACTTTGACGCTTGAGATTGCGTCCCCTACCTCCGTATAGCTATCGACGCAATGGTCATCGGAACCCCTACCTAATCCATCTTTGGCACCACCATTTTGCACCTTTCTCCCCAAAATTGATGCTTCCCTTTACTATAAGACTCATTGCTCATTCTTTTGTCCCCTCTTTCTTGGCCTTTCACGAAACCTAACAGCCCCAACCATCTCCATCTTTCTCCCCTCTCTGCATGACGCCACCACCCCTCTTGGTTTGGGCGTATCTTCTTTGGGTAGCCTACGACTAATATAAAACCACTCTTGGGCTCACAGAGATTGGGCAAGTAGAGGTGGAAACTTCTTAGGCTTGGTCACCCTCCCTACCTCACCCATCTACTTTCTCTGGTGAGACCTTCACCTCCGTGCCGCCGCACAACTCGAGTCCAAGGTACAATCATGATGTCCTCTATCTCACCCTCTCAGTCCCTCACCCCCTTTGCCTCTCTTTGCCACGAGGGCAAGTCTCCCCCAACCAGCTCACTCCAGCTGGTTAGGACCCCACTGACCCGTGTGCTGCGTGACTTGGTGAGCAGCGGCCAAGCACCACACCTGAGCGTCAGTTGTCTCACCCAGACGACTAGCAGACGTGCCTCAACATAGGCTGATGCTCTCAGATGAGCTCGAATGTAGGCGAACACATGGTTTCGTTCTCCCTTGATGGCCCGCGCCAACGGCCTACCAACATCCTTTTTCAGCCCAATCAGGGTAAAAACTCTCCCAAAAACCCTAATTAGGGTATTATCTTACAAAGCTTGCATATCTTTCATCCCTTAACCTTTTTGGACCCATAATATATGATTTTTTACCTAGAGGCCGAGATCTATCTATAGTTTCATAACTCAGTTTTTCTCGTAGCTCCCATGATATGAAAAAATGATAGCTTTTGATCTCTTTCTTCATGTCTTATACTATACAATGCTCAAGTTTGTTTCATAATGCCCCAAAACTGGATTTTAGCCTAATATAAGTCACTTGAACCTATTTTGGTATCAAGATCCGAACTTTTCCACTGTGTACCCTAAAATGATCTAATGTTGCCTTAATGACCTAATATATATCTATATGCAAAATAGCACATCTTTCATGTTATAACTCGTTCAAGTGTGCTTCAACTATTTATGAATGTTGTAAATAAGTAGATTTCACCCTTAAATACAATCATTTTGTATAATGATGACCTTGTGACACAATGTATCTTAATATGGCCTTTTGTAATGGTTGTTAACTTTGGTTCTTTGGGTGAGCTAATGATACTTGAACCCATTATATGAGTTGTAAATCAGTAAATTCTCATGACTTGTATCCCTAAGTTCTTGATGGAACATGGTTTTGAACTTATTTGACTAAATTCCCTAAACTTGACTTGAATTGTGACCTAATGGGCATGTTGTTAACTAGATCTCCAATCTTGCATGAAACTTGATCTAATGATGTTCTATGCTACTTTATGACTTGAAATAAGTACCTTAATTATTTGTATGACACCATATCTTACTTGGTTTATCTATTTTAAATCAGATCTTACTTGGTTTATCTTATACTCTAATAGTGACTCTCTTGCATGAAATGAATCTTATATGGCTAATTTTGATCTTGCATGGATAGACCATAATGATATCTAAACCTCATTCTTACCTGACTCCTAAATTATATCTAAGTGTTATGTAACAACACCCATAATGTGGCTGGTTTGCCTAGACCTAGGGCTAAATTTTGATCCTTCAAATATGTTGGTTAATGACATGCATGATTGGAAGCTTAGAACTATGTTAGAATCTAATTGAAACCCTAGGACTAGGGGAGCTTCAACATGAGTCAAAAGATGATTATCTTATCAACCTAGTGATCTAAGACACCTTTCTGTATCTTTTTTTGTGAGGTTCCCTTGGTTTGGATCATGCCTAGGTATCCTACTCAAGAATCATAACTCTTAAGGTATGCTTACTCTCTTGACCCTACAATGGTATTGGCTTGTTTGTATGTATGCTTGTACAAATTCTTGGCTAGATAATTACTTGTTTGAGCTAGTTGTTCCCTATGCTTAGTATGTTCATTTTTCTTGAAATATGTTGAAAAAACCTTGAACTTGTCCATTATACAAACATAGCATACCTTCCTGTATTCTCAGGGTAAGGACACATGGTTGGGCATCTTTCTTGAGATGTCAAGATAAGGGGGACCATGTCGATAAAAGGGTAGATAGTCTTGAGCCTCCTTACAGACCCTTCCAAGGGGAAGCTAGTCAATGGCCATAATATGTTGTTGAGTATAATGGAAATACACCTATAATATGCTTTGGATAAAAGAATGTTGTTAGTTGTTCTCGGCTTGTTTCATATTCTTGCTTATATGGTGTTTCTAGCCAATAAAACTTTTATAGTACTCTTAAGTTGTTTACTTGCCTTTTCATAGCATACTTAATGCTTTAGCATTAATATGTTTGTTTATCAAATTTGTAGTTGCAAATGAAGATCTACTGCTCTCAAGATATTATGCTCTGAAACGAATCACCAATGGGTATGCTTGAATCTCGAAATGGGTGCATGCTTCTCTATCCCCTTTCATATCTTATTACGTGTTGTTGTTACTGCTTTTACATATATATTGCATGTGTGAAATATTCAATTCATTCTAGGGATGGATGCCTAGATCCACTCGCCTTTGGCTGTGTAGCCATTAGGAATGTGGACTCAGGGTAACATATGGTTCCCTGATAGTTAACTCCTCATTTCAGAAGTTATTCCAATTTAGTCCCTAAATATGAGCTCCCGAACCACCTCGACATAATTTCAAGCAAATAAAAATAATTGAGTCTAAAGAGATTGAATAGACCTAAGAATCAAGTTGCTCAACCTATCAACTAATGTATTTGTAATATTTTAAAATTCTCATTGAATCAACAGATACCAATATTGGAGTAATTAACATTGGATAATAAATGGGTCATGTGCGACCTTTGACATATGTAATTAGCATTTGTAGATATTAGTGTTATACAAAAAAAATCTAGGGGAAGATTGCAAATAAAATAGAGGTGTCAAAATGCTAAATATAAAATATGGATATAGTTCTTATAATGACTATTCTTTTGCCATTAATTTGTTTAATAGGATATTAAGGAATAATTGACGACCCTCCTATTGTAACGTAGTAGTTGAAATTATAGGGAAGGAGATGCCACTACCTTATCCCTCATGACAACATAAGATATTGACCCCTATTCCTTCCCTTTTACTTCCAAATTAGAACTTAAGTATAGGCTACACAAGATATTTAAACTAAAAAAATGAGTGTTGTCATCATTGCCTCTTCAGATAATCAAAAAATCATTCATGACCAAATGTTCAGTCATACCTATAGATGAATGAGAATATTGTTAGTTACCATCACTTCTTTCTCCCCAAACACTCCCCATGACAATCCATATACATATATCTAGCCCTAGATCTCTTGGATGACCAACCACAACAAGCCTAGAACCTTCAATTGATGACAAAACTACAAACCTGAGTGCTTGGTCTCTGAAGATCTCTTTCACATACCCTTTTGCCTGTTTCAATTCCTACCATTTTATCACCTCATTGGCCATCTGACCAGACCCTAGAATCTAATGTAATCTCCACATGAGGTAATCACCTTCGACCGACTGAATCAAGACTGAAGACAAAAAACTTCAAACTCTGACTAAATTGCACCTCCAACAACTTTGTAACCTACCCCACATTGCGACCAATGATGTCAAGACTTGCTGAAGCGTAAGGCATGAGATGAACCTCACTCTCATGATTTTGACCTTGATTCTAGCTATTTCAATGTGGTCTACAGATTGATTGCAAGATCCAATTGAAAAGAAACCACAATGTCAATATTAATAAGTTTCTAGATCCATTTGATATAGATAGGGTTTTGAACAAGGATCATGAAATAAGGGGAAGAGCTAGTTGCTCAAAGACAACTCGATTAGAAGTAGATCAGTTTGAGATCAACCAAAACCAATGATCTGTAGGGTAGTAATCATATTCTTCAGTTCTCGGATACTAGAATCAATTGATACGAGAACATAGTAGATAATACATTGGATAATGCATTAGGTAGAATGACTTGAGTAATAGATCTAGCTATAATTGTTGATATGTATGTAGAGGGACCTACTTGTAGTGTAGGAAAAGGTCAAGGACATATATATAAATTTTGTAAAAGTTTCTTCTATCTACGCATTCCAACACCCTAACCATAATGCAAGTTGAGGGCTTTCCTCCAACTGATTCCATGATATGGTATTAGAGCCTAGCATTTTTTATCCCTAATAGTCCATGGAATTCAATCTGTCAACTTGATTTCTTCTCCTTCAATGTTTAGTCCAGGGAATTCAAGATGTCAACTTGATTCCTTCTCCTTCAGTGTTAGTCTAGGGAATTCAAGCTGTCAACTTGATTCCTTCTCCTTCAATGTTCACATTGCTACAATAATTTACTATATCTAGATATGTACCATAGAGGTTGTTGTGCCTCTATTTGTTGGATTCAGTATGATTTAACCTTAGATTAGGTCTTCCTCAACCTCAAAGGCCCTAGGGAGACCACCATCAATCGTCGGGACGCAGTGTGTGTGGACTCTATCTTCTCCGATCGTCAACAATAGATATTTTTTTAGAGAACTTGCAACTCATCCTGAGGGAAGAGATATGACTTTCCTCCTTCAATACCTGGTCCCAGAGGGGTGCATCTATCCTCTCTACCTTCTCCAAGTTTCATTTCCCCTATTTGCTACAAGCAACGAGGACATAAACTCATTTTTGTTCAAGCATACATGTATATTAGTGTATCATGTTGATAGACAACATAAATATAATCTTAATTTGACATATACTGTGAGCTCTATCTTCAAAAGTGATTAATAGTTATATTAGATATTATATTGGATAATCATGACATTTTATAACCTACATATATAGTATACCAAGAGAGTCAGCATAGACAAATCCATATTGTTCTCGTGAATACTTATGTGTTAGTACATTAGTATTAACAAATACTTAACTTTCTAAATTATAGTTTTGGAAAACTTATAACTTAGAACATAATAATTAAGAGCTTATAACATATGTAGGACCTTCTAAATATAAAACAAAATGAATTAGGGTATTTTGGTCTGTAACACCTATGAATACCATAGTAGTATATGTTTATTGCACTGATGATGACAAATAAAATGAATACACATAAAATATTGGTTTTATAAAAATATGTATGGTTGATTTTATGTTTTAAAAAATACTCATATTAACATATTGATTAGGACTATACTATTCTCATTCATATAAAATAATACTAGATGAATACTTTTATTTACGTAGGAGATTAGAATTAGCATTGAAGTACTATGTTATTCGTATATGAATGTATTTGGAATATAATCCCTAGTAGTCCAATAAATGGTACCTTATGTAATGGACATTGAGAAGACTATTAGAAGATATAAACTACATAATACATATTAGTTCCTAGGCATATGAGTAACTATGATACACATGAATAAATTATAATAAATATGGATATATAAAAAATAGAGAATAAAATTACAAGACCTATATTGGGGGATATGTATATTATTACCCACACATGTATTAACCATGGTGCATGACTTCGACGTCGTGTCAACTTTTCCAGGTGTGGAAGTAGAAGTTTGTGGATACATCGGGGAAGTTTTGGGGAAGTTTAAACGCAAAATTCAATAAACTTCAATTTAATTTTTTTGAAGAAAATTATGTGAATTTGAAGAAAATTTGATTGAAAATTTGTAATTATGTTATACCTTTATCTTATATATGTTAATTTAAAACAAAAACATGATTCATGACCCTCTAAATGAAGGTAGGTTGATAAAATAATGTGTTTCTTACAAGTGTCAAATGTGCAAAACTCATACAATTACATTTCACCGTATGCATTCTATACAATATATGATGAAATAGTACTTACACTTATGACTTATGTAGCCTTTAGGGAACAATTAGGATTAATGTTCTGGGTTGTCTGAACTTTGCCCCAACTTCATGCAACTTCACCAACTTCAAGGAAACTTCAACATCTTCAGTGAAGTTAAGACAAAAATACACACAAAAAGTCAACTTCGTAGACATCTGTGAAACTTTGCCTCAAAGTTTGGACTATGTTGAAGTACTTGGGATTTGAATTTGCCTATGGTTGAAGTTCAAAGTTTCATCAAAATGTTGCCAAAATTTGTTGAAGTTATGTTCCATGGTATTAACCTAGATATATTTTGACTTATATGTCGAACGATCGATCTTAAAAGTAAAATGAATATGTAATGGAACATATGTTCACTTTATAAGATTAAAAAACTTAATATGTCTTTAATTGGTCAAGACTGGGATAAGAACAATATATATAACTAAACTAGGAATGTATACAGTGTTCACTTTGGTTGACTAACATACCTAATGTGTTTTTAGGATTAAAACTTGACCTTGTGACAAGAGTATATCAACCGAATTGACAATTAGATATGAAAATCAGGTATGTGCATCCTCCTGGTTTTAATTGGCATATAATTACTGAATCCTAATTGTTATCAATGAGGCATGTTTTGCGTTATAATCCTCTTTTTGATTCTCTTTACTCCTTTTGAAATCTCAATTATTATCCATATATTTCTCATGGATGATTAATGAAATCCTATTTCTCATGTATATGGGTCTTTTGAACCCATTGCTATAAGTTAGAGGCTTCCATCCTTATTGTGCTTGATTATAACTTAGAATGGCTTATGAACTTTCCTACTCCATTATGCATGTGTGGATTTGACTAGTAAAATATAAATGTAGACATCATATTTTAAGGCACTGAAATGTTAGTCCATCTTCAATGGAACTAAGGTTTTAGTCCTCTTGTCATGCACTGGGGTTTTATTCCCTCTGCCATAGGTCATATATATAGGAATTAAGGTTTTAGTCATCCTGGCACTGAGATTTTAGTCATCTTGCCTCTCTATATTTATTCGACAATGATATTTTAGTCATGATGCCCTTGGTTTGGAATCTATGGGTTCCAGTGTGTTTTTAGGTTATGCTAGTCTTTGTTGTAATCAAAATCCATTTGTTTATTTGATTATATTTGTGGAATTGTTCAAAATGGCATGATTTTTATTTTATTTTCCACATGATATTAATGCCTCATTCTCTTGGTACTACTCATTTCTTTTGCCTTCTCTTGAACTCATCGAAATGTTATAGCCCTCTTTTGACTGGAAACACCCTTGATTTTATATGTTATATTAATGCTCAAGTATTTATTTAGTGCAAACATACCAGTAATTTTGACATATACCCTTTGTTTCCTTTTCTAGATGTTGTTCACAAACTACTCAGATATATGTGTTGTAGAGGATGATGCATGATAACCATGATAAAAGAGTGTGGACTTTGAAAGATATCTTGAGATGGCCAGTTGTTGTACCTTTTTCTTTATTGGTATGAACCTTGTGGTGAGAAACTTTGTAGTTTTTATGATAATGTAATAGTCAAATATTTTTTTGTAAAATACTCTATTGACTTCGTATTCCATATATTTTTAAAGAAAATCTAGGCACCCCTTCCTTATCTATTTTGAGGATGTATTTTAGGGTAGTATTGGGATATTCAAAATGAAACTAAGAAGTGATCACATCGCTAAGACTCACTCCTTCCAGTGGCACCCAAATGGGTCTCATTTATTGACATGGCATTCAATGGGTCTCCTGTGATGGTATGGCATGTTGATGTGTCAAACATGTATCCACTACATTAAGATAGATACTTAAACCATACATGTGGCTAACACATATATCTAAACATTCCAACTAAACACTTTAGTTTTATATTAATAATGCCCTATTTAATGATATGTTGTAACACTAAAAAATTAGTGGATAGCCTAATTAACAATAGGATAGTAGGAAAACCATGGTTAACATTAAAATGAAAAATAAGGAATATATATATATATATATATATATAATTATTATGCACAAAATTTCAACTATATATAATATTGGAATAGCTTATAACATACACCATATGTTACATTATTACTTTCCATTAGCATGATTAGAGGGATTTTAAAAAATAATTAATATGCCATAAATTTGCTACATTTTTTATTTTTGTTATACTATACGTTGCAATAATACTTTTTGCAAAATAATTTATAGTACAAGCATTACAGTAGCATATATTTTTCTAAATTTCATAATGATAACTGGCTTTTCCATTTTATTGGATTGCTTACCTAGTTTTTGTAATGATTCTGGTGTTAAGTAAGATTCCCTAATTCAATTTTTTCTAGTGTTATTTGGGATACATTAATATACTTATTAAAATTGTGAGTGTTGAAATGTCAACTTGGAAAGGTTGTGATATATGTGTTACAATAAGCATAGTTTTGGTTGTTACATGTAAGTCATGATACATGTTTGATAAGCATGCCACTCGATGTATGGGACCCATTGGAGTCACATCAACATGGTGAAGTCACTTAGGTGTCGCATCGGCATGTGCGACCTCACTTAAATGAAATCTCAACACCCTAGACGCATGTGAGCCTCACAGTAGTATGACCATTGAACCCACTCCATTGGCATTTCATTGAACCTACCAGGAATATCACGTTAATGGTGGAAATGACATGTGCATCATTTGATGTGCGCCTCTACTCGGATGCCATATAAGAAGGTAGTGCACATGTGGAACTCTTATCATTAGGCATATTGAATCCACTATGGTACCACATTAACACATTATCATGGATCATTAAAGATCAGATAAATTACTTCATGCATAGATATAGGCTAAAAAATGTTCTATTGAAAAGTACAGAGAAGATGTCTAAATATGGGTATAGTTTAGGTATGTATATGTACTAATTACAATACCCTTATAGGACTAACAATTTGTAGATGGAACAGTATGGGTGATAGTATAATCTTACATGAATGTGCTCATTCGATCTGATTAGTTACCTCACTTCATTCCTCTTTAGCATTTACATAATTCAACTTATAATGATTTTCACCAGTAATGGCTATTGATAACTAGAAATGATATGAATTGACCATACAAAAACTAAAATAATAGCATGAAACAAGTAGCAATTATAATTAACATCACAACAGTGAGTCATGAGACCAAATTCATAAATTGAGACTCAAGAAAATGACCAACAAGATGTGAATAAATAGAATAAGGTATTAGATTAATATACTTATAATTTCTGTGGAGTCTTTGAATTTTATAAACGTAGGATAACATGTCAATGTAACGATCCAGTTCTACTGGAGATGCAATGAAGAAATTGTTATTGGAATAAATTTGCAATTTATGTGAGTCCATACCAATTTTTGAAAGGTTATCAAGGATTATAAACTTCACATGCAAAGATGTCTTCAATTAATGCAATAGATATGCTTGTTAAAGTCCATTGATAGCATATTTTTCATGGCAGCTTTCAAACGAGCAGACAAAATTGTCTTGAAACTAAGCTCCACTAAATATCATGCCTCAAACCACAATATTTGAGTCATGGATTTTACAGTTAGAGAATTTGTTTGATTTCTATATTTAGGAATCCTTCTATCAAGTTAACCAGAATAGTCTTTCGCTGGTAAAGGGGAACCATGTCACCAACTTGCAAAATATGTGAATATTATCGGTGATTACAACATCACAATTATTTTATTTTCACTATTCATGTCAACCTTAATCTAGTTTCTATTTTATATCTTATTGATTTGATGAATTTTATTTAACTCCAAGCTATACTTTGTGAGAACAAAATCACAATAGATCCCTGAGTATGACATGTCAACAATAATTTTTTAGATTAGAATAGAAAATAGAGCAGAGCAGGCCATGAAGCATGTATCAGAAAAAAACACATTCCGCTTCATTCCATAGGGTATTCCAGTTTTGGAATATAGGCTAATGGCATGCAGGTTCTACAACATGCAAGTGTTAAAATGAATTAGGTGAATCTAATAAGGCCACATCGATTTTATCATGAATCCATATATATGATATTGTGACAATGTAAGATACTAAAATAAAAAATTCAACTGATGAGATGATAATTTTAAGATAACATGTGCTTTAACAAACAAAAGCTAAACGTCACCTTGGAAAAGATTTAGTGAATAAAGTCATCACACTCAAAAAATGAGAGTAAATCAAGTCATTTTGTAAATCAAGCCACACCTCATTAAAAACACCATCCTCAGTTCTATCCCAAAACGGACGCCGTCCACAGAGCAAAATATATGTTATAACCCCTATGCTCCATACATCAGATTCAGGACCAGATCTACGAACTAGTACCTCAGGAGCAACATAATATGCACTTCCAACAATGTCTCGAAACTTCTTCCCTATTGTTAGATAAATGAGTTGAACATGTCAATAAGAAATGTGTAAGTTGTTATTGTCAACATAGCTAAGATAGGGTAGTAGATGTATTTCATCACAATGATTTAATTCATATAAATACCATTTTCATTCATTACTAAGGCATTGCATTCAAATTTAAAAATACTTTGTTAATGTTCACATGGACCTACTTTCACAAAAAAATACATTATATGGGTAAAAGAGGGAGCTTATGTTCTTTGAGATTATTGACATAACATGTATATCGAGAACATGTCCCAGATTATTCTCATTTAATTAAAAAGTTATAAGTCTTGTATTGATTACATTAATTGACTATAGAAACAATAAACCACTTGGAGATGAAGTTCAACATGTCTACATGTCTGCTAGTTTTATGCTAATGAAACAATCTTACAGATAGTGTACTATGTAGTATAGTTGCTATATGATCCTTTCAGCTGGTTAACACATAAACATGATATGCTAAACAAATTGTCTGGCACCAATGGTACCTTGTCTAACATATCCTCTTTTATTGGACATACTGATCATCTCAAGTTTATTAAGAGGGGAGAACGTACAATGACACTAGATTATCTCAAAATTGAGCATTCTATAAGTTATGAAATTATCTCTTTCCTTGCCATGTCAGGCCAGTTGAAGGATAGGATCTTTTCACAACTGATATCAAAGGGGGGAGCTATAGACTACATTTATTTGTTTCCTTGTAAGTATGCCTGTGAAGAACCACCCAAAAATAAATCAACTATGCATCATCCCTCCGAGGGACAAGCTTCTAACACCTAGGTGTTCAAAAAATAAATCAACTATGCATCATCCCTCCTAAGGCCAAGTTTCTAATACCTAGGAGTTCAAAGCTATGTGATGATTGATGACATTGACATAGGAAAAATGCACTACTTGTTGTCTATACTGGGAAAAATTTCAAGAAAGGTGGTAAGAAAGTAAGAATCTTCTCAGAACAGGTACAGAAGACACATCAAGCACCTGTCCTTTTAGTAAAATGACTAATAGCCTGCATCGCTAGAAATCTCCACTAAACTAGACACCATAGGGATATTGGAATCTTGGTTGCAAATATGGGAGTGCCACTTCTCTATTCCAATGTATGACAACCTTGCATTTCCTACCACCTCTAACAGTTTATCAACAAAACAATTCAGGTTGAACTTCAACTTAAGCTTCTATAATTGTTGCCGAAGGAGCAAAAAAGGAAGAAGATGTCACTAGTGAGATAAGAGAATATCAATCTCATCATCTACTAAAATATCTAAGAGATGGGGACATAAGGTATTTAGAAATAACACTTGCTGCTACCTCTCCACTAAAAGAGATATTGAAGAAGACAAAAAATTATCTGTTGAATGATATCTATGTGTCATTGGTCCTCATAAAAGCATACTTTGAGAAACAACACCGACCTCTCACACCAAAGCAAACCAAATCAAATGTGTCATCTGGATGATGATAGCCTAGACGAGAGACAACCACATCTTCCATCGGGAATTATTTAGACATTAAGATTCCCCATGGAAATCATCTCCACAACCCTAGATACCATAGTCATTCATCATGGCACATAATTGAGGTCTTCCTGAGGGATGATACTAGCCTACATTATTTCTTGTTGAATGCATATTTTCTACTAAAAGTATGGCCCCAATATCTCCTATTGAATTCCTTACCAAAAGTATTTAAATATATCAATCCATTTCACCAGATCAACAACCAACATGAAGAGAGACATTGCATACATTGATCTGCCCGAATCACGCATCTGGAAGGGGAGGCATATTCATAAGGAATCGAACCTTTAAATTTATAGCCCAAAATTTTCAAGCACCCCCACAACTTTATTACGGGGTCGAACACAGGGACGTGGTGACATTTAGGATGCTTGAGATTCGTTCTTGAATTTGGTAAGCCAAGATGATAGTCTATAAAAGTAAAAAGCTAGAACTAGTTAGCGGGTTGTCACGAATCAAAAAAAAACAAAGAAAATAAAACAAAATAGAGTCTGCATGTTTCTACTAATTGGAGAGAAGGAGTTCCTGGCTATGTAACCACAAGTTGGGTGGTCTATGCACCAGTTCTCGGGCATAGACAACCCTCGAACACCTCAGCAAGCAGCATACATTCCAACATATCATGCACTGTGGTATATGTTCCTGTGGGGTCATCCCACTCACTATCTCGTAGTGTGACTAAAACCCATCTATGGTATGAAACCTCTCTCGAGGATGACAAACCAAAATCCTAGAATATCCTAGATACCTTCTCATGTCTAGATTACTCTGGGATGTTAGGAACAAACAACCTTGAACCATTCTCCTTTCATATTCAGATCCAAACTATCTTCTCTTGTCTATTTCTATAATGTATCTCTTGATATAGGTAGAAATAACAGTTCAAGCAAGAAAGTTATATAGGTAGAAATAGCAGTTCAAGCAAGAAAGAGATCAACCAAACTAGAAATCATAACCAGAAAGAGGAGATAGAACATAAAACATGCTAGATCTGAAATTAAACTACTTGCTTAAGGTAAAAGTACATAAACATGCCTGAAACGGGCTACATAGCCAAGAAGGAGCTCAATTAGCCATGGACAAGCATAGTTGGCACTGAACAGAGATGTAAGAACATCATTTATACAGAAACAAAGGAGAACAATAGAAGAAAGGAGAATAAGAAGAGATTTAGCCTGTAGAGGAGAGGTGGCTCTCACTCCCTAGCCTCCGTATAGGCCGGATCTCATCTTTTGGGTCATCCTCCTTGATATTCTGGATTCCTTGGCCTCCTTTCTCTCTAGATCCACCCTGAATAGTAGCTTGGTTGGTGGATGGGGGTGGAAGATGATGGTGTGGACGTTCTCCTTCTCTCAAAGAAGATGAATCCCCCGTCTTCTCTCTCCTCATCTTCTGCCTTTGGAGATCTAAGATTGGATGTGGAAGATGGTGGGGAATGGAGGCACGCTAATGAGACAAGCATAGAACGAGCACTTCGGCCTTCTCAGACCTCTAGACTCTCCCACAGGGCTCTGGAAACCTCACCAGGTCGGAACCACAAGGTGGAAAAACACACCAGATTGGAACCCCTCTCTAGGTTAGGGGGTGTGTATTTATAGGTGAAATGGTCGAGGTAATGATCTAGACCGCGGTCTTGCTCGATCGCGGTTGCGGTGCACCCCCGTTCGTGGTCAATTTGTGGTCAAGATGTAGGACTCGGTTGCGGTCGAGGTTTGGATCGTGATCGAGGTGGATGCCTCGATCACGGTCTCGGGGTAGGTAGATACCACAGTAACGATTGAGGTCGAGGAAGTTGTACCTCGATCGCAATCAAGGTTACTTCGTCTTGGCCGCGGTCACAGTATAGGAGGATGTACCTTGGTCATGGTCGAGGTTTGAATCACAGTCGAGGTGGGTGCCTCGATCGCAGTCTCGGGGTACGTAGATGCCAAGGTCGAGGTTGAGGAAGTTGTACCTCAGTCGTGGTCGAGGTTGAGGAAGTTGTACCTCGGTAGTAGGACTATCGTCTCCTAAGCTAGTGCACATAGTACGATGCTTATTCCACCGTGGTCTAGATCATGTTTTGTGACGTCCCAATATGGTACTTATATAAGTACTTGGAGAGGCGTTACAATATGGTATCAGAGCAATGAGTAGATGGCCACTAAGATAAAGATTCACATTGTTCTAAGACCTAGGTATAGAATATTAAGATAAAGATATGTAAAACCAAAGTAGGGGTCAAGTTGTGAGACAAAGGTTTAGATAATGATTAGGGTTATGTTCCTAGATGTTTTGGATTTTTATGTTAACTCTGGAACTGTATATAGCATACTCTCTTTTTCTCACGTGTCTGTGGTATGGGACACAGGCTCATGGGGTTTTGTTGAGAGAATGTTATACGCATAGTCATGCTTATCTTGTCCTTCCAGTTGCATGTGGTATGGGACATGTGCATGAGGGAGGTACTAAGATGAGTGTGTTAAGATAAGTCAATTTTGAATATATGACCGACCGACATGTATCCAAAGATGACTAATAAAATAAGAGTTTGCATTAAAAGTTTAAGACATATAATCACCTAAACCTAATCAAACATATAGGAAGACCAAGCATGCATACAAGGAGTAGAATTTTGATAAGTAAGTAAGATCCATGGTAGAATCAAAACCCCTAGAAAAGAGGTAAGAGAAGTCCATTGCAATGATAATAATGAGGTCAAATAGAACCATTGATAGTATACCCATAGGTTGGTCTAAATAATGAGGTTCAAATCATGTTTTACCATGGGAATGAGACTTAAAAGTGTTTAGGGTACATGGAATATGTAAAATCCTAAGGTGGGTAGCAATGAGAAAATTTCAAGGATGAAATTTATGTAAGGTGGGTAGAATTGTAACGTCCAAAAATTTCAAGAATAACTTAAACCCTAAAATGTGATTTTACTTAAAGTGAAATAGTTTAAGGTATTAATACAAAAAGAATAATAAAATATTCCTTTTAACCAATTTTGAAATTATAAAATGAGTTAGTCTCTTTAGCCAATAATGTGCAATGTATTGGTATAATTTCCTTTATGGCTCTTTGTGTGTTAATCAAGTAAGAGTGGTAATTTAGTACTTAAGAGACACACATGGTCACCATATTGGGAATCTTTTCCTTTTAACCACACATACCTTTCCATGAGAGTTGCCATATTCATGAGAGAGAAAGAGAAAGATGGGGAGTTGTTAGTTGTGCCTCGTGGGGTATCATAGTGTGGATTTCTTCCATAATAAGCAACGAGTTAGCTTTGTCATTATGGAATATCTTTTGGCAAGTTTGTTTTTCCTAGGATATGTAGCTCTGTCTAGAATATGTGAAGCATGTGGAAGGAACTCGGAAGGCTTAGTATATAAGGATATGAATACCTTCACTATTTTTCTCTCTTCAGTACAGCCACTAGGGTTTCCCCTAGGTTTACATATATGGTTTCCAGGCTTCTTCCGACCCCTCATCGCCATAAGGCCATAGCATTGGGTCACCTCCACATTCTGCCGACCCAAACGCGTAGAGAGACGAATGTAGTTACAGAGCCGCCAAGGATGACCAGGTCCGAGACATCTATGTTTCATCATCCCCATCAGGCTTGATATGCTTCCATGCCCTACGAACTCAGACGGGAGCACACTAATATGCATGGACGCTGCACCAGCCTCGAGAGGGGATGCAGGTGGAGGAGCTACCACGGAGTTGGCAGGCCCAGGTAGGAGTTGCACCCTAGGTGCCCTAAGAACTTGCCTCGATCCTCTTTCACCCTCATGTCTTCCAGTCAGGCCAGGCGCCTCGGTGCTCCCTTGATGGATGAGCCAACGTCGGGCAGCGTCAGTGGGAGTTGACGGACCTTGCATGAGCAAACAAGGCATCGGGCATGCCCTGCGTAGCGAAGAGGGTGGTCGACCTTGACTACCACAGGTAGTGGTGGGCAGTAGTGTGAGCACAAAACAAAGGGATGAAACCGGGGGGAATGCCGTGTGAAGATATGGAGTCGGGAGAGTGTGAATCCACGTCGGGTTGATCCATCGGCGGTGCAACGTCACAAGAAAGGCAGGCGATGGGAAGAAGATGAGGGTGAGTGACGGCTGCACAAGGAGATAGGCTGAGTACTCTCTCTCAACCCCTGGATTCATGGCAACAACAATGAGTTAGATGAATCATCTGAGCCGTCGCAGAGAGAGCCCCCAGGTTGAGGACGCTCTGCCTTCACGCTACAGAAGGGGCATTGTGACCCCGTATCATTCCCCATGAGAGAGAGGAAAGGGTGTTCGGGTTCATGGGCTCTAAAATAGCCAGATCAGGCAAGGATCTGTGAGGCACCAATATTTGAAGTTGCTGGGTGCACAACACGGTCAAATCCAAAATCTACGGTCCACAACTCTTTGAAATATGTATTCTTATAAAATTTATATCTTGAGATAGGAAACTCACATTTCATCAAACAAGGTGCCTATGAACAGATTATGATGTCTAATATTTTGTAAAAATATATTAGAAGGGTGTATTAGATGTCTAATATTTATTATAATTTGATTTCCTAAAAGATATGATAATTCAACGTTTTGTGCATTAAAAATTGAAAAAAACTTTATAAATTCATAAATATTTTACAATAACTATATTTGTATATGATCAACATGATTCTAAAGCCCGATATTTGTGATTTGGTTCTCAACCTCAATTTTTGATGTAAACCTTAATAAGGGTATTTTGGGTATTTCACCCACGATTTGATTACAAAGTGACCTGATATTTTTACAGGAACCCTAATGTGCAATGATATTACCTTCAGAGTTTTGGTCTAATATTATGTATAACTATTTTAGTATTTGATTTTTGGTCTTAAGTGGCCATTCGATAAGATAATTGATGATTATTTCAGACAATAACTAATATATATATGCCTATTTGTTCTTGTATATGATTTTCATCATATTTTATTCTGATGGCATAATTAAACTCGGTGAGATCAGTATATACAATTATGATTTAGGATTTTTCTAAATATATGATGTATTTATATATTAGTATATAAGATGATTTTGTATATGGATACTATATCACATATGATTTTAGGTGTATATTCAATGTTAAGATTTCTATCTTGGTTTTGAAGTAGAGTCATGCTCAATATAAACAAGAAATATAGTTTGGTTTATGGTGGGTGAAGGGATTAGGGTATAGAATATTAATGAAGATGATAATTAATACAAACCATGTTTATTTCAGGAACCTAGGACTCGACTCAAGATCCAGGGAACTGTGATTAGGTTTTTCTCCAATAAGGTAAGCGGGCCATGTCATTATACATATATACTTTGGATAAATTGCTTGTTATGTATGATTTAATATTATGCTTTAGAATTTCATGTTAATGAATGAAATCAAGATAATGATTATGCCTTTGATTATATGCTTGTTGTTATGTCCATAAAGTCATATGCTTATCACTGATGTTAATTAGTTTAATGCTATGCTTATGCAATGATTAAGAAATTGAATAAAGAATCATAGAAATCATGTAATGTTAATGTCAAGATTAAGAGGGAGAAATCCCATGATGATTAAGATAATGAACTTAAGTTGTGAATTGTTCCTCCTTATGTTATTTTGTCTTTATGACATTGATGAGAACTTTGGTGCAACTAAGATGAGTCTTAACCGGCCTGATGAGCACTTTGGTGAAATTATTGGATGAGGACAATTTACATGGATGTCAAGATAAGAACAATGATGTTAAGGTTAAGTTAAGAGAATTAAGTAACTATTATATGTTTCTCGAAATGATGGACTTTTATGGTCGTTATGGTCTTCCTAGCAATGATGGGCTTTCCGAGCATGATGTGCTCCCATGTGGGCAGTGAGGAGAGAATTCATATAGTAAGGTACTTAATTCATTGATGTAATGAAGGTTAATGCGTAATGAGAATTTGTAATGTCAAGTTATGTCAAGTTTATTTCAGTTCAAGTATATGCTTATTTTCAGTTCTTATAATATGCATAATGCCGCTTACTGATGTTGATGCTTTCTTTCGCATGGTCATGGGACGAGATGTCCCTAGATCAAGGAGAAAGAGGGAATTGAAGTGAGCCTTCAAGTGTAGCTGATCCATGAGACTTTAGCTTGGTGGGGTGCCATATACCACTTAGTAGATCCTTTAGTTTAGTTTATCTTTCCATGTTTTAGTTTTGCTTAGTTTATATGTATTAGGCTTGAGATCAAGATGTGACAACTTATGTTTTCCCTTTTTATGAACAATGTATGAATCTATTTTGAGTTAATGCATGGTGTTTCATTTATCTTATTGCTTTTGAGTATCATGTTTTGTGACGTCCCAATATGGTACTTATATAAGTACTTGGAGGGGCGTTACAGGAACTTAACCCTGACGGGGCAAAACAATAGGCACATATAACATATTAAACTAAATAACAATCTATAACAATAGGAAAAAATGTTGAGCTTGAAGTAACCATTTCAATAGGTTTTTCATATGAAAAAGTAGTAGATCTATCCCTTAACTAGGTATACCAAAATATTTGGGGTTGGCCTAATACCATTTCACTTCCTTAATTTTGAAACTAAACTAATGTTTTTGTTAATAGAATATTACTTTTATCATAATTTTGGTAGACATAGAACCTCTAAAATATCAAATAAATGTATGTTTTGATCGCATTTATGCATGGATTCTATTCTTTCAACAAAATTTGATGTTTTATGGTTGAATTCTCTCACAATATCAATACCTTTCAGGCTTCATCTTATTTTACATCAATGTTTTACTTGAAAATCTCCTTGAAGTTTCCTCGAATTTCTATGAACTTCCACTTCCACATATGTCAAAGTTGACATGAAGTTGATGTCATTTACCATGGCTCCAAGAAGGCTTTATATGTATAGTAAGATGTCTTTCATAGTGCATATGTCATGATGTATAATGGAGAACTTTGTGATTGCCAAAATAACTCTCCATATTCTATAAATCAAACAACTAAAATTAAATGAAGTCTATAAGTTCATTCATAATCAGGAACATAATAAATTAGGGAATTATATGGTATCATATATGGGAGGTACACATAAGCATGGATATGTATCCCTACTCGATGTTGAAAATACAAAAATAAAATTACAATAATAGAGAATATAAATCACATCATAGACTAAATGCATTAATTATTCTATTTGGTAAAAGGATAGGAATAGCCCATTCTACACGAACTCAAATTGGGTGATAAAAGCTTGACTCAAGCAAGTTTATTGAAAGTATGCCAAGCATCAAACTGGAGTATATAATATGCACTCTATAAACTCGTTCCTATGTGAGAAGTTGGATGGGTAATGTATTAGCTAATTGTGTGCCTCAAAAAATATTGTGTGAAAAAAAGTATATTATATAGTAACCATATTTATTAAGCCTCACACCTAGGCATGCCTAGGTAGGCTAGGATATGGACGAGGTGCTAAGTCAGGGCAACTAGGCCCCAATTGGTTTGGTTAAGTAGTTAGGATATATAGGCCTCATTTAAATCATTTTGGTGCCAAATTATGTTAATTCAAATCTGAATTAGGTCAAATGAGGTCACATAAGCTCCTTTTAGGTTACAATTAGGTTATTGCTCGTACAAGATGGGTCAAATTATGTCAAATTAGGACCAATGTGGTCAATTTAGGTCAAGTTAGTTCTACTTCAAATCATTTTTTGTAATCTAGGTAGAAAAGTGTATTGGTTAAGAAAAACCAATATGCATATACCTAGTAAAATATATATAGAAACATATCTAATGTATTTGTAAACCATTCTATATAAGTAGAAAAATTAGAAAAAGCAATGGGACACCTCGGCCGCCAGGTACTAGCTCCTAGTCACCTAGGAAACTATGCTCATTGATACTAGAGGCCACAACCTAGATGCCTAGACAACTATGATAGTCTCTCATCTAATAGTTAAGGTTGGATTACATGAAGCAATCATGCATAACATAAGGTTATACTAGACTACAAAAAGCTTAACAATGTGAATGTAACCCTTTGTTAAATGAAAGAGATTCTTCAAAGAAGAAATAAAGTCATAATTCATATATAGAAGTTAATGTTAGGATGATTCCCATGGAAGATTGAACAATTACAAATATATATACATCTAAAATCCCTAACATATCTACAACATATAACTAAACGCAGAGTACGGTTAAGGAGTGGTGGAGTCAGATGTGATGGTGTTGTTGGTGGAACATTAGAAACAAAGTTCATCATTTTTAAGAAGAAAAACTACTTTTCTCACCAGAAGTGGCTTTTTTCTCGAGTTCCTTGTCAAGCTCAATAAGGTTATGATTGTGATTTTTAGGTAACTGAAGGAACTTCTTCAAAGAAGCAATATACTTAGAGATGAAAGATAGTGTTGGGATGATGCCCATGAAAGATTGAATTATCGATGTATCTATATCTATTGTCTCTAATGTATCCAACTAACATCAAGATGGAGATGGAGAGGTCGAGTTGGAAGTGATGATGTTGGTGGTGGGACATTGGTGGTGGAGTTCATTGTTTATTTTCTTAAAAATTGTGAACTCCATAAATGATGTCCCGTCACCAATATCATCACTTCCAACTCCCCTACTCAATCTCAACATTGATGTTAGTTGGATATGTCAAAGATGATAGATATGTTACATCCTTAGTTATATCATCCATAAGCATCTTTTTTATCACCCTAAATGATTCTTTTCCAAGTTCCTTACGTTTCATGATAATGCCCATAAGGTAGTTTCCAAAATATGACACACTAGAACTAATGATGAGTACCCACTATTCATAACTAGGACTAAAGCAAGTATTTGAATGAGTTGGTGGATAAGTCGGAATTTTTAGACAATCAATTGTCTCACTATGTGCATGAGGCAAAGGTTTACCAGGATGGGTGGGGCTAAAACCCTTTTTAGCAAAGTATTTGCTTTGACCTAGAGAATCATCTAGGATCCAAGACATGGCCAATTGTATTGCATCCCCATCCCCCTATGTCCGACATTCCAAATATTGAAATATTCACTTGTCAATCAATAGGCAACAATGTTGTGTTGAAAACCCATTAGTTTTCTTGTTTCATGTGTGGATGCTCAATTTTGTTGGAATGTATCATATCCATATTTATATATGTAAACACATATACCAATCTATATTGTATTATATATAGGATGCCATGTTGACATCACCAATTCGACCTGAGGATTAAAGTAGAGACCCAATATCAAGGAGACTTCCTAGGCCAACCTATGGCTACTAGATCTAGTATGCAAGCATTGCTCATAAATACTTTTCTACTATGGAGAGGTGTTACAGTAATCTTGAGGTTGTTTGGGTAACCATTAGAATCAGCACCTTGTCCTGAATAAGAGATATAAGCATTAGAAGGGGGTATATGGACTATTACGATTAGATTACCCATTCACAATCGAGAGCTAAAAACATTACGATGCTCCTAGGTGGAGGTCGACTCTTAAAGATAATCAAATGCGCTATATGATGTGCTTAGTGTATTAAATCATTTACAAAGTGTACCATAACTAGGGGATGCTTCCTTGTGAGAAAGTTCACCATGAAAACACACTATATACCTAGTACAGAATGATTCTATGTTGACTTCCTAAAGTTAAGTAGTTATACAGATGACTGGTGTAACAAGGAATATTGTCATTCAAGTTGACATATCTAAAATAAATATTCATATAAATGAAATGAAAAGCCTAATAAAATATTTTATTAAAAAAATCTAAAGTTATACTCTATTATTCAATATACCATCAACTTGCCTAGAAGCCATGATGTTTATCACTTTAGTATTTGGACCCACCTGGTATAATAAAATCTGAGAGGCCAAAATCCGTTGCCTTTAGTGGTGAATCTTCATTCATTGATTTGAAGAGGAAATTCTGCATAACAAGTTCATAAACTTTTCAGTAAAATAAAGACACAAGATCCATACTTCTTGATCACATTTTGATGGCTCTTACGTGCCTCTTGATTCTACCTCAGGTTTTAGGTCTCGGTGAACTAAGCCATGTAAATGGCACTCTGCAACAACCTTCAACATCTGGCGTACGATGACGGCTGCATCTTTCTCAGTGTAGCGGCTGTCTTTTCTGAGGTGGTAGATCAATAAAATATCAGCAAGAAAGAATATAGTCCAGACACATGTTAAAAATGAGAAGAAACCAATGCTGACTCAAGAGATATGCAACAATAAAGAAATATGCTTATAAGTCTATTGATTGAGGCCTTACTTTGTAAGTATTCTGTCTAACAATTCACCACCTTCGCATAACCTAATTATTAGAAAAGAACAACAAGTCATAGGCATTCATAACAAGTTCAACTTTAAACATTTACTTAGATAACAAACTAGAAATTTGAGAGAGCATGAATTCCTGAATGTAATTAGGCTTGTTACTTTAAGAGCTCCTTTTATGAGAATTGACCAGTTTCTATAAGAAACAAGTTCAAATCTTATGGTATAAATATTGCCTACTACATTCACCGACAAGCAAATCTAACTTTCATCTGTGCTTTTCACGCCAAGCTAGATTGAGATAGGAGAAAAGATCAACTAGAAAGTTGAAACTAAAGACTATATCTTGTGCTGATATGGGTTGTTTACATTGATGGTTATTCATACCAAAAATTCTTCCAAATTATCCAAAGAGATGAAATTTTCTTGCACATTGTAGAAACTTTAAGGGAGCATGATGGTTTCAACTTATAGTTTAGAACTTACTCCATAACTATGTAAACATAGGAGTCATCTTCAAATGCATTGTAGAACTGAACAACATTTTCATGGACAGCCAATGCCTTCAATATCTTCACTTCGCGCTTGACGTCCTCAACAGCAATGGAATGAATCATCTTTCCAGAAAATGGAAATATAAATTCATTGTTAGAGGTGGATCAAGATGACATGCCATGCACTATGGAATCAGATGAAGCAAATAAAAACGTTATGGTTTTATATATTGGCATTCATACATTAGAAGGCCTCACTGTGGGTCCCCTTCTTGGGCAAATAACTTCACAATATTTATGGACATTATAGGATGTCTAGAATTTTAATATACTTATATCCTTTATCATATCACCTTTTATAATATAGGCTAAAAAACTAAAATAGCATGTTTAGCTATTTTAAATGCCAAAACAACATGTTTCATATTAAAAATATCCAATATAGCTATTTACATATCAATATGTCACAAAACGAGATGTACTGCCCCATGTGAGGGCAGTGCGTCCGGGAGGGTGACACTTTGCTCTCCAGAGGAGCAATATGTCCTCAGCTGCGATGCATTGCTTTTTTTTACGTTGTTTTTTTTCAATTTGATACCATGTAATTAATTATAAATGGTATTTAAATTTAGTCTTTGAATGACTATAATAGTTAAACAAATATACATAATATTATTTATAATAATTTGAAATAAGGAATGATGATAAGATATATTAAGATTATACATAATAATAAAATTGATTGATATAATAAAAAAATATATAGTTAAAATATTGAACCAATATATACGAAGTATTTAATAGTTTACATAAACCAAAATATATACTATTTAAAGAAATAATACAATCATGATATTACATATATAAAATAAGAGTAACAAAATACAATTGTTTATTGTATGTTTTACATCTTTAGTCAATTGTGTATTATTATTATTTCCTTATATAATGACTAATGAAATACAATTATTCATTAATACTATTTATCATGTAGTCTAAATATATTTTGTTAATCTATTATATCTACAATTATATTTCATTAAAGTATAATACACATTAGTAAAAAAATTACAATTGTTTATAAAGGTAGTGAAAATATATTATACATATAATAAACAATTGTATTTTACTGATAATATGTATGATACCTTAATTAAATAAAATTAAAGATAAATAAGATTTACATAATATAAATAAAATTAATGATACATATTTTAATGAGAAGTTGAATGTCATTCATACTTGTATAAGGAAAGAATAATATTTCACAATTAAAAGTATATAATATTTATTATTAATGAAGAATTGTATTTTTCTCTTATTTTAAATATATAATATTATGATTGTATTATTTTTTAAAATTATGTATTTTATTTTATTTAAAGTATTATATATTTCGTATATATCGATTTCATATTTTAACTATATTTTATGTTTTCTATTGTGTCAATCAATTTTATATATTATTATTTATAATTTTAATATTATGTATTAATAACTATTATATCTTATTACCATTACTTATTTTGAATTGTTATAATAAATTAGTATATTTTTAAACTATTTTACTCATTAAAAACAAATGAAATACGATACGTAAATCATCACATGGTATCAAATTGAAAAAAACAAAATAAAAATATAAAAAACAATGTGTATCGATTGAGGACGCATTGCTTCTATGGGAGAGCAATGCATCATCATCGTGGATGATACAAATGCATTGCCATCACAAGGGGCAATACGTCTCCATTTGTGACATATTGAGTGTAAACATGTCATATTGGGGATAAAAATCTGAACCATGCTATTTGGGTATTTAAAATGACTAAACATGCTATTTTGGTTTTTTGGCCTATAATGTAATATCATACGACATACTTTCTATTAAGATGCCACATTCGATATACTTGAAAGCGATTTGTGAATCAACAATAAATTTATAAAGTAAAAAATTAGAGAAAATTGTCCACTAATGATGACTTACCTCGTTCTTTTCAATCCTCTTCACTGCTACACGCTCTCCTCTCATCCTATCGGTGCCAACAAAGGTATATCCGAACTGGCCATGCCCCAAAAGATTCCCCATGGCATACCTGCTATCAAAGTCCTTTTCATACCCAAAGTTTGTTTGTTTCCCGCATGGCACAATTCCACTTATCCTTCTTCGATATCCCCGGTCATTTTTCTTTTCCTTAAACAAACATCCCCCTATGCTCCTCTGCCCCTCTACATGTTTCTCTGACATTTCAGGTACAGCTGTCGAGGTTGGCACGCAGGCTACACAGTTGTAATTGTTGGTGCTGACCACCTTGGTTGTAGAGGACAAGCAACCCCCCATCGTGCCGACAAGGTCCTTCTTGTTGATCCTTCCAGTTAACTTCTTGTATGATGTAAGGAAACCGACCTGATCTTGCTATATTGTCAATATATGCATGGGGAAACACGACTAGAGTTTCAGAATCTGAATTGCATACATCTAGAATAAATAGGAAAGGATTCGTTTTATGGGACTGGTAAGATGAGAAAAGCTGGAGGAAGAAGGGAAAGTGGGGGGCGTCAAATGGGGGTTCTGTTGTTGATTCCTTCAACAATTCAACTGGGCAATGACAAAGGAACTTCTTGATTTCTCTTCAGGCCTCCTTACCCACACCCATGACGCCCCACCTTCCCTCTCCCTCCCTCTATTTCCTTATCTTCTCTCCCCTGTCTTGGTGGAAAGGAAGGATGATCACATTGATGGGGAGTGAAGGCTGACAATAAGCCACCTGCGGTTATACAAACCAATATGACAACGGAGGAACAAGATGACCTCACCTTTCGGAAGAAAATTGGAAAAGGTGAAGATGAGTAAAACCAAAAAAGGAAAAGTGAATATGTGAACAATAACAAAAGTATAATTAAATTACTTTCTAAAAGAATTTTTTTCTCAAAGACTAAATAATTGTTCAAAAATAAATCCTTATCTACACATATGAATTTGATCATACATGAAATTTCCCTTGTGGTACTTGTAAGCTATAGATCATTGAGGTAGCATAGTTTTAATTTCTGAATTGTATCTCTGTTTATAAGTGAGAAAAAAAAGTAGTTAGCTCGTTTCAATAAAGTGTCTTGTGGTGTCCTGAACTTGAGTCCTTGTGAAGTACTGTATTCGACCACCCACGCTGTCAAGTTAAATAAAAACTAACATGTTGTTTTATAGCCAAACATATATAAAATTTAAGAAGGACAAAATATGTGAAGATAAGAAATTGTTAAACATTATCGTGCACCCTTGTTGGTGTGTTTCATTGTGTATATATAGATAGTCTCATAGTATAGTCCTCTTTACATACACTTAGGCTTTGATAATTGAATAGTTTATAGCTAGGGGCAAAGACAAAGGTGTGGGGAGGCTTCCCAGGCTACTCCAAAAAGTGTAAAAAACTATATTATATTATTACTCTGATACCATGTTTGAATATATATTTTCTAACATGTCTTATTACATTATAAAGACGGTTAATGTTCACTTTATTTCGTTATTAATTGTATTAGTCATATTTGTGTGTACAACACAAGGGTTGAACTACAATATTTTATGATTATATCCCTTATCTCTATCACAAAAATAAAAATTTACAATCTAAATTAGATACCATTGGTTATTATTTTACTCTTTAAGACGTGACCTTGAAGTCCTCTCTTGTTATGTGTAGTTAAAAAAATTCCATATCCATTTGTGATATGTTTAAATTAAACTTGTTTTTCACACTCCTAATAAGAGCTCTTTAGATAATAGGAAATATCTACTCTTAAGATTTCAAAAAAATAATAAAATAAGAATCTCATAAAATATATTACCATGTGGATATTTTAATTTTAAAATGCAAATGATATAAATTGACTCAATGCACTTAATTATAGTTACATACCAATCAAAATTATGATGACACACATTCACAACTAATCACATATTGTTTAAACTGTGTTCTTTTTAAATTTCCATTGATCTTCACTCTATGAACAAAAATAGATCCATGTATCTAAATAAAGATAAATCTAAACAAAATTATTTGGTATATGATATTTCACACATCCTTAATTTATCAAATTGTATAAAGTTAGTCAGATGCTAATAGTTCCACCTATATATAAAATTGAGAAAACAATGTCATTTCTAATATCTATATGAAAACTAATTTTTTTATCAAATAAATTTAAGATTGACATACGACAATAAGAGAGAGATAAAGACAAGTGAAGTATGGGGGTAAGAAGGAGAAGAAAAGGTAGAAGAAAAATTCTTATTTTTTAATCAAATAAAGAAACAAAAACATGATGAAATGTAGAAGAAATGTTAATAAAAAGCAACAAATATAAATACATATATTCATACACACACAGGGAGTGGCTCAAGTGGTCAAGCACAATGTCTCCTAACAAAGGGACCTAGGTTCAAATCTCAGTTGCCGCCTTGATTTACCACCCTACCGGGCGTTTGACATCTCTCTTAATCCCATACACACACAGATATATATATATATATATATATATATATATATATATGTATATATATATTCATACATATGTGTATATATATATATATTCATATATATAGAGAGAGAGAGAGGGAGAGAGAGACATGCTAGAATACACCTGAGTGTATTCAGAGCAGAATACACTCAAGTAGTTTTTTATGATGCAATATTTTTTTCAAAAATATAATCTGTTGATCTTCTTAATCATCTTGTGAATAACTCATAAAAAATTTGAGCACATTTGAACATTTATAGGTCATATTATAAAGACTGCAAAAATTATACATTTCAAATTAGTTTCGTGTGTCGATTTTGTTGCCCTCGGATGAGTGACTTACACACATCTAAATGGTCTCAAAATTTGTATGTAGACTAATTATAGTATGACAATGAAGATCAATGATTTACATCTTATAAAAAATAGTCTTGATATGTAAACACACTTGAGTGTATCAGTGCAATATATGTACTCGAGTGTATTCTAGCCTATCGATTTTGTTGCCCTAGGATGAGTGACTTACACTCATCTAAATGAGCTCAAAATTTGTATGTAGCCTAATTATAACATGACAATGAAGATCAATGGTTTACATCTTGCAAAAAATAGTCTTAATATGCAAACACACTTGAGTGTATCCGTGCAATCTATGCACTCGAGTGTATTCTAGCCTAACTCTCTCTCTCTCTCTCTATATATATATATATATATTTCTTTTCACTTAATCCTATTCACTTTTCACCCCCTTTCCTATTTATTAATTTTTGTTCATACTAACTCAATAGATATTCTTCCTTCTTCTTTCCTCTTAAAGTTTCATTCAAATACATCCATGGTATTGTGAATAAATTTCCATTTCCTAGCATATATATTGGTATCCTCTATTGTTGGACACTAGACCTACAAAATTATATGGATCTTTTATTGTGACATTATCTAGTAGATGGAGTCATATTGTATTTGGATGTTTGCATTCCATGAATAAGTTGAGATTGTTCCCATTTCCCATATAATTAGTATTATTTCTTGTATTAGTCATATTATACATGTTGAGTGATGGTTGTAAAATAATATATTGTTGATCATCTAATGATTCAATTTGGAAGGTTAAATAATTTATTATTGATTTTAACATCTAAACAAATACAACACTTTAATATAGAAAATTATATTATTTGTTGACTTTAGGTTTCTTATATTCTATATGTAGTTTATCTTTATATGTGGGAGAGAAATAATATTAGTTTCATTCCTTTATTTTAACCCAAGTGTTATTTTTTCTCTAGATATACAATTTAAATTTTTTACTACTTATACAAATTGAGCCCCATATACAATAGATTTTTGGTTCCGCCACTGCTTATAAGTTCAATGTGGACAACAGTGCAACCATGTACATGACATAAAAGCCATCTAATGCAGACATAACATGTGACATCCACCTACCCACCCCAGCATGCAAACTGAGCTTTCGATAATGTAAGACCTAGTTTGTGTGACAGATGATGGAAAACCTCCTTTGTAATGGCTTTGGTATATATATCAAACATTGGTCTTTTGAACAAGTGAATTTTGTAACAATTTTACCAACAACCAATTTTTCTTTGATGTAGTGGTAGGCAAGTTCGATGGGTTTAGTTCTTACATGCAGAATGGGATTCATAGTGAGGTATAACACAATTATATCATCACAATAGACTGTAGCATATTGAAGCTGATAAATATGCATATCATGAGGGAGTTTAGAGAACCAAGTTCATTTAGTTGGAACTAGAGAGATGGATCTATACTCAGATTTAATACTTTATTTTGCAAATATAGTTGCTTTTCTGGATGAGAAACATAGACAACTTCTGCTCAAGAAGTTAAGAAATGAGCGGTGTTCCATTGAGTAAGTGAGCATCCAACCCAGTCTTTGTCAGAGAAGCAAGTGACAATAAGGTTTGAGTCTCCATAAAGCTGCATTTCAATTATTTCATTCCTTTGACATAGCATGGTAGCATTTTTTACTATAGATAAATGCATAAATAGTGAGAGTTTGCATGAAGTGACAAGCAAAATATACCCCATAAGTCATATCATTCCTCATCGTGTTAAGGTATGTAATTGCTCAACTCTTGATCTATATGAGATATGATCTTCTAATACACTTTTTAGAATCTTGACATTATCTCCAAGAAAAGATGAGTGACATGAGTGGAAAGAGGTTTCCATTCAATCATTACATACCTTTGTTGTAAGTCATAAGCTTACTTGGATTAATGTAATAGAAGAATAGATAGGCTTGTCTTAGCTTCGATACCTAAGAAATAATGTATCCCAAAATTTTGACAGAATTATTTTTCTAACTGAGTACTAAACTGAACTACTATACATGGATTATTTCCACTAATCAAAATGGGTTTGTCTCAGCTTAGATACCTCAGGAAAAAGGTATAGTGCCCAAAATTCTAGGAGAGAATTCTTTTTCTAATTGAATACTTGTAACATGATGAAACCTAGAATCTTATTCTATTACATGATTAGGAGGTTGGTAAACTTGGTTTTCTAGATTTTATCAAACAAGAATAAAGTTATAGTTTAATGTATATTGCTAATACATATAACATGAATAACTAAATGGCTTGAAAACAAATACAACATATTAAGTGGAATAAAGTTCTATAATCAACATCACATGTTAACATAATAACTTAATTATGTGTGAACATGTAAGTAAATTCTGTAAATATGTTATATATGTTTCCTTTTCTAACTAATATTTAGACAATGACTAAAATATGTTTAAAATGAAGTATAATATACTTAATACACAAACTAGAATAGTAATTGATGTTTCAATGTCTATAAATGTGAATAATGTACCATTATCTAAACAAGTATTGGATTAGTACACATAATAGGTTAAATAAAATATGGAATTTGTGCATAATAATATAAAGAAACTCCTTTCATAATAATATGAAAATAATGGCACTCGGAGTAATAAATAATTATGGTAATGATGTAATGTTATAATAATATAATGGTGATGAGCCTAAAACTCCAGTTGTATTAGAAATCATAAGTGAAAACTCCAGAAATAAAATTGAATTTCAAAATCATGTTCCTTGGGTCCCAAATAGTCTGGGCACCAAGTTTCACACTATTTGAATATTTTAACCATTTTAATTCCTTCAACAAAATAAAATAAACAATAAGGTTAAAAATATTAAATAAAAAATTATATGACTATAAAAGTGAAAACAAATCTGAAAATTGGATTTTGTACGTATTAATTATCCTAGGTGTCAAATTTGATACAAATTGAACAATGTTTGCTTGCCCAAATAGGTTAGATAAGAAAAGAATCTAAATTTACCATAAATGGATGCCCGCTTAATTGGATCAAATCGATTTCCTATAATTGTGCTTTATTTTGTGTCACACTATTTTTATGTATTCTGGCTTCCTTTCCTTATTTGGGCTTCATGGTGACCACACAATCATGATCGTGGGTCACCGTCATTTTCTTCCTTTTTTGGCATGTTCCTGTTTTCCTTACATTGTAGACGCAAGATTTTTTTTCTTCCTCTCTCTGTCATTACTCGATCTTCCTTTTTGATTTTATCTTCTGTAGATTTGACTTTCTATTTTTAGTTAAACCAGTGTAATCTCAGGTGATCTCGTGGAGTATCGAGGATAACCTCTTTCCCCCATCCCCTTCCATCGCTGCCCCACCATTCACGTCTGCTCTCACCTTTTCTGGTTTGTCCCTTAGGCACCGCAAAACATTGTGTAATGCCTCAACATTTGAGGCTTCAGATATAATGATCTTAAAAGGAATGATTGGACTACCCATATCACTAAGGTGTACCTCTTTTTCCGAGAGCCCATTAGTTGGAGATTGTAACGTCCCATAGTGATGGAGCCACCCTTGCGCCGGTAGCCGTGATCGGGAGCTGGGTGTACATGACCATATTGGACTTGTACTAAAATGGGGAAATGTTATGAGGCCACATAATTGAGCCTTGACGAAGACGTCAAGAGTCTATGTTGGGGAGATTTTAACGTCCCAGGATTTGAAGTCTCAAATATTATGATCTTAAAAGGAATGATTGGACTACCCATATTACCAAGGTGCCCATCCTTTTCCGTGAGCCCATCACTGAAGAACTTGATAGTTAAGTGTACTCAACTTGGAGTAGTACTAGGATGAGTGTCCAGTCGGGAAGTTGACCCCGACTTGCGCTTGAGTAAGAAAAAAATGTACAGTTAAGACTAGTGGTGGTTTATGGGGCTAGTCGTCATTTCTGAAACCTTACTAGAGCCTAGGGCAGTGGGCTCGGGCGTTACACATTGCCTATATCAATGAAAACTCTTCCTATGTCCAAATTACCTATCAAATTTCCCATCTCACCCCAACGGTAACATACTCAATCATCTTCAGGTTAACCCTCTTTTCTTCAAGACCCTCTTTTCTTCAAGACCCTACTTGACTAGGTTGCTATCCAATATTCTTCTTCCTCTTTTGTTGACTTTTTTTCTTTCAATTAGTTGCTTTTAAGTATCCATATTACCCAATTTTAAAATATATTAAACTTTTTTTGTATCTTTTAACTCCAATCGACTCATTAGTATCCTACGGACATGAAATCTTGGGATGTTATTAACTCTAAATTATTGATTTTTAGGAAATTGGTTAATAATAGTAATAGACTACAGTCTCGATCATAAATTAAATACCCTGCTATGACCCTAGTATCATAGAGTGGCAAAATTGAAAATAACTCAAAGGGTGCATCCTCTTTGATCAATAGGATGAACTTAAAATCATAATTAGATTATTAGATGTATAGTGGAATAAATATAATACCAATAATCTCAAAATATAAATACAAGTCCAAATTCATGTTCTCATACTCAAATTAAGTAACCTACCAAGTTTGGGCATAATCAGAGGTCAAATATACCACGAATGTACATTTAGAAGTCTTAAAACTAACTTAGAGGCAGTCACATCCTTTTAATCTTTCAATTTTAATTTTGGGACAAAGTTCCAGTTAAATCCCTGCCACGCACACCCCTATGACACAGGGTTCACCTGGACCACAAATCAGGTCGGAGTACCCAGGAAGTGGGGCTGAGTTGTCCCCTACCTCCAGGATTCTTGCAACCACAAGACTAGCTCAACGCGATGGATTCTACCGATTCTTCCTCGTGCTATACCTGCTATTCATCGTGATTTGTATGCCATCTGTTTCTTCTATGAACGTTGCTTTCTCTGAGATATTACTCGCGTCAAGTTTCACCCAAACGACAAAAACACCCAATCTCATTTCTTCCTCCTTCGCGGAGGCCACTCCCTGAGTACACAATTCCTCTCTAAGCTACACCACACTACCACTTAGACTTCTGGAAACTAAGCCTGGATTCTCCTACATTGCCTAGAAATACCAATTGCACCCAAGGGCCCTAGACGTGACTTGCGAGAATGAAATGCTTCTCCGGTCACCAAGCCCTTACGGCGCATGTACGAGCCACCTTGGTTAAATTCCTCGCACGGTAGCGAACTTTGCATGTTTCACTTCCATATTGCATATTCATTTTGTTGTGGGATTTTTTGTCCACCCCGACTGGATACCCCGCCCCTATGCTGTTACTAGTCATCGGGAGCCCATCTCGTGCCTTCCCTAGCTTTGCAAACACTGCCAGACTCTTCCGTGAGGTTTTGATATAGTTGTAGGGGACGTTTTTGATTTAACTCTACAAGAGGGACTGCCATTTTGAGTATTCAATTCAGTGTGTCTGAAGTTGGTTTTTGTCGGCGTCTTCTACTATTAGGCCACTCCGGTGGTCCCTTGACTCTGGGATAAACGATGTGGAAGTCTGCCAGACCTCAAAGAAGGCCCTTCATGCCGTAGTTCCTCAATTGAATCTTTGTCGGCGTCTTCTACTATTAGGCCACTCCGGTGGTCCCTTGACTCTGGGATAAACGATGTGGAAGTCTGCCAGACCTCAAAGAAGGCCCTTCATGCCGTAGTTCCTCAATTGAATCTTGGCATACCGGTTTCAGTTTCTAGCTTCACCTAGTTATCCGACTTCCCAATAGGGCTTGTTCCTTCCCTCGTCAGTGACCTGAACTAGAGCAGTAGCTCTCCCTGCTCTTCCTAGCCACTAATGGCGATGGAAATTTGAAAGATCCCATTAGCATAGGTGCTAGGCTGGGAACCATGCCCGGAGCCAAGCTCCATGTTCAGGCCATGGCGCGATAGAGGGATTCATTCCCTATGATGAAAGTCCCTCTCTGTCCATGGGCTTTCCGATTCAGTCAGTAGCACCCTCTAGGGGCATAAGGTCTTTTTCCATTGCATTTGACTCACCCTTAACCACAGATAAATAGCGGTGTATTACTATAGTTCTTGAGTAAAACTGGTTTAGACATTCACATTTCATTCAAGGATAGTTTAATCGTTTCTCGTTTCATTTTTCTATTTTATTAAGAAATGAATTTATGTTGTAAAATTCATTGCAAATTACTGGTTCATCCAAATGATATGTATAAATACATTTTTTAAATCAAATTTATACGACAAACTTCATGGGTTAGGTAGTGAATCTGTATTTCCAACTTACAGTAGGTTCACTTTCCAAGTAAGAGAACTAATGGACTTTATATTCATGAAATCTACAAATATAGTGATTAGGTTGTGAAAGTCCTGAACCAGAGCTTGTGGAGTGTTATTGAATACTTAGCTCAGATCATAAGCTATGTACATCCTCTATTTTATTTTGGGAATTATTTGACTAAAATCTACATTTATTTTAACGAGGCATCTCTTGAACTCTTAATTTCTACTTAAAATCATTTAATTAGACTTTTATGTTTCATGTTCTTAATTCATTAATTCCATTTGGTTGATGGATTATTCTTTTATAATGGGTCATTGGACTCCTCCTGTTGTGATTGTCTTTTATGAGAAATTGACTAGAATGCTAGTCATGCCACTCTATTTATACATGCTACATGTTTGACTAGAATATCTAGAATAGTGGTACTTATGTACAACCATATATTTATATAGGACGAACAATCGATTTCCAGTTTGTGCAGCAGAGCGCTTCTCTCTCACCCTAGCGCCGCTAGTGTTTTTTCTTCCATAGGCGGATGGCTGGGGGAGGGGGTTTAGCCGCCACAAAGTGGTGCCCCGCTCCCCCTCGGCCTCTTATCGCCCGTCATCAGCAGGGTCTCTTCTTCGAGAGGTGTGTGGGCGTGGTGTCCTTAGAGGCAACAGTCTTCTTCCTCCCTGTTGTTGAGCCCGACTGCGACGAGTTTCCTATCCCCTTTTTCTTTTACTGGCTTTCTGTTTAGATTACTATCTTGTTTTGTCTATCTCGCTATTAATCAGCGCTGCTTTCTCTTCTCGTGGTAGATTTTTCTTTCTCGGTCAATTTTGTTGTGGAGTTTATATGGCAGCGAGTGCGGAGAAAATATCCATTTGGAACACCGATTTGGTGCAGGTACTCTAATACATATACATACTCAAGTTGAAGGTATTCCTCATAGAAAGCTGCCTTAGCCAGCGAAGGAGAAGAGGGATCTATACATCATTGTCCTTATCAGATTCTGATATGAGTTTTTGTGTGGGTTTGTATCTGTTCTTGATCCTTGTGTGGTCTTTTAGTTTGTTTTTCTCCTCATCTAGATGCCGTATGGCTCCTCCATAATGAAATATGTTTGTTTAACTTCAAAAAAATATATTTATATAGGACATGTGTGTTCCGCCCTGTCTGTCCGTTTCCACCTTATTTCTTTTAGGCCATGATCTTATGGTGTTAAGGCCCTATTTTAGATATATTTAGTCTACATTGTTATGTAGGAAAAAGTTATAATTTCATATTGAGATTGTTTATAGCTGTTATGGCAATACACTTTTATTCTCATGCTAGTAATCTGAATTTTTAATATTCCTTATTTATATTAATATAATTCTTTTGAACTTACCTAATTACAAATAGCCCCCTTCTTGTGGTAATATATCTTTTTGCACTTTAAACCCAATATAATTCCCAAAGTGTTTATTATATGTACATACTCAACCTTTGCTGACTTATATATTGTTTCCTATTTCTGGGTGAATTATCCTTCTACCCATGTGTGGGTACACTAGAAGACAAGGATGTACGGGCATCATATATAGGATATTGGACCTAAGGATAACTTGGAATTTTTGTGTTGCCTTATGCAATAGGTCTTCCACGTTATTAGATTTACCAGATGTTTACCTTATTTTTTTTATATCCCACCTTTTATGGTGAGGAACAATTGTAAATAAATCTTGATGTAAATTTTTAATAGTTTTGTTTCCGTTGCTTATAAACTCTTATGCTTTGTGATATACCATTTGGGAAATAATGCAATACCTCATTTCCTACAATATTGGAATAGGAAGGTTTTATATTTTTCTACCTAGTGAAGATTGGATCCCCTCTTTGGACCCACTCTTTATAAAATGGTATCAGAGCTAAAATCATTTAATGGTTTGAATCTTTTAAGTTATCCTACATTGTTCCTTAATTAGGTACTTAGGTGGACCTTTAGATGTGGGTGATGCACCTAATCTTGAGTAGGGGAATACCAAACAAGGTTTCAATCCCTATTTAATTTGGCTATTTTCACCGCCAAAACCACTAGGTGGTTAAGACTCGGTCTTTTGATACCCTAGTAAACCCTACTCCCTTTATAGAGTACATAATTTCCCTGCATAGGGATTGATTCAATTGGTCATTAGAGTCTATTTCACCTACTTATGGGAAGATAGTGCACGACTAAAATGTAGTTGACTTAAAGAATAATATAGGCTTTACCATAATTCCTACTTGGCCCTTTCATTGTTGTTTTCTACCAAGCCATGAATACATCTACAAAGAGTACTAAGCATGTATGGATGCTAAACATAGAATTCCAACATCAATTGTAGCATCATGATGATTCCCTTGATACTAGCGGATGAACTGATTAGCTATGTTATGGCTAGGGCTGTCTTATTTTCAATGTTGAGTATATCCGCATAGCTCTTCCCCAACCCATCTATCCGAGAGTTTAATATCATCCTTGTTAAGCATGTTATGCCTCATACATGAAAATTGGTTGATGAAAGCTACAAGTTTCACCTCTTTCATCTCCAACAATTTACTTCATATATCTAGTGATTGAGGTGAGTATCTTGACTATATAGGTTACTTACCTTATGAAGGCACTATGGTTGTAAACCACCTAGTGATGGACAAAAGAAAAAATCTAAATCTCTTCCAATAACATTGGATTATCTTATGAATGCTTTAGTTCTTGAGATGTAGCATTATACATTATGATTAAGAGTGGCATGAAGAATGGTTAATGTTCTTCTTTTAAGGTTTTGATAGAAGTTGATCAAGTGTAATAATAAATCATTCTCCCTCTTATGCTTACAAATAATAGATGTAGTCTTATGCCCTTTTTGATGTTATGAGAATTAGACCCTTTTTGTGGAATGGAGTTATGAAATATCTATAATGCATGTGTTGTGTTGTGGAAGGTGGTTGATTTGATCCTCGATTAGATTTGGCACCAATATTGGATTTTCATCACAGAGTTTTCATTGTAAAACTTACTTTCATTATTAAAGTATATGTAAAAAAAAGAAAAGTTTTCATATTAATCAACTATTTTGGAATAAATTCACCACCACAAGGAAGTTGGGTAGTAGAGAAACCCATTATTGGAGAAACCCTTGACTAGCATGATCAACCATGAGACCCTAAGACTAGTGTGAAGTAGTGAGTACTAATAATAAGTGTTGGACATATAAAAACAATATACACTATTATTGCCCCTATAGATGACTAGTACATTATAGATTAATCCTTGTAAGGGTATAACATAAGGAATAATCGAGATCAATAATTGTTGCAAATATGTAAAAACTTGGATAACTCCTTGATGCAACCCTATTTTAGGGCTTCATCATGTGTCTTTTTGTATTATAATCACATCTAAACATTGTATATGGTAAGTAATTTCCCCCAATGTGAACTTTCATGTCAAATACACGTATACCTCCTTTTGTGTGTTTTTCAAGGTACTTATGCATGCATTGATGCAAGGGAGAGAGATGAAGAACATCTTTGGGTCCTTGTAATCCAAGATTGGACCTAGCTCCTCCCCAAGCTCCCCTTAGATGCATAAGGATCAACCCAAAGAAAAAGGAGGTCAAAGCAAGAAGTTGAAGTTAATGTCAGCAGAAGGAAGCCCCAAAACGGTCATGGGAGACCACCACGACCGTGGTGAACTGATCTCAAAAGTCACAGTGAAGTTGCAAATTTTGTACATGAATGCCAACAGATGTGGTCAGCAAAATGAATGTGGCTGATGAGTTGCAATTCTCCCATGGACCATGCCACGATCATGGCAAATTAATCTCCAATGTCCCAAAAAACCAACATTGACCCAGCCCAAAATACACGTGAATGGCCACAGTCGTGGCCATTAGCACAACCATTGCCACTGAAGGAAACCTCGCCCGTCGTGATGGCCATGACCATGGTGAGATGAAGTCAAGATGACCCCTAGAGAAAGCACGCCAGTGGAAACTTCCTCCAACATGACTGTGCTACCTATCACGATTGTGGTACCCTCTACCCAACACGACTGTGGCACCCTCCACAGTCGTGGCCACTCATATCTATACTTATACTTCACCTCCACCTTCCACCTCAGCCATTCGCACTTCCCACGATCGTACCACCTAATCCCCACCACAGCCATAGTGCCTCACCACGGCTGCGGTGACCACCTAACCCTACCCATTTTCTCTAATGTTTTTCCCATCTTGCCCCCACTTACCATAGTGCCTCCCCACCACCTATTATACATAGGTGGTGACTAGAGCATGAAGGTTAGCATACATACAACTACTCTAGAGCCTCTGTATCTACTCCTTAGCCACCTTCTTGCATTGAAGACATTTACCTACCTCCCACCTTCCACATCCACTCCATTTCCACCCTAAAACCCTAGTTTTTCTAGGATTTCCACAATAATCCCCAATATTTTCATGCTATTCATCCATCTTGGAGGAGGTGCCACGTTCCACATCTACTAGGAGATGAAGGAGGAGGATCTACCATGAGCTCCATGGATTTATACATCTTTCTTCTCTTTTCTTTGCTCTTTTGTTTAGTCATGTGTAGCTAAGCCCCTTGTGGTGGGCTGTTTGGGGAAAAAATTATATTTTGGTACCATGTTTGGGGAAGATAATTTGTAAACTCTATGATTTGGTTCTTGTAGCATCCCTGACCTGGGTTAAGGCTTAACCTTAGAATTTTTGTTTAAGTAAGTCATTTACATTCTTGTCTTTATCTTTTGAAAAGTAATTAAGACTAAAGTAGAGCTTATGTTTCAATTTTGGTCCTATTTGAATAATGTTGAAACAATATTTTACCTATTTTGGACTAAAGTGCAATTTACCCAATTGAAGGGGTTATCTTACAAATGTCACATGATAAATGTTCCTCAAGTGTTGTAGCATCATAAGAATGAGAATGATGCTGAGGTATGGCTTGTGGAAGCCTAAGTTCCAAGAAGGAGCTTGTTTGAGTAATGCTTGTGTATTAAATGCTAGTTTTGGTATAATTTGCAAATTACCCAAAACCTAGGGTTGAATATGTAAAATACCACTTCAAAAGTGTCCCTACTGTTTCTTGGTATCATTTAGAGAAAAGAAAAAGAAAGGGGCATCTTCTTAGAACTACTTTTGAGGAGAGATAATCTTGATAATAAAATAATCAAGATTTAAGCATAATTGAAAACCCTAATTTATTTTGTAGCAAAAATAAATATGTTAATTGAAGTGCCCATCAACTAAAAAGGCTGTGGTCCAAATCCTATAGTGGAAGGACGTCCAAATGCCTTGAGTGGCAACGAAATATCCTAAGTAGGTGAAGAAATCCACTCACATTTGTTAATTAAAAAGTAATGTCCACTAAAAATGGATAATAGTATTATAATTATTAAGTTTCTTAAGTGGTTGCTTTTAATTCAAGGATAAATGAAAGGAAATTGAGGGCAAGGAAGTTGGCTTCGAAGGCAAGAAAGTGAGGGGGCATGTGGCAAGAAAGTGGATGACTTTTCTCCTACTTTCTCTCTCCTAGAAAATCAATTATATGTACTCGATTTTCTCCTTACTTGAAAGGTTATTTTTGCAAACAACTTTCTTACCTTGCTTAGGCCGACGACCAAGGAGCTTAGGAGCAGGAGGAAAATGTTTCCCAAGCTGAAGGTAAGCTCCATGATTATCTTCAACCTTCAATTAATGGTTGAAATCAGATTTCAACACTCATTTTCTTGTCTCTTCCATCCAATGCTCAACCTTAGATATCTTTTGCATCAAAAGAGTTGGAAACGAACCTTGGATAGTTGAAGGAGCTTCTTTCACCATTAGATACGAGAAGCTTGAAGCTTTGAAGCTACTTTGAAGGCGGGTTATATAACTTGAACCCATCAATGTTATTATTGATTTCAATTTCTCATCATATGTTGATCTTTTATCTTCTTCTTGAACAATTGATGAATTCTTCATATATATCACAGTAGAATTAGGAGGTCTAAAGCTTGATGATGATGACATCATATTATCACACACCTCAATAATATCAAGAACAAACGGTTTCATATTTTGTTGGTCAAACGGTTTCAAACCGTTAGAGACCAAACGGTTTCAAACCGTTAGAGACCAAATGGTTTCAAACCGATTGGTGACCAAATAGTTTCAAACCGATTGGTGAACAAACAATTTCAAAACCGTTAGAGGTCAAATAGTTTCAAACCGTTAGAGACCAAATGGTTTCAATTGATTCAAGGATCAATTGGTCTTATGACCTAATAACTTCATACAATCAAACTCGATTGATTTCAGAACCCTGCCTCAATTGGTTTCAAAACCTTAGATCAATTGAAGTCAAAACCTAATTTAGGTTCAAATGGTTTCAACTCTGAATTGACCAAACAGTCTCAAACCGTTTGAGGACCAAATGGTCTCAAACCATTTGAGGACCAAACAGTATAAAACCATTTAGGGTTAAAATGAATTCAAAGTTGATTTGATCAAACGATTTCAAAACCGTTCAAGGGTCAAACAGTTTCAAACCCTAATAAGATCAAACAGTTTCAAAATTGATTGAAGATCAAAGGGGTCAAGACCGTTTAAAGTTCAAGTGAACTCAAGACCGTTTGAAGGTCAAGTGACCTCAAGACCGTTTGAAGGTCAAGTGACCTCAAGACTGTTTGAAGGTCAAGTGACCTCAAGACCGTTTGAAGGTCAAGTGACCTCAAGACCGTCTGAAGGTCAAGTGACCTCAAGACCGTCTGAAGGTCAAGTGACCTCAAGACTGTTTGAAGGTCAAGTGTCCTCAAGACCGTTTGACGGTCTAAACGGTCTCAAACCATTTTAAGGTTTTGGTTCAAACCGTTTGAAGGTTCAATCGGTCCAAACCGTTTGAAGGTCCAATTGATTCAAACCATGTAAGCATTAATAATTCCATAAGTGGTTGAAGAGTTTCTCAAGGTTGATTTCAATGGAAGTACCTCTAAAGTGGTTAGGTGATTAGTATAATTAGAGTGATTATTACTTGATACCTATAAAAGTAATAAATTCAATACACTATGATAAGCATAGGTGTATCTACTTAGTGAAAGGTTAAGTCAACTGAATAAGGTATGATGGTGATGTGTGTTCCTAATACATGGAGTAATGATAAGTATGATTTAATACTTAGATAATGCTATGTGATTCAAGATATGTGGAAGCACTGACTTAGGGTTTGGATTAGTGAGGTAATCATAAAACCCTAATCAATGGAGAATGGAAACCCTAATCGATAAGGAAAATTACAATACATAAGTTTAATTGGATACTTATGAAGGTAATATGTAATTCTATACATGTGGAGCAATGAGTTAGGTTTTGGATATTATTTGTAATATCAATGCATTCTCCAAGATGCATGGAGTTTCAAATTAGGGTTTGATCTTTGATAATGTGATCATGAAACCCTAATTGATAAAGATGGGAAACCCTAACCCTAATATATGGTGATATTATGTGAAACCCTAAAATAGGGTGATGTTATGTGAAACCCTAATTCATAAAGATGGGAAATATTAACCCTAATGAGGGAATAGTGATATTATCTTTGTATTACATAATGTTGATTTATAATTGATATGTTTGTTATCAAGTATACTAACCATGCATGTATCATGAGAAGATGAGCATAACTAGTTATGAGCTATGATGTTAATGGGCCTTGTGAGCCATTATTTTATTTGTTTCCTAGTGAGAGGTGACAAGAATGTGAATATGCCTGGTGAACTATATGAGTTGCTTGTGTAACAAGTATCATGAATACCTTGGTCAGATGACCTGGAGGTAATAGTTACCTGATAGTGGTAACCATGTTTAGTGATGAACTAAGGGTTTGAATACCCAGATTCAACAAACATGATGATGGTGTTATTGAGGGATGTGAATTCCCAGTAATGAGATAAGGGATTGAGATCCCAATGTTTTATAATTTTTTGAAGAGTACTTGATAGAAGTATTACATGTTTCTTTTTGGCATTTGTCATGATAATTATTGCTTGAAAAATTGACTGGTGCTAAAAGAATATGGTAATGTACTTAAATAATCAAGTGGAATATTATCATGTAGATCCCTGGACATAGATCCATCATCGTCAGTAGCTAGTGATGGTGAAATGAGTTTTCCTGCTAGTTAATCCAGAGCGTATATTGTTGAATATATGAGGTTTCTTCTAGCTGAAAATAGAAGAATTAGAGTGCAACTTCGGTTTTAGACTCAAGATAAGTTTAAGAGCATGGTGAACAGGCCCATGGCTCAGTGTGATGGAGCATGAATGCGTTCATGGCTCAGAGAGCACAGTGAACTGGCCCGTGGCTTAGATTTACTAGCGTCGGGACCTGTACCAAGGCGGGCTAGAGAATGGGTAGCCTATGGGAGCTAACCCTGTGACTGAGGTCACTTAAGTAAGAGATTGCGGTCCTTCTTGTGGTCTGGCACTGACCAAGACGGATGAGATCGTGGAGTCCGACTCTTCCTCTAATCTTGTATGGCACCGACTTTGGGTTTTGCAACCGAAGGTTGGATTTGAGCGGTACGACTCACTTCCTCGGAGCATAAGAATGATTGTAAAATGTAATCAGCCATGTAGCATATTTGCTTAAGGACGAATTACAGAAATCATTGGTTGATGTTACATTGCTTATTGTATCCTAAATGGATAGATGTTATACATGTTCTTCATATTCCTTATTAAAATGAATAGATGATTTACTGCTTTATCATTTATAGAAGTAATGCTTTAAAAGATGATATTGCTCTATTCTTCTTAATGATGATTAAATCCTACTGTTCAATAGAGATTCCTCTGCTCAGTTTATCACTATTTATCGACAATAATAATGTTTTTGGCGGAGAGTTATATCTCTCACTGGGACAATTTCAATTGTCTCACTCCGTTGATCCCCAACATTTTTAGGTGGATGTGGATGAGGAGGCAGGAACCATACACCAGGGGAAGGACAACAGCATCAGGGACAATAGTGATATCTCATGTGGAGATACTAACTGTCGCGTCTTGTAGATATGAGTCCTATGTGTTGTCTCTATACTCTCAGGTCCTTGGAATTAGTTGTTAGTTCTTTTATGATCGATCTGAGATTTTGGCATTGAATGCCTCGAGGTCTTATGTTGCTTATGTGTAGATTTAACAGAGAAACTATTGTATGTTCCTCGAGAAGAGAATGTACATGGTATGTACTTTGTGTACCAGAATGTATATATAATATTTTGGTTCTTGTTATAAGAGTTTCCTAGAAATGGATCTCTTTGCAAATGGTTTTTATTTTTAGTGAATTTTGTTAATCTGTTGCTAATGTTTAATTCCACTTAATAATAATTATTTGTTTGTTAGTTTGGTGACTATCGTGTCATAAGTTTTTGGTATCAGAGCTCTAGGTTTGCTGAGTCTACAGAGACCTAGGATTAAGGTCGTTGAGTCTTTTCTAGTGTCTCCCAGTTTATATGATAGTGACTTTTGCTCTCAGGAGAAGAAGTAAAGCTTGAAGATGGTTAGATCACATGAAGAACATGCTACTGAAAGAAGTGTTGCTGCACCAGGAGGAGGTGCAAGGGATCAGGCTAGAGAAGAACTAGTACTTGAAAATCCCCAGCTTGACTAAGCTACACTAGAAAACCCAACTTTCCATGCTCTGTTTGGATAGTTCATGGCAACTATGACACACATGGCGGATAGGATGCCACCACCTGCACCTAGGGCACCAACTCACAATGAGGGACATGGAGCTGGCAAGACTTTTGAACGGCTTTTCCAAGTAGGAGGAACGGAATATGCTGGTACAGCTGACCTAGTAGACACAAACTTGTGGCTGACTGAGCTGGAAAAGGCCTTCAGAATTCTTAATATCCCAGAAGTTGAGAAGGTTAGACATGCGGTGTACCTGTTGAAGGGGAGTGTTGGCCATTGGTGGGCCATAGAAGAAGGCAAAAGGCCAGGTGTTGAAGTCAGATGGGAAGAATTCTGACGTGAATACGTTAGTAGATATTTTCTCAAGACTTACCTGGATGAGAAAATCTCTCAGTTTGAGCAGATAAGGCAAGGACCAATGAACATTAGTGAGTATGAAGCTAAGTTCATGGAGCTTCTATGATTCTATCCGCACATGGCTGTTACAGATGAGGAGAGGATTCAACATTTTGAGAAGGGTTTGAACGTTGATTTGACCACACCCGCATCTGCTCTAGAGAATAGAGAGAGGTTTGACACCTTTGTGGAGTCAGCTAGACGGATAGAAACGTCCGTGACTGAGAAGCGGCAGGCCAACCGTAAGAAAGTATATACCCAGTTCCAAGGACAGAGGTCCGAAAGTTTTAAGAAACCAAGGTTTTTTGCACCAACAACATCACTGAGGTTCAATACTCAGACACAGTGGACATCCAGCAAGGGTAGAGGCAGTAGTTTACCACCAGAGGGAGCTCATAGCTCATCATCAATTTCAGTAACAGGACTGTCTAAACCAAAATGGGAGAACAGAGTTTGTTATAAATGTGGGAAGATGGGATATTTGATGAAAGATTGTTTAGCTAGAGATGTGAGTGTAAGCCAACCACTGAGGTAGAGTCAACAAGGCTCTCAGAAGTGACAGATTAATAGTAGCACACGAGGACGTGGACAAGCGTCCCAAGCTGGCTCATCTACATCCAACAACAGGGTGAGTGGTCGACAACAAACATCGATAAGATTCTATGCTATGAATCAGCCAGAAGTAGTGGTCAACCCACGAGTCATGACAGGTCAGATGGAATTATTCCATTTTGATATGTCTTCATCCTTCTTTGTATCTATTTTGATTGATCCGGGTGCTACACATTCCTTTATCACTCGAGAAGAGATTCATGACTGCAATATGACTGTCAGTCATAGAGCAGATAACTTGTTATTAGAAACTCCATTAGTTGGGTCTGGAGTGTTGCGGGAGGTATGTTCTCCCTGTGTTCTTTCTTTTTCATAACATAGCATTCAAGTGGATCTTATACCACTTGAGATGCATGGGTTCGACATAGTCCTTGGGATGGACACCCTGGAAAACTATAAGGTTGTCTTGGATTGTGGTTCCAAGCAGGATATGTTCACAGACAATGAAGATACATGGGTTTTTTAGGGGGACAAAAAGATTCTTCCAACCTATCTAGTATCAGCAATGGTAGCTAAGAAGTTTATGAGACGAGGATGCTTCACATTCTTAGCACATGTGATAGATACCAGAGCATAGAGTCCTAGTCTTTCTGAAGTCCTGATTGTTAGGGAGTTTGAGGATGTGTTTCCTGAGGAACTTCCAGGTGTTCCTCCACCCCGAGAGATTGATTTCGAGATTAATCTAATCCCAGGTACACAACTAATAGCTCAAACACCTTATAGAATGGCACCTGCTGAGATGGAAAAACTTAAGAAACAATTATAGGAGTTGCTTGAAAAGGGTTTTATTTGACCAAGTACTTCACCATGGGGTGCTCCGGTTCTTTTTGTTAAAAAGAAAGTCGGGTCTATGCGATTATGCATCGACTTTAGACAACTAAACAAAGTAACCATAAAGAATAAATATCCTCTGCCAAGGATAGATGACTTGTTTAACTAATTGTGTGGTGCAACTATCTTTTCTAAAATAGATTTGAGGTCAGGATACGATCAGTTACGTATCAAGGAGAGTGACATACCTAAGTCAGCCTTTAGAACAAGGTATGGTCACTATGAGTTCATAGTTATGTCATTTCGACTAACTAATGCACCATCTGCATTCATGGAATTAATGAACAGAATCTTCCGGCCTTTTCTTAATCAATTCATAGTAGTCTTTATAGATGACATCCTAATTTACAGTAGAGATTCTCAACAGCATGAGCAGTATCTTCGTCAGGCCCTGACTTTACTGAGAGAGCTCAAGATATACACCAAGTTTAGCAAGTGTGAATTCTGGTTATCAGAAGTGTCTTTCCTAGGACACGTAATATCTGCCTTAGGTATCCGTGTTGATCCTAAAAAGGTAGAATCTGTCTTGGAGTGGGAACAACCAAAGACACCAATGGAGATACACAGTTTTCTAGGACTGGCAGGCTACTATAAGAGGTTCATTAAGAACTTCAGTTCTGTAGCATTACCCCTAACCAAGTTGACTAGGAAGGAGGTTCCTTTTTTCTAGAATGACAAGTGTCAACATTCTTTCCAGTTGTTGAAAGAAAGGTTAACAAGTGTGCCTGTGTTAGTGTTACCTAAGCAGGGAAAGGGGTATATTTTTTTCTGTGATGCTTCTAAGAATGGTCTAGGATGTGTGTTGATGCAGGATAAACAAGTGATTTCTTTTACTTCTCGATAGCTTAAGAAACACGAGGAAAACTATTCGACACATGATCTAGAATTAGCTGTTGTGGTACACACATTGAAGATCTAGAGACATTATCTTTATGGAGAGACATTCCAGATTTTAACGGACCATAAGAACCTAAAATATATCTTTTCACAACATGAGTTGAACATGAGATAATGCCGTTGGATGGAGTTAATCAAGGACTACGATTGTATAATTGATTATCATCCAGGAAAGGCTAATGTAGTGGTTGATGCACTAAGTAGAAAATCATCGTTGCCAATCATAGACAAAGCACAATTGAACTCTTTAGTGTGCTTTAAATGAGACATGCTTATCTCTTTGAGGCAAAACAATGTACAACTTAAAGTATCCTTGTTAGCTGGACTCTTAGCTGAGATGCACATAAAACCTACTCTGAAACAACAAATTGAAGAGGCACAACAAGCTGATACTATGATTCAGCAAATCAGGTCAGATTATGGTAGTGAGAAACGAGATGGTTTTCATGAGTCAGATGATGAGGTAGTATGTTACCATGGTAAGATGGTAGTACCCGATGCCAATGACTTAAGGAATCTAGTCTTGGAGAAAGATCATTCATCTATGTATGCAATGCATCCAGGGAGCACCAAGATGTATCATAACCTCAAAGATATGTATTGGTGGCCTGGATTGAAGAAAGATGTAGCTGAGTTTGTTATGCAGTGTCCAGTGTGTCAGCAGGTTAAAGCTGAACATCAAAAGCCTGTAGGAACAATGCAACCTTTACCTATACCACAGTGGAAATGGGATCACGTGACCATGTACTTTGTGGTTGGTTTGCCAAGAACAGTCAAAAGTCGTGATTCCATTTGGGTGATAGTTGATAGGTTGACTAAGTCAGCACATTTTCTTCCTGTCAAAACAACCTATACTACTGAAAAACTCGCACAGATCTATATAGATGATATAGTGCATTTACACGGGGTTCCAACTACAATTGTTTTTGATAGAGGTCCCCAGTTCATGAGTCATTTTTGGGAATGACTACATAAAGCTTTGGGTACACAACTAAGGTTTAGTACTGCCTTTCACCCGCAGACAGATGGACAATCTAAGAGGACTATACAAACTTTGGAGGATTTGCTTAGAGCATGTGTCCTTCAGTTTGTAGGAAGTTGGGATATACACTTGAGCTTAATAGAATTATCTTACAACAATAGTTATCAGCATAGTATTGATATGACACCATATGAAGCATTATATGGTAGACGTTGTAGATCTCCATTGTGCTGGTATGAAATAGGAGAATACCAACTTTTGGGTCCTGAGTTAGTGCAACAGACAACTGGGAAGATTAAAGTAATACAATAATAGTTGAAGGATGCACATGATAGACAGAAGTCATACGCTGATAAATGGCAAAGACCCTTAGAATTCCAAGTTGGAGATAGAGTATATCTCAAAGTCTCACCTTGGAAAGGTGTTCTTAGATTTGGGAAGAAGGGTAAGTTAGCTCCTAGATTTATGGGGCCTTATCCAATCACTGAGTGGATTGGAAAGGTAGCCTATAAATTGGAGTTGCCACCTGAACTACACAGATTGCATCCAGTATCCCACATATCCATGCTGATAAAGTGTCACCCTGACACAGAGTTAGTTTTGCTACCTGTGGAGGTAGAATTAAATGAAGATATATCCTATGTAGAAGGACCAATGATGATTCTTGACAAGAGAATCAAAAAGTTGAAAAAGAAAGACATAATGCTTGTGAAAGTTCTTTGGCATCATCGTGGTGTTGAAGAAGCTATGTGGGAGCTAGAGGAAGAGATGAGGAGGAAGTACCCTTCTCTTTTCTCTTGATGATTTCAGGGACAAAATCCCTATTAGGGGTGGATAATTGTAACATCCCTGACCTAGGTTAAGGCTTAACCCTAGAAGTTTTTCTTAAGTGAGTCATTTAGATTCCTGTCTTTATCTTTTGAAAAGTAATTAAGACTAAAGGAGAGCTTATGTTTCAATTTTGGTCCTATTTGAATAATGTTGAAATAATATTTTACCTATTTTGGACTAAAGTGCAATTTACCCAATTTAAGGAGTTATCTTGCAAATGTCACATGATAAATGTTCCTCAAGTGTTGTAGCATCATAAGAATGAGAATTATGCTGAGGTATGGCTTGTGGAAGCCTAAGTTCCAAGAAGGAGTTTGTTTGAGTAATGCTTGTGTATTAAATGCTAGTTTTGGTATAATTTGCAAATTACCCAAAACCTAGTGTTGAATATGTAAAATACCACTTCAAAAGTGTCCCTACTGTTTCTTGGTATCATTTAGAGAAAATAAAAAGAAAGGGGCGTCTTGTTTGAACTACTTTTGAGGAGCGATAATATTGATAATAAAATAATAAAGATTTAAGCATAATTGAAAACCCTAATTTATTTTGTAGCAAAAATAAATATGTTAATTAAAGTGCCCATCAACTAAAAAGGCTGTGGTCAAAATCCTATAGTGGAAGGACATCCAAATGCCTTGAGTGGCACCGAAATATCCTAAGTAGGTGAAGAAATCCACTCACATTTGTTAATTAAAAAGTAATGTCCGCTAAAAATGGATAATAGTATTATAATGATTAAGGTCCTTAAGTGGTTGCTTTTAATTCAAGGTTAAACGAAAGGAAATTGAGGGCAAGGAAGTTGGTTTCGAAGGCAAGGAAGGTAGGGGGCATGTGGCAAGAAAGTGGATGAATTTTCTCCTACTTTCTCTCACCTAGAAAATCAATTAAATGTACTCAATTTTCTCTTTACTTGAAAGGCTATTTTTGCAAACCACATTCTTCCCTTGCTTTGGCCGACAACCAAGGAGCTTAGGAGTAGGAGGAAAATGTTCCCCAAGCTGTAGGTAAGCTCCATGATTATCTTCAACCTTGAATTGATGGTTGAAATTTGATTTCAACACTCATTTTCTTCTCTCTTCCATCCAATGCTCAACCTTGGATATCTTTTTCATCAAAAAAGTTGGAAACAAACCTTGGATAGTTGAAGAAGCTTCTTTCACCATTAGAGATGAAAAGTTTGAAGCTTTTAAGCTACTTTTAAGGTGGGTTATATAACTTGAACCCATCAATATTATTATTGATTTCAATTTCTCATCATATGTTGATCTTTTATCTTCTTCTTGAACAATTGATGAATTCTTCATATATATCACAATAGAATTCAGAGGTCTGAAGCTTGATGATGATGACATCATCTTATCACACACCTCAATAATATCAAGAACAAATAGTTTCATATTTTGTTGGTCAAACAGTTTCAAACCGTTAGAGACCAAACAATTTCAAATCGTTAGAGACCAAATGGTTTCAAACCGATTGGTGACCAAACTATTTCAAAACCGTTAGAGGTCAAACAGTTTCAAACTGTTAGAGACCAAATAGTTTCAATGGATTCAAGGATCAATTGGTCTTATGACCTAATAACTTCAAACAATCAAACTCGATTGATTTTAGAACCCTAGCTCAATTGATTTCAAAACCCTAGATCAATTGATGTCAAAACCCTAATTTAGGTTCAAATAGTTTCAAATCTAATTTGACCAAACAGTCTCAAACCGTTTGAGGACCAAATGGTCTCAAACCGTTTAGGGTTAAAATGATTTCAAAGTTGATTTGATCAAACGGATTCAAAACCATTCAAGGGTCAAACGGTTTCAAACCCTAATAAGATCAAATGGTTTCAAAACCGATTGAAGATCAAAGGGGTCAAGACTATTTGAAGGTGAAGTGACCTGAAGACCGTTTGAAGGTGAAGTGACCTCAAGACCATTTGAAGGTCAAGTGACCTCAAGACCGTTTGAAGGTCAAGTGACCTGAAGACCGTTTGAAGGTCAAGTGACCTGAAGACCGTTTGAAGGTCAAGTGACCTCAAGACTGTTTGAAGGTCAAGTGACCTCAAGACCATTTGAAGGTCAAGTGAAATCAAGACCATTTGATGGTCTAAACGGTCTTAAAGTGTTTGAATGTTTAGACGAAGACCGTTTGAAGGTCTAAACGGTGTCAAACCATTTGAATGTTTTGGTTCAAACCGTTTGAAGGTTCAATTGGTCCAAACCGTTTGAAGGTCCAATTGATTCAAACCATGTAAGCACTAATAATTCCATAAGTGGTTGAAGAGTTTCTCAAGGTTGAATTCAATGGAAGTACCTCTAAAGTACTTAGGTGATTAGTATAATTAGAGTGATTATCACTTGATGTCTATGAAAGTAATAAATTCAATACACTATGATAAGCATAGGTGTATGTACTTAGTGAAATGTTAAGTCACCTGAATAAGGTATGATGGTGATGTGTGTTCCTAGTACATGGAACAATGATAAGTATGATTTAATACTTAGATAATGCTATGTGCTCCAAGATATGTTGAATCACTGACTTAGGGTTTGGATTAGTGAGGTAATCATAAAACCCTAATCTATGGAGAATGGAAACCCTAATCGATAGGGAAAATTACAATACATACGTTTAATTGGATACTTATGAAGGTATTATGTAATTCTAGACATGTGGAGCAATGTGTTAGGTTTTGGATAATATTTGTAATATCAATGCATTCTCCAAGATACATCGAGTTTCTAATTAGGGTTTGATCTTTGATAATGTGATCATGAAACCCTAATTGATAAAGATGGGAAACACTAACCCTAATATTGGGTGATGTTATGTGAAACCCTAAAATAGGGTGATGTTATGTGAAACCCTAATTGATAAAGATGGGAAATCTTAACCCTAATGAAGGAATAGTGATATTATCTTTGTATTACATAATGTTGATATATAATTGATATGGTTGTTATCAAGTATACTAACCATACATGTATCATGAGATGATGAGCATAACCAGGTATGAGCTATGATGTTAATGGGATTTGTGAGCCATTATTTTATTTGTTGCCTAGTGAGAGGCGACAAGAAGTTGAATATGCCTGGTGAACTATGTGAGTTGCTTGTGTAACAAGTATCATGAATACCTTGGTCAGATGACCTGGAGGTAATAGTTACTTGATAGTGGTAACCATGTTCATTGATGAACTAAGGGTTTGAAAATACAAATTCAACAAACATGATGATGGTGTTGTTAAGGGATGTGAATTCCCAGTAATGAGATAAGGGATTGAGATCCCAATGTTTTATAAAGTTTTGAAGAGTACTTGATAGAAGTATTACATGTTTCATTGCAACATTTGTCATGATAATTCTTGCTTGAAAACTTGACTGATGCTAAAAGAATATGGTAATGTACTTAAATAATCAAGTGGAATATTATCATGTAGAGCCCTGACCATAGATCCATCATCGTCAGTAGCTGGTGATGGTGAAATAGGTTTTCCTACTGGTTAATCCGGAGCATATATTGTTGAATATACCGGGTTTCTTCTAGCCAAAAATAGAAGGATTAGAGTGCAACTTCGGTTGTAGACTCAAATATGTTTAAGAGCATGGTGAACAGGCCCATGGCTCAGTGTGATGGAGCATGAATGCATTCATGGATCATAGAGAACGGTGAACTGGACCATGGCTCAGATTTACTAGCGCCGGGACCTATACCAAGGAGGGCTAGAGAATGGGTAGCCTATGGGAGCTAACCCTGTGACTGAGGTCACTTAAGCAAGAGACTACGGTTCTGCTTGTGGTCTCACACTGACCAAAACGGATGAGATCGTGGAGTCCAGCTCTTCCTCTGATCTTGTATGGCACCGAGTTTGGGTTTCACAATCGAAGGTTGGATTTGAGCGGTACGACTCACTTCCTCAGGGCATAAGAATGATTGTAAAATGTAATTAGCCGTGTAGCATATTTGCTTAAGGATGAATTACAAAAACCATTGGTTGATGTCACATTGCTTATTGTATCCTAAATGGATAGATGTTATACATGTTCTTCATATTCCTTATTAAAATGAATAGATGATTTACTGCTTTATCATTTATAGTCGTAATGCTCTAAAAGATGATATTGCTCTATTCTACTTAATGATGATTAAATCCTGCTGTTCAATAGAGATTCCTCTGCTCAGTTTATCACTATTTATCGACAATAATAATGTTTCTGGCGGAGAGTTATATATGTCGCTGTGACAATTTCAATTGTCTCACTCTGTTGATCCCCAACATTTTTAGGTGGACGTGGACAAGGAGGTAGGAACCATACACCAGGGGAAGGACATCAACATCAGGGACAACAGTGATATCTCAGGTGGAGATACTGACTATCGCGTCTTATAGATATGAGTCCTATGTGTCGTCTCTATACTCTCAGGTCCTTGGAGTCAGTAGTTAGTGCTTTTATGATTGATCTGAGATTTTGGCATTGAATGCCTCGAGGTCTTATGTTGTTTATGTGTAGATTTAACATAGCAACTATTGTATGTAATCCTCGAGAAGAGAATGTACATGGTATGTACTTTGTGGACCAGAATGTATATATAATATTTTGGTTCTTGTTATAAGAGTTTCCTGGAAATGGATCTCTTTGCAAATGGTTTTAATATTTAGTGATTTTTGTTAATCCGCTACTAATGTTTAATTTTTCTTAATAATAATGATTTTTTTGTCATTTTGGTGACTGTCATGTCACAAGTTTTATGATGATTGCTTTCTACTGAATCTCATTTCCCATGTCTCTACTTGTGGTTTGTATCTAAAAATATGAATTGCTTGTGTTTGTATCCCTAAAACCACCTAAGTCTAGGAGAAGATAGCCTATGTGAGGCTATCTTGGGAATTTCTCTTAGGTACAATTAGTGGATCCCTAACTAGAACCCCATCTCCCCCTAAAACTAGTCCTTTCCTACTCCTAAGTGCGTGATCTTTGTAGCTTGTATAGGGTTTATTGGTGCAATTGCCTAGGAGTTTGATAAAATCTAGGTGGTGAGTAATGTGGGATGAAATACCCTCACCTCTACTCCCCAATTATACCTTTGGCTCCCAATTACAATAAGCAACCCTATGCTAGAAACCTAGATTAGTCAAATCTTAGTGAAATGTCACATATACCTTAGGATAACTAATAGTGTAGGGTGATTTCTTAGCATTTGACAAGTTGTTTGGTTTAAGCAATCAAGAATGAATGATTAAGCTTGTTTGTTCCATCTTTAATCTAATTGGAATCGTAGTATAATTCCCAAACGACCACCTATCAGTATCATTTCTAAAAGCAATCTTATTAACTTAGCTTATTAATTCTAGTTAGTTTCTTTTTCTTAATTTCTTTTTCTTAGTTAGTTTCTTTTTCTTAATTTCTTCTTAGTTAATTGCTTAGTTTTTTATAGCTAGGTCTTTCTTGGGTAGTTAGTGCTCTTTTGAGCTTGTTATTGTTAATCATATTAGTTAGTGATAACCTTGGTCCTTGATTTCTCTAGTGCTTAACTTATTTCTTAGGTGTTAACTAGCGTTGCTAGTTTAGTGTAGCTTAATTGTTGTTCCTTGCTCTTGCTTTTTTAATTGTCTTTCCCAACTTCTTATTCTTAAATTGTATAAGGTAATTTAGATTTTGGATAATCTAGTTTCCTTCTTTCATTTAATTTCTTGCAACCTTAGAGTAATCAAACAAAATCACCTTTAAACCCTAAAAACCCTACTCTCTGCATTAGGAATGTAGCTACCTTAACCTAGCTCTAGTGCACCCACACTCCCTGTAGATCGACCCCTTTGCTTGCCTATTGCCTACGCTACAATGTGATCCTGTGTGCTTATAGGTGAACTATTTAGTTTGTGTAATTGTGTTGCTCTAGGGAACTTTATAAATTCGAAAGATCCCAAGTGCACATTTGTTCTACTCCCTAGGTTGCATCTAGTCACTATTCCATTGATTAGTGTGTGGCCTTGGGAGAATCACACTAAGATGTTTAGCATTGTTGTCGGGGATTTGAGGCACTCGGCCTAGCTAGTTAGTGTCGCTTAGTTTTTCCGACTGCCCTCACCATTTCTATTCTTTATTCTTTGTTTAGTCTTACATACTTGTCTTCTAACTTGGCTCTTGTTGTTTGTTTTTGTATTGTGTAGGTGAAAGTTGTGCATTCTTGGTAGATTCTCTACTTCTACCACCTTGGTGCCATTCGACCCCGAGATAGGTAGAAGAAGATGCCAACAATGACCCAAGCAACATTGAGAGTTTGAAATGGATGGCCCGGATGCTCACAACCCTCCTTGGAATGTCCCACAAAATCCACCCAGGGGAGTTCCACAACAATCAAACCACCCTCTCCATGAGTACTTCACCCCGGGGAACTACAACTCCCAATTAATTGCCACACTTATTGAGCAAATGTTGGGTCAACAATTCTCCATTCCACCGACCCTTCTCAGATTCCTTCACAGTTACTATGGGATGGAGAATGAGCATCCCTACCACCACATAGATGTTTTTCTTGAAACTTGCTCAACCTTCTGTATCCTAGCCTCCACGGATGATTCTATAAGGAGGACCCTATTTCCTTTCTCCCTAAAGGAAAAAGCAAACGATTGATATATGTCCAAGCCTGACTTGGTGACGTGGGTGACAGTGAAGAATGAATTCCTCAAGAAGCTCTATCAGATAGTGAAGTTGACTCAGATGCGAAGGTGCATGACCTCCTTCACCCAGAGGGAGAATGAACCCTTCCATGAAGCTTGGAAACAATTTCAGGAGCTCCTGCATGACTGCCCTAATCATGAAGTACCTCTATGGTATCTTGTACAAATGTTCTACACCGGGCTGGTTCAGCTGAGTCAGACTACTATCGATTCCTCCTATGTAGGTTCATTCATGGCAAAGAACCAGAGGAGTCTTGGCCCCTATTTGAGCATCTAGCTGAGAAATCTCACCACCAAGCTTCAAGTAAAGGGGAACATTGTGATCAGAAATACATTCCTCCCCCCTCTTACAACTCCAGTTAGAACAAAAGCCAACTGCCAAATGATGAAGATGATCGCTAATATGATGAGCATGATGAAGAGCCAATCTAGGGGTTTTGCTAGCCAATCTACCATGGCAGTTGATACCGTTGATGAAGAAGTGAATTCTTTGCATGTTTTTGGAAACCGGAACAATCAAGGTCCTATGTCCAACTCTTATACTCCAGAATGGAGGAACCATCCTAACTTCTCTTGGAAACAACAAAGTGAAGAGGGGCAAGGCAAACCAATGCAACATCAAGGCCCTAGGTATAGTTCTATGTTTGCAGATGAGGTGCTTGGGAGGCTAAGCAACCTTGATGAAGTGAAGAAAGATGTTCATTCTCATGGGCAGACAATCCACCATCTTAAACAAAGACTTGATCAAATTTCCCTCTCACTTGCTTGGCGTGAAGAAGGAAGAATCCCCTCACAACCCATGGCTAATCCTACAATGACATTGGTTCCATGGGCACTCCTCAAGGTACATACCTCCCTCCACCAAGCCAAGTTCCCCCTCTTCAACAGTACCAAGGACTGCCTAACCCATGTGCTCCCCTGCCTCCAAAACCTCCATTCAACTATCAATACACTCCACTTCCACCTCACTCATACTAACAAACCCCTCCACAATATCACCCCCATCCACAACCACCACAATCTCATCCGCAATACATCCTTCGAAACCCAAATCCCCCACACCCAAGACCACCACCACCTCAACAACCACAACTTCTACCACAAGCTTCTTCTTCTTCTACCACCCAAGAGCATGTGAAGGTGGTGACAATATTGAGAAGTGGTAGGACCTTAGAACAACCATGGGACACTTCTGTTGATAGTGCAGACAATGATGACAAAGTTGATACTGTGATTATAGATGGTGATACTGAGATTCATGTTGAGGATCATGTGGCAGGCACCCAAGTTGATATTGTGATGTAGAAGGATGACACCATGATTCCTATGATACTGATTGATGATTTTTATGATTTAAGCTAGTGGGGAGCACAACTCCAGAAAGCTTATTGTGATTCTCCGAAGGCCACATGTTAATCAATGGAATAGTGGCTAGATGAAACCAAGGGAGGATAACAAATGCACACTTGGGATCTTTCAAATTTATAAAGGGCTCTAGACCAACACAATCACACAAACTAAATAGTTCATCTACAAGCACACAAGATCATATTATAGGATAGGTGATAGGCAAGTAAAGGGGTTGATCCGTAGGGAGAGGGGGGCACTAAAGCTAAGTAAGCACGAGATACATTTCTAATGCGGAGAGTAAGGTTTTTCGGTTTAAAGGTGATTTTGTTTGATTACTCTTAGGTAGAAAGCAATTAAAAGCAAGATGGAAACTAGATTATCAAAACTCTAAATTACGCTAAAAAGTTAAGACTAAGATGTTGGACAAGACAATTAACTAAGAAGCAACAAGGAACTACAATTAAGCTACACTAGACTAGCAATGCAAGTTAACACCTAAGAGATAAGTTAAGCACTAGAGAAATAAAGGACCTAGGTTATCACTAACTAACAAGATTAACACTAGCAGGATCAAAAGAGCACTAACTACCCAATAAAGACCTTCCTATAAAAAATAAGCAACTAACTAAGAAGTAATTAATAACAATAAACTAACTAGCATTAATAAGCTAAGTTAAAAAGATTAGTTTCAGCAATGATATGGACAGGTGGGCCATTTCAGAATTATACTAAGATTCCAATTGGGGGAAAGATGGAACAAGCAAGCTTAATCATTCATTCTTGATTACTTAAACCAAATAACTTGTAAAATGCTAAGAAATCACCCTACACTATTAGTTAGCCTAAGGTATAGGTGACATTTCACTAGGATTTGACTAATCTAGGTTTCTGGCATAGGGTTGCTTATTGTAATTGGGATCCAAAGGTAGAATTGGGGAGTAGAGATGAGGGTATTTCACCCCCACATTACTCACCACCTAGCTTTTATCAAACTCCTAAGGAAATTGCACCAATCAACCCTATACTAGATGCTACGATCACGCACCTAGGAGTAGGAGAAGGACTATATATAGTAGGGGATGGGATTGTAGCTAGGGATCCACTAATTGGACCTAGGAGCAATTCCTAAGACAACCCCACATAGGCTATCTTCTCCTAGACTTAGGTGGTTTCAAGCATACAAACATAAGCAATTCATATTTTTAGATACAAACGAAAAGTATAGACATGGGAAATGATATTTAAGTAGAAAGAAATCATCATACAATGAAATCATAGAGTTTACAAATTATCTTCCCCCAAAATGGCATCAAAATATCATTTTTGTCCCAAATAGTCCACCACAAGGGGCTTAGCTACACATGACTAAACAAAAGAGAAAAGAAAAAAGAAAAAAGAAAAAGGGGTAGAAATCCATGGATCTCGTAGTAGACCCTCCCCCTTTACCTCCTAGCAGCTATAGAATGTGGAACCTCCTCCAAGATGGATGAATAGCATGGAAATATGGGGGATTATGGTGTAAAACCTAGAAAATTAGGGTTTCCGGATGGAAATGGAGTGGAAGTGGAAGATGGGAGGTAGGTGAATGAATTGAATGTAAGGAGGTGGCTAAGGAGTAGCTAAGGAGGATCTAGAGTAGTTGTAGAAATGATAACCTTCATGCTCCATCCACCACCTATGTATATATAGGTGGTAGGGAGGCACTAGTGTAAGTGGGGGAAAGATGGGAAAAATAATAGAGAAAATGGGTAGGGTTAGGTGGTCACCACGACCATGGTGAGGCACCACGGCTGTTGTGGGATTAGGTGGCACGGTCATTGGAAGTGGGAATGGCTGAGGTGAAAGGTGGAGGTGAAGTAAAAGTATAGGCATGAGTGGCCACGGTCGTATTGGGTAGAGGGTACCGGGGCCATGCTGGGTTGCATGGCCATGTTGGAGGAAGTTACCACATGTGTGATTGCTTTGAGGGTCATCTTGACTTTTCCTTGCCACAGTCGTGGCATTCACCATGAGTGAGGAAGCCTTCAGTGGCCATAGTGGTGCTGATGGCCATGACCATGGCCATTCATGTGTATTTTGGGTTGGGCCGTTGTTGGGTTCTGGGACCTTGGAGATTAATTTGACATGGTCATGGAATGGGCAATGGGTGAGTTGCAGTTCATCGGCCACGGTCGTGCTGCTAGCCACAAACGTGGTGTCTTCAATGTCCATAGCCGTTTTGCTGACCATAGACGTGGGCATTCATGTATAATATTTGCAACTTCACTGTGACTTTTGAGATTAGTTCACCACAGTCGTGGTGGTCTCCCACAGAGGTTTTGGGGCTTCCTTCTACTGACCTTAAGTTCAACTTCTTCATTTGACCTCTTTTTGCTTTGGATTGATCCTTATGCATCCAAGGAGATCTCAAGGAGGATCTAGGTCCAATCTTGGGAGTATAAGGACCCAAAGATGCACTTCATCTCTCTCCCTTGCATCAATGATGCATAAGTACCTTGAAAAACACACAAAAGGAGTTATAAGTGTATTTAACATGAAAGTTCACATTGAGGGAAATAACTTGCAATCTACAATGTTTACATGTGGTTATAATGCAAAAAGACAAATGATGAAGCCCTAAAATAGGGTTGCATCACCACCCCAAACTTAAAATATACTTGTCCTCAAGTATGCTCCAATTTAATTTTTGTGTTCAGTTTCTTTCAATCAAACAAGAATGATAAATACAATGCAAAAGATGATTATTTACAAAATGGTCTCAAAAGTGACTAAGTGAAAGTGTTCCACTTCTCTCCTCTCCACTTTCACAATCCAATCATAAAAATATCATTGAGCATACAAACTTAAAATATAGAGCATAGAACATACAAGCTTTCCATATGTCCTCCATGTAGTTTGGGGTAAACAGTTTCATGATGGCATTAATCAATGATGACTAGGAGTGTTGTTTCACTTTCACACATTCAATCTCATGCTTCAAACCACACCATGTGACCCACGTGGTTGTAGAAAAGGGTAAAGAGAGCAAGGTTTGATGTTTCCTAGCTCAATGGGTATGAAAAAGGAGGAAAGGATTGCGGTAAGAAATTGGAGTGCTTTAACACTTGTCTTTTCTTTATTTAGATGCTCTTAAACAAGAGCATCTTTTATCTTCTTTTTGACTTTTCTTTTCTTCTTTTCTTTTTCTTTTCTTGATCCCTTGGTGTAGATAGGGCATATGGTGGAGAGTGTGAAGTGAGGAGATGTAGATATGGCCACCCCAATCTTATGGAGGTGGACAAGACTAAATATGTGCACTTAGGCATCCCTTCATGAGGCAGATGGTTATGAAGATGGTGAAACAAGAGTTGGGTCAAAGAGGGGTCATTAGTGTGGTTCTCAACACAAAATCTCCTGCACAAAAACTAATCCAACACTTCATCAGATGATATCACACCACATGAGTGAGAAACATGAGATTCACATTTATATTAAACAATTCCATAGGCTCTAAGAGTTCGTAGCTTACTCAATTCACAATTCAACCAAAACATTCACAAACATGAGAGAGATGATGCACATGTATAAAGTCAACAATCAATGCCATTTAGCAATAATATCTAAGAATATGGCATGCATTTTTCAAAGATCAACAACTTTTAATTAAAAAATTGGAGATTTTAGTTGAAACAAGCTTTTGGACAAGGAGTTTAAAATTTGGGCAAAATTGACTAAAATGGTGCCAATTTGCACTTTAATCACATCTAAATCTACTTTAGGGGAATTAAAGCAAAAAGCAAAAAATCCTAATCAAACACCCAAAAATTAGCAAAAACTTCATGAAAATGCAATGCATGGCATGGAAGAGCAAAAAGTGCAATTTTTTTTAAACAATTACACAAAAATGCATTAAATTAAACTACATTATGCATGGATGCAAGTAAAAGGAACTCTATGCTAGATATGGTGGTATCAAATAGTCAGTTAGGTGAACATGCCAAACAAAATGAAAAAGATATGGTGGTGCATACCACCCTACCACCCCAAACTTTTGAATCATGTTGTCCTCAACATGAAACTGAAGCTTAGGGACAGTAGGGTAAGAATCATTGCTGGTAAGGATGATCAAATGGTAGGTCTCCCTACTGTGGCTGGTCTAGATGGTGTTGATGAGGGCTTGCTTGAGTAGGTGGAGGACCTGGGCCAACTGGAGGGAACTGATAATAGTGACCCTAGTAAGAATCTTGAGGAGGAGGGTAGGTTTCTTGATATCTTGAGATACCACCCCAAAAATCTTCACGCCATTTGAGGTTTCTCTATGCCTGAGCATGATGGTCGTGATACAAGTGGTTGACCTGGTAATGCATCTGTTATTGGTCATTTCACATGTATTGATGCGTGAGAAACATCTCCTATTGTGTCTTTTGAATTCCTTCAAGATGCACCTATATGGATGGCATGCCATGTGCATTTGTTGAAGGTTGATGCATATGGGATGTTGCCTCATCCCTTCTTCTCACCCTGCAGGCATGTCTTTGTTGTTATTCTTCTTATTATTTTTCTTCCCTTGCACATTTGATTCCCCTATCCCTTCATGTACAGCAGTGGCATTGTAGTTATCCCTGGGTTTCTTCTACTACCATTCCCTCAACTATAAATCCACATTTTTAGTGATACCAATAGCAGAGAGAAGTGGGACTGCATAGTAGGATGGTTCAACATCTATTGCCATTAATCCATTCCTCACATTATAGTTCATCAAATTATTTTTGATAGTGATCATTTGGGAGAGAATGAGGTATTTTAGATCAACAAATTGAGCTCAGCCTCTGTGAGACCTAAAACATCACATCCTAGGGATATTGCATTTGAGGTTACTATTCCTCCCATGACAAATGGAGTTTTTCTCTTGGAGGGAATTGATCTCATATGATCTATCAACAATGCTCCTAGTTTGAGATATTTTCCTTTGATGATCCCATCTAAAATGAAGATGTCTTTTTGTGAGATTCTCCCCTAATTCTCATATCTTCCCACAATTGTATTAGCAATGACTTTTTGCACATATCAAATCAAAGGGTTGCTAATTGCCATGGCTTTTGACTTCCTAGCTATGTACCCTTGAGTCCTGGTTAGTTCATACCAAAAGTCATAATACTCAATGTCAGTGTCCTTCTTGATCCGGCTATCATTCATCTTCTTGGCCTCCTCAGGGTCTGCGACAATAATGCAATTCAATTTAGAAGTAGTAAACGTGTGGATCTTATTAAGCATTCCAAATTTGATTGTCTCTTCCCCTTTGAATCTAACCCTTTCAAGTGTAGTGAAGAACTGTTGCGTCAACTCCATGTAAGTGGTTTGTGCTGTGAAAAGCACTTCCCACAACCCAACATTAATCAATGTGTCCTCCACTACTTCTGTGATGCCCAAGTCATGAATCACTTTCTTGCATCCATATCTTGTTGATATGACCTTCTTAGTCATACATTCAGGGTAGAGGGATGGGGGTGATCTTCATCTTTCTTTTTCCCTTCCATATGATACACCCTCAGGTATCTTGCCCATCTCCTTCAGTCTATCCACCTCCAAGTAGGCCAAAGTGTCCTACGGCTCAGGATATAGATCCTCCTCTCCAGTGTCATCATACTCCTCAATCTGGTATGATCTTGACCCCAAGCTTGTGTCAAGATTGGGAAGTACTTGTTGCTCACAGTATATCATTGTGGTGCATTCGCTTCTTCCACTATCACCAATTGTCCTTGGCTCATAGTTGCCACTGCGGTCTCTCTATTGTTGAAGAGGTGGAGTGGGGGCTGGTGTAGGTTGAGGCAGAGCATGTGAAGATGATGGGGCAACAATCCCCTTTCCTCACTTTGTGTGAGTGGTGACCTCTGGTTCCACCTCATCGATCATGGCATTGATGTTCTCCTCGAATGCCTACTCTTCCTCCTTCTCATAGGTTTCGTCAGAGATGTGATGGTTGTATGAAGACCGAGTGCGGGAGGCACTCATGGACTCTGAGTGATAGAGCAATTAGGGAATAGAATTTGATGGCAATGGAGTGTAGGAAGGCATGGAGACTTGATAAGAGGCATACTTGGTGCGCACTTTGTCTCTAGTGATCACCTCAAGGCTCTTTTGAGCCCCCTTCATCACAACCTTTCCTACCCCTTTCATGGTGTGGGGGTGGTGGTGGAGTTGAGACTGTCATTTTTTGGATTTTTGAGAGAGGGTGAGATGGAGTTTGAGGGATGGATGGAATAGGTTTGTATGGTTACTGTGATGGTGGAGGATGGATTAACTTAGGTTTTTGGGTGATATTTGTTGGATTTTTGTAAATTTTAGGTGGGATTGTTGTAGATGAGGTGGAGGACAAAACTAGAGATTGGGGCTAGATTGATGGGAGGTTTGGGGTGGAAAAGGGCGAGGGAGAGGTGGTAGAGGTGTAGGTGGTCATTGGAGGTCGGATTGGTGAAGGATGAGGGCTGGAGGAGGAAGATTGGAGGAGAAGGTGGCTGTTGTTCATCGCCACAGGCAAGGAGGTTCATGCAATGGAGGTTAGAATGGGGGTGGGTCATGGTGGAATAGATGGTTTAAGTGAAAATTTGGGTTGGGTCATCCCCCACCACGGTCGTGGTGGGGGTTAGGTGGAACGACTGTGGCAGGTGCCATGGTCATGGTGGATGGAGATGACGTCGCAACTCGACCCTTCCCACAGTCATGGTGGTGGCCACGAACACGGTGACCTTCTCTCACCTCAGTCGTGGGGGTCGCCACAGTTGTGGTCGTTCATGCAAAAAATCACCTTCATCCTTGTAACTTTCTTGAAACTTTTGCAATTAAATTCCCATGGCCGTGGTGGGCTCCATGACCATGTTGCCATCATGTCGCCATGCCTGTGGAAGAGACCACGATTGTGTTCTCTTGCATACTCCTCATCCATGGTGATTGCCATGGCCGTGGCCATTCCTTCATAAAATTTCACATGTCACTATAACATTTTTGTCACATTCCACCATGGTTGTTTTGCATCACCACGACCATGGTGAGTCCTTCAAAAGTTCCTTGTCATTGAGAATTTCACAACACTTCATATTTTTGAATTTCATTGCATGGATGCCACATTTTCTTCACACATCCGTGCATGCACTCATTTGTACTCTCTCTTCAACCTATCACCTGTGATATCATCAAAACTAAACAAAAAATATCAATTATAAGTGTGTGTGTATTCTTGGAAACATGTAAAAATAAAGAAAAAGTATCAAGAAGTGAAGGTTGGGTGCAAAATTTCCCAAACCTAGGTGGGTTTCCTCCCACTAGTGCTAAAGATTATGCCTTTAACTGGGCTTATTGGTTCTTTACTCAATCATCCTAGTGGAACCTTTAACACATCCTTGTAGTAGATGTCTCTCTCATATGCATTTAGGAACATTTCCACATCAACTGGGTGTTCCTTAACTAGCATCACAATGTCAAAACTTTGGTTTTCTTTGTCTAGACCTACTTCAACAACTTTCAACCTTTGTCCATTGATGGTGAACCCTTTCTCTCCGTCCTTTTCATATATAACAACAACCCCAAATGGATATACGTGTTTGATTAGATAAGGCCCTTCCCATCTAGATCGAAGTTTTCTAGGAAAACACTTTGTCCTAGAATTATACAGCCATACCCATTGTATGGGCTCAGAAGTTCTTTTTCTTGATCAGCTTATCATGTAAAAACTTGGTCCTTTCGTTGTAACTTTTTGACATATCCTATGCCTCATGTCTCATTTCTTCTAGCTCATGCAGCTAAAAGTTTCTTCTCACTTTGGCATTGTCCCCATCCATATCCATGACTTTTAATGCCCATAGTGCCTTGTGTTGCATTTCCACTAGTAGATGGAAACTCTTTGCATACACAAGTTTAAATAACATGGTGTCAATTGGGGATTTGAATGGTGTTCTATATGCCCAAAAAGCTTCATTGAGATGTAAAGACCAATCCTTGTGGTCCGGTGTCACCGTCTTCTCAAGAATGAGCTTTATCTCCCAATTAGCTAACTCAACTTGACCACTTGTTTGAGGGTGGTAAGGAGTAGCCACAAGGTGATTCACACCATACCTTTTTAGTAATCATTCAACGTTCCTATGGATGAAATGGATTCCACCATCACTAATCATTTCTCATGGTATATCAAAGTAGCTGAACACATTTGACTTGACAAAGTCACAAACTACTTTGTGATCATCTTTCATTGTGGCAATTGCTTCAATCTATTTGGACACATAATAAATGACCACCAAGATGTACACATATCCGAAGGAGGGAGGAAACAGACCCACGAAGTCAATCCCCCAAACATCAAACACATCAACCACTAGAATAGTGATCGAGGCATCATGTCCCACTTGGAGATAGTGCCCACCTTTTGTCACTTCAAACAACATTTGCAATATTTATTCACATCTTTGAATAAGGTTGGCCAATAGAATCCATTTTGATGAATTTTGGTGGTTGTGTGTTTTCTGCTAAAATGACCTCCATAGACGCCAGAGTGGCACATGGATAGGATCTCTTATTGCTCAATTTTAGGGACACACTTCTTATGAGTTTCTGAAGACAATACTTGAATAGATGTGGGTCATCCCAAACATAATTCTTCAGCATGGAAAACAACCTCTTGCTTTTTTCTCAAATCCATGTGCTTGGTAGGGTGGTATGCACCACCCTATTTTTCTCATTTTGTTTGACCTGTTCAACTTACTGTCTGTTTGACTATTTGATACCACCATATCTAGCATAGAGTTCCTTTTTCTTGCATCCATGCATACATGTAGTTTAATTTCATACATTTTTGCATAATTTTCAATTTTTTTGCTCTTCCAAGCCATGCATTGCATTTTCATGTAGTTTTTTCTCATCTTTGTGTGTTTAACAAGGATTTTCCTCTTTCTTCTTTAATTCCACTAAAGTGGATTTATATGTGATTAAAGTGCAAACTGGCACCATTTTGGCCAATTTTTCCCAAATTTGGAACTCCTTGTCCAAAGCTTGTTTCAACTTAAATATCCAACTTTTGAATTAAAAAGTTGTTGATCTTTGACAAATGCATGCCATATTCTTAGAGCTTATTGCTAAATGGTCATGATTGTTGACTTTATACATGTGCATCATCTCTCTCATGTTAGTGAATGTTTTGGTTGAATTGGGAATTGAGCAAGCTATGAACTCTGAGAGCCTATGGAATCATTTGATATAAATGTGAATCTTATGTTTCTCACTCATGTGGTATGATATCATCTAATGAAGTGTTGGATTAGTTTTCATACAAGAGATTTTGTGTTGAGAACCACACTAATGACCCCTCTTTGACCCGACTCATCTTTCACCATCTTCATACCCCTCCACCTCATGAAAGGATGCTTAAGTGTACATATTTAGACTTGGCCACCTCCATAAGTTTGGTGTGGCCGTATCTACAACTCCTTGATTCACTCTATCCACCATGTGCCCCATCTACACCAATGGAAAAATCAAAACAAAATAAAATAAGAAAAGAAAAAGCAAAAAGAAAATAAAAGATGCACCTGTTTAAGAGAATCTAAATAAAGAAAAGAGGAGTGTTAAAGCACTCCTAAATTCTTACATCAATCCTTTCTTCCATTTATATATCCATTGAGCTAGGAAACATCATACCTAGCTCACTTTTTCCTTTTCTATCGACATGTGGGTCACTTGGTGTGGTTTGAAGCATGAAATTGAATGCATGATAGTGAAACAACACTCCTAGTCATCATTAATTAACGCCATCATGAAATAGTTTATCTAGAACTACATGAAGGACATATGGAAAGCTTGTGTGTTCTATGCTCTATATTTGAAGTTTGTATGCTCAGTTCTCTCTCTACGATTAGATTGTGAAAGTGAAGATGAGATAAGTGGAAAACATGCACATAGTCACTTTTGAGACCATTTAGTCAATAATCATCTTTTACAATGCATTTATCATTCTTTGTTTTTATTTAAAGAAACTAAACAAAGAGATTAAGTTGGAGAATACTTGAGGACACATTTGTTTTAAGTTTGGCGTGGTCATGAAACCCTATTTTAGGGCTTCATCCTGTGTCTTTTTGCATTATGATCGCATCTAAACATTGTAGATTGCAAGTTATTTCCCCCCAATGTGAACTTTCATGTCCAATACACATATACCTTCTTTTGTGTGATTTTAAAGGTACTCATGCATGCATTGATGCAAGGGAGAAAGTTGAAGAGCATATTTGTGTCCTTGTACTCCAAGATTGGACCTAGATCCTCCCTGAGCTCTCCTTGGATGCACAAAGATAAATCCAAACCAAAAGGAGGTCAAATGAAGAAGTTGAAGTTAAGGTCATTAGAAGGAAGCCCCAAAACGACCATGGGAGACCACCATGGCTGTGGTGAATGGATCTCAAAAGTCACAGTGAAGTTGTAAATTGTCGTGGTTAGCAAAACCATCATGTCCATTAAAGACACCACAACCATTTCCAGCAATATGACTGTGGCCAATGAGCTACAACTCACCTATGGCCCATGCCACAACCATGGTGAATTAATCTCCAAGGTCCCAAAAACCAATAGAGACCCAACCAAAAATAAACATGAATGGCCACGATCGTGGCCATTTGCATGACCATGGCCACTGAAGGCCACCTCACCCGTGGTGACTGCCACGACGGTGGTGAGGCAAAGTCAAGACGACCCCCAGAGTAAGCATGCCCATGGCCACATCCTCCAATATGACTGTGCTACCCAACACGACCCTAGTACCCTCTACCTAACATGACCATGGAACCCTTCACAGCCGTGGCCACTCATTCCTACACTTATACTTCACCTCCAATTTCCACATTGGCCATTCTCACTGCCCACGACCGTGTGACATAATCCCCACCATGACTTTGACACCTCACCATAGACATGGTGACCACCTAACGCTATCCATTTTCTCCATTGTTTTTCCCATCTTGGCCCCACTAACTGTAGTACCTCCCTACCACCTATGTATACATAGGTGGCGGTTGGAGCATGAAGGTTAGCATCCTTACAACTACTCTATATTATCCTTAGATACTCCTTGGCTACCTCCTTGCATTCAAGCCATTCACCTACCTCCCACCTTCAACTTCGACTCCATTACCACCCTAAAACCTAAGTTTTCTAGGTTTTCCACCATAATCCCCCATATTTCCATTCTATTCATTAATCTTGGAGGAGGTGCCACGTTCTACATATTCTAGGAGGTGAAGGACGAGGGTATACCACAACCTCCATGGATTTCTATCTCTTTCTTCTCTTTTCTTTGCTTTTTTGTTTAGTCATGTGTAGCTAAACTCCTTGTGGTGTGCTTCTTGGGGAAAAAATGATAATTTGATATCATGTTGTGGGAAGATAATCTGTAAACTCTATGATTTCTATCTATGATTATTGTTTGCTACTTGAATCTCATTTCCCATGTCTCTACTTGTGATTTGTATCTAAAATTGAATTTCTTGGGTTTGTATGCTTGAAACCACCTAAGTCTAAGAGAAGATAGCATATGTGGGGTTGTATTGGGAATTTCTCCTAGGTCCAATTAGTGGATCCCTAGCTAGCACCCCATCTCCCCCTACATATAGTCCTTCTCCTACTCCTAGGTGTGTGATCTAAGTAGCTAGTACATGGTTGATTGGTGCAACTACCTAGGAGTTTGATAAAATCTAGGTGGCGAGTAATGTGGGGTGAAATACCCTCACCTGTACTCCCTGATTCTACCTTTAGCTCCCAATTACAACAAGCAACCCTATGCTAGAAACCTAGATTAGTCAAATCCTAGTGAAATATCACCTATACCTTAGGATAACTGATAGTGTAGGGTGATTTCTTAGCATTTGATTAGTTGTTTAGTTTAAGTAATCTAGAATGAATGATTAAGCTTGCTTGTTCCATCTTTCCCCCAATTGGAATCTTAGTATCATTCCCAAACGACCCATCTATTCATATCATTGCTAAAACCCATCTTATTGACATAGCTAATCAATGCTAATTAGTTGCTTGTTATTAATTGCTTCTTAGTTAATTGCTTAACTTTTGATAACTAGGTCTTTCGTGGGTAGTTAATGCTCTTTTAAGCTTGCTAGTGTTTATCTTGTTAGTCAGTGATAATGTAGGTCCTTCATTGCTCTAGTGCTTAACTTGTCTCTTAGGTGTTAACTTGCATTGCTAGTTTAGTGTCTCTTAATTGTAGTTCCTTACTCTTGCTTAGTTAATTGTCTTACCCATCTTCATAGTCTTAACTTGTTTAGGGTAATTTGGAGTTTTGATAATCTAGTTTCCTTCTTGCCTATAATTGCTTGCAACCTTAGAGTAATCATACAAAATAACCTTTAAACCCTAAAAACCCTACTCTCTGCATTTGGAATGTAGCTCACACTAACTTAGATTTAGTGCCCCCTCTCCCTGTAGATTGACCCCTTTACTTACCTATCACCTACGCTACAATATGATCCCATGCACTTGCAGGTCAACTATTTAGTTTGTGTGATTGTGTTGGTCTAGGGCCCTTTATAAATTCAAAATATCCCAAGTGCGTGTTTGTTCTCCTCCCTTGGTTGCATCTAGTCACTATTCCATTGTTTAGCTTGTGGCCTTTGGAGAATCACACCACTACTATTGATAATGTCAAATAAGTGTAGATACCTACTAACCTAGTTAGTGAGCCTTGATAATTATATTATAATCAATGTTACTTTGATAATAAAAATAAAATTCAAAATGTATCATCTATTATCTTAAAACGATGAATTGAGTTCGGGTAAAGTACCAAGTTCAGTAAAAGAATGATGATTGATTGATACCTCTAAGCTTGAACTTAATGCCAACACACTTCATATCTCTTGGGATGAATGTCATGGGTAAGCCTACTCTAGGAAACAATTTGAACACACTAAGGATGTAAATATTAACATATGTATGTTTGGCCCATATGATCACAAAAAAGTAAAAAGAAAATGAACTAAGTACATCTTAAGAGAAACATATGTTTCCCTAAAACATGGATAGTTAGTTCATAACTGGCATACATTACCCTAAATTTCAAATATATGAATGGTAAAACTGGTTGTTAACAAAACCTTAATTTTTCCCCTTAACCCTAATGTGCCTAATAATGTATAGATGATGTCTTGGTAGTTAGATGCAAATTAATTAATTTTCACTAGTAAAAACTATAAATATATGAAATTAAGAGATGACCATGATGTTGATGAGAAAATAAGACTTGTATGTATGTTATACCTTACTTTCTATATGCATTCAGATTTAATTAACATGGTAATTGCAAAATGAAATAAAATTAATAATAACATTAATAAGAACCATGATGATAGTGTTTGAGTATTGATGTTTGTAAATAATTTTGAGTCCACTAAATTAGTTGTTGCAACCTGAATGATTCTACTGGGAGATATATTTATAAAGATTGGTCATTTATCGCTAAGTGATGGAAACTAAGAATATGTATAACAACCTAGTTATATCATGTGTGTAGTGACACAGTTAATGTAAGAGGATAATGAAACGACCATAACAATGTAGTTAACCTTAATGAGTGTAGCAATACAAATATAATTTTTCTTGGTCTAAAACTTTCCCAGCTCAACCTAGAATACAAGAAAACTATGGAGACTTGATGCATGAACTAATTTAGGTTCACCATGGATTTTTGGACATAAGTATGATATGGAATGTTGTAAAATAGTCTACTAATTTGAATATATCATTAATCTTAGACTGGTTAGATGTATGTCTTTGTATTCATGGCTAGTGATGGAATGATTTTGATGACGAAATCCTCTATAAGGGGTTGAGTGATGTAACATACTCAATTATAGGTCTTTTCATTTAACCCTCTTCTCTTCAAGAACCTACTCGACTAGGTTGCTATCCAATCTCCTTCTTCCTCTTTTTTGACCTATTTTCAATTAGATAATTTTGTATATCCATATTCCCATGTTTTTATAATATATTAGACTTTGTTGGTATCTTTCAACCCTAATGGACTTATTAGTATCATACGAACATGAAAACTTAGGATGTTATTAACCCTAACTTACTGAATTTTGGGAAATTGATCAATAATAGTATTGAAATATAGTTTTAATCATAAATTAAAGACCCGAATATGACCCTAGGATCTTAGAGTGGAAAAATTGGAATTAACTCATAGGGTCCATCCTCTTTGACGATTAGTATGAGCATAAAACCCTAATTATATGATTGACTATATAGTGGAACAAATATAATACCAATAATCTCAAAATACAAAAATAAGTCCAAATGCATGTTCCTTATACTCAAAACAAGTAACCTGCCAAGTTTGGGTGTACTCAGAGGTCAAATATACCACTAATGTCAAATTCGAGATTTTAAACCTAAGTTAGAAGGAGTCACATCCTTTTAATTTTTGAATTTCAATTTAGTATAAAGCTCCACTTAAATCACTATCATGCACACCCTTGTGATGTAGGATTCATAGGGACTGTGAATTGGGTTGGGTAGCTGGGAAGTGGATCTGAGTTGCCCCCTACCTCTGGCATTTTTGTGACTGCAAGACTAGCTCAACATGATGGATTGTATCGGTTCGTCCTGGAACTACACTTGCTAGTTTATCATAATTTGATTCCTCTCTAAATGTTTTTATCTTTGAGATATTACTCACATCAATTTCCACCCAAATGACAAAATACCCAATCTCGTTTCTTCCTCCTTCACGGTGGCCACTCCCAGAGAATATGATTCCTCTCTGCAGTACACCACACAACCATTTAGACATTTGGAAACAAATCCTGGATCCTCCTAGATTGCCTAGAAATACCAATTGCACCCAAGGGCCCTAGATGTGACCTAGCAATAATGAAATGCTTCTCCAGTCACCAAGCATTTATGATGCATGTACGAGCCATCTTGGTGAAATTCCTTAAATGCTAACAAATTTTTCATGTTCCACTTCCATATTGCATATTCATTCCTCTATGGGATTTGCTGATCTTCCACCTTAAATAGCTATTGCACCCCTATGTTGTGACTAGTTACCGAGACCCCATCTCGTGCCTTCCCTAGCTTTGAAAACACCCACAGAATCTCTGGGAGGTTTCAACAGAGTTCTAGGAGATGTTTTTGATCAAACTTTATAAGCATGATCCCATTTTGAGTATTCAATTTAGTGTGTCTGAAGTTGGCCATTCCCAACATCTTCCACTTCCATGCCACTCTGGTGGTCTGCTAACTTTGGGATACACAACATGTGAGTCCTCCAGACCTCAAAGAAGGTCCCTCATGCCTTAGTTTCTCAATTGAATATTAGTACACTGGTTTTAGTTTCTAATTTCACATAGTTTTCCTCTTTCCCAATAGGGCTCATTTATTTCCTCATTATCGACCAAAATTGGAGAAGTAGCTTTCCCCACTCTTCCTCACCTCTGATGGAAATGGAAATTAGAAGATCCCAATATCATAGGTTCTAGTATGGAAATCATGCTTGAAGCCAAGCTGCATGTTCAGGCCATGGCGCGATAGAGGGATTCGTTCCCTATGATGAAAGTCCTTCTCTTGTCATGGGCTTTCTGATTCAGTCAGTAGCACCCTCTAGGGGCATAAGGTCTTTTTCCATTGTCTTTGACTCACCCTTGTCCATAGATAAATAGAGGTGTATTACTATAGTGCTTGGGTAACACTCATTCAGACATTCACATTTCATTCAAGGACATTTAGTCCTTTCTCATTTCATTTTTATATTTTATTCATAAATGAATTTATCTTGTAAAATTCATCCAAATAATACATATAAATACAATTTTGAAATTAGAAAAATAGGACAGACTTCATGTGCTAGGTTTTGAGTCTGGATTTCCAACTTATAATAGGTTCACTTTCTATGTAATAGAATCAATGGACTTTATATTAATCGAATGTACAAATATCATGATTAGGTTGTGAAAGTCCTTACCTTGGGCTTAGGGAGTGTTATTAAATACTTAGTTCTGATCATAAGGTATATACACCCTCTATTTCATTTTGGGCATTATTTGACTGATACCTACATTCAATTTAATGAGGAATCTCTTGAACTCTTAATTTCTACCTGAAATCATTTACTTGAACTTTCATATTTCATGTTCTTAATTCATTATATTATGTGTGGTTGATGAATTGTTCTTTTACAATGGATCATTCTACTCCTCCTGCTTAACTGAATTTTATGAGAAATTGACTAGAATGCTAGTCTTGCCACTCTATTTATGCATGCTACATGTTTGGCTAGAATATCTAGAATAGTGGTACTTATGTATAACCATACATTTATATATGGCTTTCATATTCTGCTTGAGGACTGTGTTTTCACCGTTATTTATTTTAGGCCATTATTTTATGGTGTTATGGCCTTGTTTTAGGTATATTTAGTCTACATTGTTATGCTTGCAAAAGTTATTTCTTTATATTGGGATTGTTGATAACTATTATGGCAAGGCACTTTTATTCTCATGCTAGTAATCTAAACTTTTAATACACCTCATTTCTTTTGATATAATTCATTTGAACTGACCTAATTACAAATAGCCCCTTCTTGTTGGAACTCTCTTTTTCCGCTTTAAATCCAATATAATGCCCATAATGTTTATTATATGTACACACTCAACCTTCGATGACCTATATATTGTTTCATATGTTCTAGGTGAAGTTCCCTTCTACTCATATGTATGTACATTAGAAGACAAGGATTTATTAAGATCATATACATGATATTGGACCTTACATATCTTAGAATGGTTGGGTTGCCCTCTCCAACATGTCTTTCACGTTATTAGATTTATTAGATGTGTACCTTTTATTTTCCTATCCCACCTTTTATGGTGAGTAACAATTATAAATGAATCATGATGTAAATTTATAATTATTATCTTTTTGCTGGTTATAAACTCGTATGCTCTGAGATATACCATTTGGGAAATAACAAACTACCTCCTTTCCTATAGTATTGGAATAGGAAGGTTTTATATTTCTCTACATTGTGAAGTGTATACCCTATTGGGCCCCACTTTTAACACCAATACAACCCTCTTTGATTGTATAGGTGTGTGGTGTCAAAAGGTGAAACTGAGTTTTCCTCTCTATGATTGTTGATTTAGAAAGTTCCCTTACAGCCCGAGGCATCATCCCTTCTGTCTTTTTCGATGCTAGTTCCTTAGAAGAGGTGCTCTGATGGATGGGATAGATTGTCTATGAGGTTAGAAATGATATTGCCTCCCTTGTAGTATTAGATGAAGACCAACATGTGATCAGTTTTTTCTCATCTTTGGTGATTTCTCATTTCCTCAAAGCAAATTCCTCACGTTCAAACTGGTTTGTTTCTCTCCTCATATCCCCAGTCAATTTTCTCCTTTCTGGTTTCTATTCATTTTGAAGAAGTCATAGAGTTTATTGGGAGATTCTTTTGTCTTCTGACCTCACTTATGCTTCCTATAGTGGATTTCAGATATTGTTCTCCTTTGGTTCTCTTATCAACCCTACTCTAGAATTTCTCCTTTAAGCCAGCAATGGAGGAGAAGCTTGGAGGGCTTCATGCCATCCCATGAGTCACTTGAGGGTCTGTTGGGACTGCTAGAGTCTAGGGAACTTCTCTGAGTAGGGTACTGGTGGTAAGATACTCATGTTGGTGGGATTTTATCCTTGGAATCTAGAACTTTTGGCACTAGTTCCTCATAGGCAGGGAAGGAGTATCAATGGTGTTGATATAACTAGTTTGCACTTTCCCAGTTCTTATTTTTGTCATGTTTACTTGGTCAGTTCTGACTTTTATCCTACTTTTGGAACACATTATAGGATTTCTTCATAACAATCTACCCAACTGGTCACTCTTGATTGGGCCAACATAGTTGCGACGATCCTCTCATAAAGGATAAAGAATACACACAAGGATTTTTGTGGTATCTTTGATTCACCCATCATTGTAAATTTAGAATAAATCAAGTATAAGTCATAATTTGAAATAAAACATTAATCTCTGGATCATTCTCCATCTAATATATGAGTTCTATCACCCAATTCCAATCATATGTATGATATTTTTATGGAATTTTCTAATTGGTCATATTTTCTAAAATTTACTTCTCATAATCTATAAGTCAGAAAAATAAACTAAAATATGTAGATGATCCTTCTTGGGAGATTGATTAGATTTGGTTAGATAACCCTCAACTGGTCCTATGATTTAGTTTAGTTGAATTATCTATCACCATGTGTGATGAGGGATGATGATATAACAAAGCAATGTAATAGTTAGATCTTTTATATTTTGTTGGGATTTGGTATGTTGAAAGCTAATTTTGAATAAATTGGACTCTCATCCCATTATGAAAATTTGTTTGTGTGTTGGGAATATGGGATACCTCTTCTTATTTGATTTTGTAAGTGTGTGGATTCTCTCTTGGGTCCCTCTCCTTATGGTATGGTATCAGAGCCACCAGTATCCAGTTAATCTAACTATTTCAATTTGTCTTCCTTTGGATGCTTACCTCTAACATTAATTGCTTATGCCTAGTACCCTTGACTTGTGTAGGCATACCACTTAGCTAGAGATAACTCCACTGTCAATAACCTAGTTGGTTTTGAGACACCCTAAAACCCAAAGTATGAAATATTGAGAATGGATCCTCGTTCTACCACTCCAGCGTCACAATTTACCCCAACAATAGAGAGTCATCCCTCAGTGGGTCAGGATACCCCGACATCTATTTTGGGGCTAACATAAGTTTGGGTATATCCCCTGAGAAAGAAGTGTCTTATCTAAGAAAATACCTTTATACAACCCTAACAGGGAAGGTTAACCCAATTTGTGCTACAGAGAAGCCTAAGGAGTACATCCATTCTGAGTTTATGAAAATGCAACCCACATGCTTCAAGGATGAGAGTGAAATTAATATGGTAGACAAGGTTGATGACTAGCTTCTTGCCATTGAGTGTACATTCTAGGGTATGGTGCGTCATGAGTACTAGAAGGTTAGGTTTTCCACCTACGTACTTGAAGGACCTGCTATCCCTTGATGGAATAGTATTGTAAGGACACGAGATATTTCTACTATGTCTTGGATGCAACTTTTGGTTATCTTCCATGAGATGTACATCTCATATGCTATTCTAAGGAAGAACGAAGCTGAATTTTACAATCTAAAGAAGCACTCCTAGTCATTCGTGGAGTATTTACATAGTTTCTCTTGTTGGAAACGTATGTCAAGGGATTGGTTGAGGAAAGATGTGGTAATATGTTCCTTGAGAGACTTAATTACAATAGTGGGTGTGCTCTAATACCCCCGAATTCCTTTGACTTTCCAGTAGTTGGTGGATTACGTTATAGAAGTTGAGGCTTTTTTAGGCTATCAACCTTAGGATCATGAGAAGAAGAGAAAGTTATCAATTAATGAACACAAGTGGGACACATGTGCTAAGTGTCAAGTTTATCATAAACATGAGAAGTGTCCTCATGTAGGATATCAAGAAAGACCCAAACCTAACTTCTAGGTTATATGTCATCACTGCAATGAGCTGAGACATATCCAACCTAGATGGCCCAAACTTCATGATGGATGTGCACCAGCTCAACAACGACATCCTCAGGCACCTCCACAAAATAATAATAATGGAGGAAAACCTACTAGGAGACATGTTGGAAGAGTCTTTGCTTTAGATGGCCAAGAAGTTTATGAAGAAGAGAATATTGAAGGTAACCCTTGATCTTTTAGCTAGACTTGAAAGCTATGTTTCCCTATGCCCATGTTTTATGATACCTCGAGTATGAAAGTGATGAGGTGCATGAGTTTGGATGGAATATTCTTTATACCTATAGGGTTGTTTGACTTCTTAGGTCAAACATTTAAAAGAGTGGAGTACTTGGATGATAATATATAAATGATTATATTTTGAGGATCCAATTCTTTTAAGGGGTGGAACTTTGTAACATATCAAAACCTAGAATATGATCGTATTCCATGATTAGGAGGTTAGAAAGTTTGGTTCCTTATATTTGACCAAATAAGAATAAAGTTATACCTTATGGATATTGTTAATGCATAACATGAATAACTCAATGGATTGAAAACAAATGCAACATATTAAGTGGCATGAAGTTCTATAATCAACATCAGACATTAACATCATAAATTAATCATGTGCTAACATGTAAGTAAATTTAGTAAATATGTCACATATGTTTCCTTTGCTAACTAATATTTACATAATGGCTAAAATATGTTTAAAATGAAGTGTAATGTGATTAATACACGAATTAGAATATTGTTGTTTCCATGTCCATAAATATGAATAACGTGCCATTATCTAAAAAAGTATTCAATTAGTGGACTTAATAGGTTAAACAAAATACGGAAATTCATGCATAATAATATAAGAAAACAATTTTGTTCACAATTAGATGATAATGTAATTCTAAATAATAAATAATAAGATAATCATGTAATGTTATAATAATATAGTAGTGATGAGCCTAAAATTCTAATTGCATTGGAAATCATAAACTAAAAATCCAAAACCAAATATAATTTCAAAAATGTGTTCACTGGGCCCCAAATAATTGGGTGTCAAGTTCCACATTGTTTGAACAATCCTAACTAATTTACGGCCATCAAGAAAAGGAAATATATGATAACAACAAAATATTAAATAAGTTATTAGATGACTTCAACAATAGAAATAAATCTCAAAATCTATTTTTATTTCCAAATTAGCCTAGTTTGTAAAACTTGGTTGTAATTGAGCATTGTTTGCTTCCCCAAATGGGTTAGATAATAAAAGAGTCTAAATTTGCCATAAATTCGTGCCCATTTAATTTCATTATAATGATTTCCTATAGTTGTGCTTTATTCTATGTCATGCTATTTTCTTTGCCATTTGAGGATTCCTTTCCTTGTTTGGGCTTCATGGTGATGACACTATCATGATCATGGGGCACATACATTTTCTTTCTCATTCGACATGTTTTTCTAACACTATAGACACAAGATTTCTTTTCTTTCTCTCTATGCAATTACTCAACCTTCCTTTTTTATTTTATCTCAAATAGATTCAAATTTCTCTTCTGAGTTAATAGAGTACTATATTGGTCTATCTCATAGAGTATAAAGGATAACCCCTTTTCCCCACATCCCCTTTTGTCATTGCATCACCATCCATGTATACTATGACCTTTCCTAGTTCGTCCTTGGCGTACTGCAAAGAATCACCTATATCAATGTTAACTCTTCTTTCATCCAAATTATGTGTCAACTTTCTCAGTCACCCCAACCCAACCCACTTGGTTTGTGCAGGTGTGGGGTGTTAAAAGGTGAGACTGGATTTTTCTCTCTATGATTTCTAATTTTGAAAGCTCCCTTGTAGCTTGAGGCATTGTCCCCTCTGTCTTATTTGGTGACGGGTTGTCTTTACCCCTTACCTCTTTCCTGGTGGCGGCTCCTTAGTAGAGGAACTCTGGTGGAGGGGATAGATCTTCTCTATGGTTAACAATGCTATCATATCCCTTGTAGTGACTCTGTAAAGACCAACATGTGATTTCCATTCTCTTATCTATGGCGATTCCTCGTTTCCCCAAATCAACAGCCTCACCTCCAAACTGGTTTGCTTCTTTGCTCATTTCCACAATTGTTCCCCTCCTTTCTAGTTTTTGTACATTTTGTAGAAGTCAGAGAGTTGTTTGGGAAATTATTTTGTCTTTTTGCTTCACCTATGCTTCCTAGAGAGGATTTCTGAACTCATTCTACTTTTGTTCTTATCTAAACCCTACTCCAAAATTTCTCCTTCAAGCCAGCAATGGAGATAAAGCTTTAAGGTCTTCATGCCATCCCATGAGTCACTTGAGGGTCCATTGGGACCGCTAGAGTATGGGGAACTTCTCCGATTGTGGGAACTAGCAACAAGATGCTCTTGTTGGTGAGATTTTATCCTTGTATTCTAGTGATTTTAGCAGTAGTTCATCATAGAAGGAGTATCCTGGGTGTTGATATACCCAGTTTGCCCTCATGCAATTCTTACTTTTGTACACTTGCTTGGTCAATTCTGACTTTTTTTCCTACTTTTAGAACTAACATCATGGGATTTCTTTGGAATGATACACCCAATTGGTCACTCTTGATTGGGCCAACTTAGTTGGGCCCAACCTCTCTAAAAGGATAAAGAATATATAGGTGGATTGTTTTGGTATCTTTAATTGGGAGAGCTTTACAAATTCACAATGAATCAACTGTAAGTCATAAAAATAAACCTTGGGATTATTCTTCATCTAATAATACCATTTTCATCACCAATTCTATTTATTTATATGATATTTTATGGAATTTTCTAATTCGTTAGAATTTCTAAAATTTACATCTAATAATCTATAAGTAAAAAAAACTAAAATATGTATTTGATCCTTATTGCGAGATATATTTTGGGTGGTTAGATAACCATCTATTGCTCCTATGCTTTAGTTTAGTTTTTTTATATATCACCCTACCCGGAGATAGATGGTGATATAAGAAAGTAATTTTAATAGTTAGATCTTTTATGTATTATGTTTCTACATTTGGTATCCTGAAGCCTACTTTTGAATAAATTGGACTATCATCTCTTTGTAAAATTTTGGTTGTGTGTTTGGCATATGGGATGTTTCCTTTTATTTGATTTAGTAAGTGAGTGGATTCCCTCTCAGATCCCACTCCTTATAGTACAAAATTGAGCTATTATACATGGATTGTTTCCACAAATTAGAATTTCACCTACCTATACCAAAAGATAAGTAACACTCCTATTCTCATGGAAAACAAAGAGGGAATAATCAACAATACCACAGATAAATCCAAGTTCATGAAGAATGTGTACCATGCTAGTGGTGTTTGTTTAATCCTATAGAGTGTTTTGTGTCATTTACACACATGAGAGAGAAATTGAGGATAAATATATCTAAAAAACTGAGACATATGAAATTTTGTGTCTAGTAATACATTTAAGGAAGCATTGGATATGTCTAATTGATTATTCTAGTTACGAGTGAGAAACACCACACAAAAAAACTTTAATATTGGGTGACTTGATAATAGTACTAGACATTTTCATATAGTCAATACCTTCCTCTAGATGAAACCCTTTTGTACTAGTATTTCCTTTAGCCTATCTAAAGACCTATTGGGTTTTCATTTTGACTTAGAAACCCACTTTCATTCTAAAATATCTGATTAGGTCTTTTTTCAGGAAAATATTTTTTGCCATTGATGTGAAGATCAACAAGCACATACTTCATTTCTTGATGCCATCCTTTAGGTTGAATAACACTCTTGATTGATTTTGGTACTTATGGAATGTTTTTAAGTGTCAAGTCATGCTTGGTATTAGGATTATCACTCTAGATTTCCCTTTTGTCATCATAATTTTTGTATTAATAGTTGCAACTAGATTTTAACTTATAAATTCACTCTCAGGATCTGTATTGTCATTGCAATTTGTAGTATGTTCAGCTATATTTTGAATTGAATTTTCTTGATGAGGTGAGATAAATTCTTTAATTGGAATCTTGAGGAAAATCTATGTCACAACAATACAGGCATCATTTTTCCTATTTTGACGATGAACTATATCTATGCCAAAAGAATCATGATGATCATATATGTGTGTGGTTAGAATACAAGTTTGAATAGACTCACTTATTTCATGAAATGTGACATCAAAACCACTGACACAATCAACTTGGCTGGAAAAGTTTAGAGTGTTTGGATTATTTAAATTATATGTATATGATCTAATGTTCTTTTTTATCTAAATTGGCATTTACACTTTTATAAAAGCAACATTCTTCTCATCACACACAACTAAGAATAAGGATTCATCAAACATGTGTTACACCTGTGAATTTGTCTTGAAAAGGAAACTTTTTTCAATAAAACCAACATGTTCAGTAAAATAAACTTTGTGCTAGGATATATGGAGATACTTGTACCCCTTGCATTGTATTGTATCCAATGCGTAAGTAGGGTAAGGATTTAAGACCTAGATTGTCTTGAGCATACTCACATAGGTAAGTGTAACATACTTAAATCTAGGCATATATGTGAAACCTCCCTTCTTCTAGACCCCTATTCAATTATGTTAACTTATAGTATATGCTCCTCTAATACAATGTACATTAGGAATCCTAGGAGTCAAATAATATCATGGGTATATAAATACTCCTAATATCTGATATTTAAGGAGAAATATCCATAATACATTCAGTAACAAGATTGATGAACAAATATAACAAATAGTATGTTCAATCCTAATTTGGCATTCTAGAATATTTCTAGAGGTAAAGTATGATAGACATTGAATTAATACATACTATGATGTCAACTTAAGACTTGTAAATATATAATATGGATGTATAATATACAAATAATGAAATCTAATATTATACATTTTCAAATGGAAAAACTAATGTGAAAGTTTAGTTCCTCCCACCCTATTTAGCCTACATGTCAATTCTTGTGTCAATCAGACTTTATTTGACGTCATAGTTAATTGGTTGAAGTTACAAACCTTAATATAGATTATTGCATGCCATAATTATGTTAATGTGAGATTGACCTATTTGAAATCTATTATTCCATATCCCTCTCTTGATTGTGCGCAAGTGCTAAAACAACTGCAAAATCAATGTTGAACCACAATAACAAATGTGGAGTCATTCTCTTCTCCTTTTCCTCTCTAGTTTCCTTCCCCTCCCTATCTTGTTGGGTCTCACTATTTCTCACCTCCGTGTTCTCATTTTTCATCCGTGCACCCTACATTATCTTCTCCTTCCTCCTATGGTAACTTATAAGCCACATACATCTTCATGGGCACGACACATCCCTCCTCGACACAATCATGTTGCCATCTGACTGACATACCACCACTAGGTTCTTCTGAGTCCTTACTATGTCTATATTTGTTGGTGCTCCCTCTCCCTATGCCCAACATCCATGGTTGTGAGTCCTACATCTATTTGTAGTCAATAGAGTTTTTGTAGGTGCCCAAGAATAGAAATCATGTTGTCTTCATCTCCTTCCTCTCCTCAACTCTTTTCTTCCTGTGGCCTTCCCTCTCTTCTCCATTCCAATCCTAACTGCCTTTGTTCCCTGCTCCTTGTGGCCAACAAATAGCGACAAGAAGGTTGTCACTTTGCATCCTTTCCTTCCTCCTTACGCTAGTAGATCTGCATCATCCAAGCAATATTGCCACATGTGTTCTCTCTCTTCATTCTTCTTCTCCTTCCCTTTTCGCAATGTTTCCCTTTAACCCTAGCCACAAGTACACCTCTGAGGCCAGCATCCTAACACTTAGGGAACTTTCTTTTGACACATTGACATGACTATTGTTGCATCCCAATACCACAAATCACCAAGTTCAATACCTCTAGATCTACTTCCTTGCTCCAAACCTAACCAGTAACCACCTCACCACCTTGGCCATACTCGGCCTCAACCACAAAGTTCTGCATAATCAATCCCAACTTGGATAGCATGTCTATTGTATCCAACTTATTTTCAGGTTATCCCATCTAGGAAAGACGATGAAGCAACTCGATACAACATACCTTCACCCTAGGTCTGCCTATTGAAGATTGATTCAAAATAAATGTATATCATCATCTCCATGTGTTTTTGTTTCAAAAAACAAATGACCAGTAATTAGAAGCCTAGAGAATGGATACATACTAGAAAATGTAACCTTGATTACCTTAGTCGACTCTTACACATATATACTTATGAAAATAGTATGCATATATGTACTAGATTGCTAGTCACACGAGTATGTATAGTACAAGGTTGTTTACTATAATTGTAGTTCAAAAGATCTAATTAAAAAGGATAATAATACCACTAATATCAATTAATATCATGAGTAGTTTAGATAGTCACATGTCTCAATCATAGAACTCTAAAAAATACACAAATATATATCCATATATGTGTGTATAGTAAATTGGTAAATATACGTGTAGCACTCCTGAGTCAAATAACAACACAATACATCCTATACTAAATAAATTTCGTACTATAGTGTTAGTCATACAAGTATGTATAATACAAGGTTGTTTACTATAACTGTAGTTCAAAAGATCTAATTAAGAAGGCTAAGAATACTACTAATACCAATTAATATCATGAGTAGTTTAGATATTCACATGTCTCAATCATAGAACTCTAAAATATACACATATAAATATCCATATATGTGTTTATAATAAACTGGTAAATATAAGTGTAGCACTCCTGAGTCAAACAATAACACAATACATCCTATAATAATGATATATTGTATAAAGTTTGGAATTAAATTTCATACAAAATCTATCTATAACAAGGAATGGGTTTGTTGATTGATGAATCATGTATTTTACTCGCATATATTAGTACCTTGATAGTATTAAATAGATATATGCAATTTCAAGTAACTTATAATGGTAAAAGCTATGCATGATTATATAATACTCTACTGGTAAATAAAGCCCTAGAAATGGATATTAAGGATACTTTAAAATTCAATACTAATTAGTAGGTCCCAAGATCCAAATGGACACACCTTTCATATATATTTCAACCAAAAGATTTTACCTCAATAATATTATAGTTGACTAATGTGTATTTATAACGCTTCTAGGTGGATAAGGATGAATTTGGAATTCTATCCCTTGCTATAGAGTTAGCACTATAGACCAACTATGTACATTCTGAAGTTTAATTTGAAAATCATTTGACTGAACCTATATTCTTTTAATGAGGCATATCTTGAGCTAATAATTCTATTGGAAATATAATTGCTTGGACATTCATACTTCCTAACCTGAATTCATTAATTCATTAGGATGATGATTACCCTATTTATACAATTTCCTAGACCCCACCTTCTCTTAATACCTTTTTATGAAGAATTGACTTAAATGATAGTCTTTCTACTTTATCTATGTGTTCTATGTGTTTGACTATAATGTCTAGAATAGTGGTACTTATGTACAACCATACTTATAAAGGGTGCGTGTATTCTATTGAGGGTGTGTGTTTCCAACCTTATTTCTTTTAGTCCATGATCTTGGGGTTTTATGGCCCCATTTTGGGTACATTTAGTCTACATTATTATGCATGCAAAAGCTTATTGTTTAAATTTTATACTTTATTTGATTGATGTATAAATACATTTTATTTCCATGCTTGTAATCAAAATTTTAATATGCCACATCCTCTTGTTATGTTCTTTTGAGCTTACCTAATTTTGGTCATCCCCGTTCTTGCGGGAGCGCCTCCTTTTGCACTTTTAAACAAATTTAATGCCCAAAACATTTAATGTGCATACATAATCAACTCTTTGTTGACCTCTATGTCGCTTCCTCTATTTTGGGTGGTGTATCCTTCCACCAAAGAATAGGTACATTAGAATACAAGGACTCAAAGAATAGCATGGACTTTAGAATATCTTGGAATGGATGGGTTTCCTTATGTACTATGTCCTACATGTTATTAAATGTATACAATTTATTTTGTAATACAACCTTTAATTGTGAGGAACAACTGTATAGGAATCATCATATAACTATGTAATAGTTTTTGTTTCTGCTACTTTGTTATCGCATGGCTCTTTCTCATACCATCTGAGTGGATCCCCTATCAACTCTCACTCTTTATAGGAAGGATATAAAAGAGTACTTCAAAATACTTTTAGATGATTGTAGGTGAGTGTTTTCTTTGAATAAAGGTTTGTATGGAGATTTCAAATCTAAGATAGGTGTAGGAAACCTATTTATATGTTGGTGTAGGAAACCTATCAATTAGATATGTGGATGTTGAAAAATCTTTATCCTATATATATATTTAGGTACATTATCCTCAAACATCATAGTTAGTCCCAAGTCCACCACATTCCTATGTTTTCTTTCAATTTCACCTTTTTAGAGGAACCATAGGGACATGATATGATGTGTGATACCTCTCTTATCTAAACTCCTTTAACCAAGTATTGACAAATTCACCTCCACTGCCATTTTAGAAAGACTTGAATTACAAAACCAACTTATGTTTAAATCATGTTATAACAGGAAAGAAACAAGAGTAGAAACCACCTATGTTCTTCATAGGAAAATATCAGTTGTGCCTAGTGTTTTTATCAATACTCACAACATAATAAAGAAAATGTTGGGAAGAAGTCACATACACCTTTCCCTATACATCACAATGGACCTTGTGAAATGGTCTAGTAGACCTTATGTATTTGTGTCAAATAGGAAGTCCCTTTTTTATTACTTATCTTGAATGTCATAATTTTTATATAAACAAACTACTTCTTTGACTTTATGTAGTTGATAAACTACATCTTTATTTGTATGTCCCAATCTTTATTCCAAATTTCACCCTACACTTTATATAATCTATTAGAGAATGGTACATTTGTTTTATTTACAATTAGTAGGAACAGGCCATCATCACAGCTCCCCTTGGACAATGTATTTTATGTCTATAAGTCCATGATGAAGTGAAACATATCTAATACACTTTCATTACATTTCAGGATGCATCCAAAAACTTGTAATAACTCAAGGGTCTTGGAGGAATTTTCCAATATCTTACCCAAGAAAAGGAAGCAACCTCAACAACCCAAAGTCCATGATTCTAATAATGTGTCCATGGGAAGAGGGAGGATAAGAAACATGTCCTAGTAAACTATATGCATGCTTTTTTTCTAAAAAATATCTATTTATGCTACCTCATCAAAGGCAAAGAAAAATGTAATTGTTCTTGACTTTCCCAAATTAAATTATTATACCTTCTGGGGTGAGTGCCAACATGAGGTAAAGGACAAAGATGATGCTTGGATCCTACTTGTGAATAACACCTTTCATATTCTATAAGTCCCTCCTAGGAAGAAGTTCATGTTTTCCATCTACCAACTTAAAGGGGAGAGTAAAGGTTTGGTGGGAAAATTTTTGTGGGAATACGGAGCTAGAAATTGACACCCTAGAATGAGGAGATTTGAAATTCATATTCATTGAATTCTTTATGATCATGGTAGAAAGGAAGTAGAAGGAGAATTTATACTAAGCTCAAGAAATATGACATTTTAGTTGTAGACTATACCCAAAAATTCTACTTTTGGAATGTTATGAACTTATCAAAACTAAGGAACGTCTCTTGGAGAATTTAACCGATGGCCTGTTTGACAAATTGAAAACCCTAGTTATCACTTACCACCTCAAAATTTCTTGTGAAGCCTTGGACATTAGCTTTTGCAAAATCATTCTAGCTTGGGATACTAAGGTTAAAACCATTAGTGAATATAGGTCTAATTATTTTCCCCTAGAAATAACAAGGGATCAATAAAAGGGAGTTTAAGAAAAGGAAGTTAGTACCCAAGGGGCAGTTAAAGAACTGGTCAGGAAGCATAGGATCTCGATCCTAGTTATTATTGAGCCACGCACTAGTGGTGTACAGGCGGAGACTGTCATTCGGAAGCTGGATTTCCCCTACTCACATAGGGTTGAAGCCATTGGCTACTCGGGAGGTATCTGGCTTCTATGGAATAACTCAATTTCGGAGATGGAGGTCATCCTCAGCCATAGGCAGTTCATTCACTGTCAGGTTGAGAACAAATATTGTTTGACGTTTGTCTATGGTAGCACAGCGAGGGCGGGAAGGAGACTCATGTGGCAGTACCTCCACGCCATTGCTCAATCCATCACATGTCCTTGGGCTATGATGGGTGACTTCAATGCCTATCTTCATGCGGATGAGAAGACTGGTGGCTTGGGCCACGACCGCAGAAGTTGCATCGATTTCAATGACGCTCTCCATGCCGCTGGCCTTATCGAACTTGAAACATGCGACCCGCACATGACCTTTAAACGAGGTTGCTTCATGAGAATCTTGATCGAATCCTGGGTAACACAAATTGGCTAAAGATAAGCTCTAGGTGCAGGGCAGAAGTGGTTGAGCGGCTCTGCTCATACCATGCACCTCTTCTCCTAAAGATGGAATCACCAGGGAGAAGTCAGCAAACAAGATTTCATACCACTACTAAAGCGAGCTGGAAAAACACTGAAGGGTTCAAACAGTTACTCAGTAAGGAATGGCCACGTAATCTGAACTTCACTACTGCCGCTGCATCTTTCCTCACCAAGGCAGCAGCTTGGAACAACGACGAACAGAAGAAAAGAGTCCGCTCCAAATGAGCGCTGCAGACACGACTGCTTCTTGCCCAGGAACAACTCGTACGCACGTATGAGCCGAAGCTAGAGAACATGGTTCTGGACCTTCAATTCCAACTCAATGAATTGCTCAAGAAGGAGGATCTCGATTGGCAATAACGAGCTCACTGTGACTGGCTTCGTGTAGGTGACAGGAATACAAAAATTTTTCATGCTTTTGTTAAAGAGCGAAAGTGGAGGAACAAAATTACCCGACTGAAAGACGAAGGTGGCATCTGGTACGACAATGAAGATGATATCCAAACGTTAATTGTGAGATATTTTCAGAATCTCTACACTGATGATAGCCTGGGCGGCAGAGGCCATTGGTGTGCATCTTACATGGGTGCCTTCCCAACTCTTACAGTGACTCAAAGTGCCCAACTGGAGAGGATACATGATGAAGAGGAAGTTCGCAAAGCCTTGTTCTCAATGGTGAAATTCAAATCACTTGGACCGGATGGAGTGGACTCTAATTTTCTACAATGTAACTGGAATGTTAATAAAACCTCCCTAAAATCCTTTGTCTACAACATTTTCGCAGGAAATCAATGGGACAGAAATGCCGCCAACGCGTTAATGGTCCTCATTCCCAAGAAGAACAAGCCGGAAACATGTGCTCAGCTCAGACCCATATCTTTGAACAATGTGTGCATGAATGTGGTGATGAAGATCATTGTGTCCCGCATCCAACCACACTTAAATGGCTGGATCAACCCAGCCTAATCAAGCTTCATTCCAGGAAGAAGGATCAGCGACAACACTGTCTTAGTCTAGGAGATCATACACTCGATGGAGAAGAAGAGATCTAAACATCACTTGATGGCGATTCAGCTGGATTTAGCTAAAGCCTACGATAGGATGAGTTGGGAGTTTATTGAAGACACCCTCCGGCGCACACCCATTCCTAGCAAGCTCGAGTCTATTATCATGGATATGATATCCTCTGGGACAACAACCATCATGTGGCAGGGCCAAGAGACGGATGCCTTCCAGCCGTCCAGGGGAGTACGACAAGGTGATCCGTTGTCACCTTACATCTTTGCTTTGTGCCTAGATCGGCTTAGTCAAGCAATTGAAGATTCAACAGCTAGGGGCAAATGGAGGCCAGCCACCTTCAACACACACAAGTCCAGTGTTTCACATGTCTGCTTTGTAGACGATATCATGTTTTTTGGCGAAGAGTCCCTCATTCAAGCTCAAATCATGAGTAGGTGTCTCAAGGAGTTTGAGAACGCATCTGGGCAGAAGCTTGCTAAAGAGAAATCACATGTCTTCTTCAGCAAGGGGACTCATCCAGTTATTCGAAGATGCATCTGTAGAAAGCTTGGAATCGCGGAAACGAGCAAAATTGGAAGACACTTGGGAGTTCCAATTATTCATCAAAGGAAAAAGAAGGACATGTATCTTTCCATTACAAACGCCATCGATAATAAGATAGCGGGATGGGTGAATATATGCCTGTCTTTGGCAGGCAAGATCACTTTAGCAAAGTCGGTCTTAACACACTCCTCTACATACTTGATGCAAACGGCGGCTATTCCCCTTACAATCTGTGACATAATCGATCAGCTGATCCGACGCTTCGTGTGGTCTGGCACGACAGAAAGGAAGGGTATCGCGTTGGTGGCTGGGAACAAGGTCATAGCCCCCATCGATCAGGGCGGCATGGGCATCCGCAGTGCGAGGGAGCAGAATAAAGCCTTACTGATGAAGCTCGCTTGGGAATTTCTCAGTTACAGGAATGCAGAATGGGTTAAATTGATGACCCATAAGTATAGAAGAGGTGATACCTTTGCTCCTAATGGCTCTCCTGTATGGAGAGCTATTAGGTCTCTCATCCTGGAAGTCAAGCAGATTGCTACACACACGATTGGTGATTGTCGGGACATAAACGCCTGGAACGATGCTTGGACTAGGTGCGGTCGTACACCGATCCTCAAGGCAGGGAGGATCGTGCCCACTAGCTTGCATGACATCACAATAAATGCCATGGTTATGGATGATGGAACTTGGGACAAGGAGTTCATTACATAATGGTTCAGCTCGGAATCGGTGGAGGAGATTCTCTTGACGGGCACTCCTCACCCTGAGGGAGGATGGGACGGCTGGTTCTGGCCCAACGGCAGCTACGGACGGTTCACCACGGTGAGCGCCTACTCAAAGATTATCCAAACGCAAGCTCAATCTTCTAAAGGACAGTGGACAACTATTTCCAAAGCGTTGGTCCCTCAACGCGTTCGTGTTTTTGGGTGGCTCTTGGGACATAACCGGCTCCTTACGAATCATTTAAGGTACATCCACCAAATGACCAGTGACGCCTCTTGTAAGAGGTGCGGGCAGGAGGAAACAACTCTACACTCTGTGCGGGACTGCATCGACAGTCGTCAAACATGGGAGATCATAGCCCCTCACTTGCCTTCAGAATTCTTTACTCCCAACACCACTGCAGAGTAGTTTGCCCTTAACTTCAAACCCCAGCATGGTGCAGAGGCTTGGCGCAGCACCTTCCTCTACACATGTTGGATGCTTTGGAAACACAGGAACGAATATGTGTTTATTGATCATAGTACACCTGTTGACATTCTCGTCACAAAAATCCGATGCGAGATACGATCCTACTCGGAGGCAGCTGTTAGCTACAGAACGCTGGATGACAAGAAGAAAGGTACACATTTGACTGTGTGGAACTGTCCTAGATCGGAGGTTTACCTTAATGTGGACGTTGCGGTGGACAAGGTGAAGAACATAATCTGTACTAGTTGGATCCTGCGGAACCATCGGGGAGTATGGATTGAAGGCGGAGCTTGGATCATTCGTGGAAGTGATCCAATGGAGGGAGAGATGCAAGCTATCCTGTTGGGACTTGATGTCTTGATTGAACGGGGAGATGCTTCTCCTTGTATTATTTCAGATTCCCAACTTTCAGTCAAGTTTCTCCAAGAAGAGGCAGATGTACCACCATACCTGACCATCTTGAAGCTTGCAGGAATGAGGAAAATGCGAGCTATCTACGGATGCAGGCTGATCCATTGTGGACGAGATCTCAACCGCCTTGCCGATAAGCTGGCAAAGTGGTTCTTGAAGAAACCAGCTCCCAATATTAGATTAGTTTCCTGTCCCCAAGAGTTGTCATCTATATATACTAGCGAATGCTACCCCAACACTCTGCCTTGGATCTGCCAAGAGGGAGGACAGGCAATAGCAAATAGTCTGTATATTGATTTGTCTTAATAAATGAAGGAAGTGGTTGCCCAAAAAAAAAGGAAGTTAGTGAAATTGTAATGATCCTGACCTGGGTTATGAGGTAACCCTATTTGTTTTGGCTAATTAAGTTGCTTAGAACTTTAATATAATCCTCTAAAGTGTTTTTCTATCAGGTAACAAACTTATGTTTCAAATTTGGTCCTATTTGAATAATGTTTGAGCAATGTTCTCATGTTTTGGACCAAAATGCAATTTACCAAAGATGAGGGGTTATATTGCAATTAGTCACATGTTGAATGTTCCATAAGTGTTTTATAATCATTATAAAAAGAATGATGCAAGGTGGTGTCTTGTGGAAAGCCTAAATTCCAAGTTTGATCTTGTTTGAATAATGTTGGTGACTTGTGTACCAATTTTGGTACAAATTGTAATTTACCCAAAATGTAGGGTTGATATGAAAATTACCACCTCTAGAGTGTCCCTACTCCCTCCTAGTATCATTTAGATGAGATATAAATAATGAGTCACCATGTTTGAATAAATTTTGAGTGATGGTACTCTTGGTGATGAAATGACGAAGAAAGGGGTTGAATATGAAACCCTAACTTGAGTTGTATCAAGTTGAAAAGCTTATATATGAGTGCCTATCGGACAAGGACCCATAGGAGGAGTCGCACATCGTTTTTTGGACTCTTTGAAAAGTCCATGATGTGCAAAGCACGTCAAGGAGGTGAACTGTATCTGTTTACAACTTCCTTAGAAAAGTTGTATCGGGTTGTGAATAAAGTGGTGATTTTATTGATATATTTTATTCAAAGGGATATGTAATGGATGAAAATTCATCCCTAGATTATCCTCAAGAGTTTTGCATGTAAAGATAAATGTTAATGCATGCATGTACATGTGTCAACCATGGATTTACATGTGGCACCTAGTAGCTCAAATTGATGACACCTCATTTTCACACTTCTTCATGAACAACAAGTATACATACCCCTTCTTTCACCCTTTAATGATCATTTTCGAATCCTACCACCTCCCTACTCTTATATATCGTGCATGGAGCCTTTGTGTCATGCAGGAGTGATGTGTTATCATGCATAGGCCTTGGGTATCGGCCATAGCAAGTAATATTAGCCATAGCATGTTGATATTGGCCATAGCAAGTCGATATCGGCCAAGTGGAGTGCTTTTGGCCACAAATGAGGGGGATATCGGACAAGTGATGGAATATCATGCAAGGGTAGTCAGATATCGTGCAAGGTGCTAAGGAACAAGAGGGAGATCAATACTTAACCCTAAGGTGAGGTCATGATCATCTTCAACCTTGGATTGAAGCATGATTTTAGGGTTATGATCTTCGTTTCTTTTCTTCTTCACCAATTGCTTATCCATGGTGATTCCTTGTATATGAAGGAGTTGTGAACGAGCCTTGGACTTTTGATAAGTCATCTTTAACCTTAGTAATGTGAAGCTTTGGAGATTGGAGCTTTGAAGTTGTTCTTAAGGGGGTTTATATAACTCAAACTCAACCACGTTATTATTCATCACCTAAATTGCTAATACTTAATGAACTACTTTCAATTCCGGAATTTTCTAAAATAGTTGATGGCATTATGAGTTCTAGTAGTTGCTTAGACCTGTTTCCATGAACTATAACAGTTAGAATGAAGGTCTAGAGCTTGAAGAAGATGGTATCACCTTATAAAGTGATATTGGGTTCAAGCACACAAGCAGGCACCTCTAACCCGATATGGTGATGCACCTACTTCACTAAAATGATATGGATATGATTTTATACTTTCTTTCACGATATGGTGGTGTAGTATACACCTCTTTCATGATATGAGGTCAAGAAAACACCTCAAAAATGATATTATGTTTAGCACACACCTCTCTGCCCGATATGGCGTTAAGCACACACACACCTCTCTGCCCGATATGGTGTGAAGCACACATACACCTCAAAAGTGATATGGATCAAGCATACACCTCTTTTCCTGATATGGTTTGAAGCACACACACACCTGTTTTCTCGATATGGTGTGAAGCACACACACACCTCTATGCCTGATATGGTGTGAAGCACACATACACCTCAAACCCGGTATGGAAGCATACCCATATGAAGGAAAGCACCTTAGATACAATGTACTTGATGAAGTAACACATGAAGTGTCTTATATCAAGTCATACATTAACAGGTGTGGAGTTTAATGTATGTTAAGAACACATACACCTCAAACCTGAGATGGTAAGCATACATACACCTTAAAATCGATATGGTAAGGACACATACACCTCTAAGGTGATATGGGTAGCAAGCACACACCTCATACCCGATATGGTGGAAGCACCTCAAAACCCATATGAAGGAAAGCACCTTAGATACAATGTACTTGATGAAGTAACACATGAAGTGTCTTATATCAAGTCATACATTAAGAGGTATGGAATTTAATGAATATTGATTAAGTAGGATAATGTACCTTGAAGGAAAGGTTGAGCCCACTTAATAAAGTATGGGGGAATCAATATCCTAGTAAGGACAAGAGAGAAACTCATACTTTGTGTTGATAATCATTTAATGGTAAATGATGAGAATAAATAAGTATGATTGAATACTTATGATATTAATGTATGCTCCTAGATGTGTAGAGCAATGAATTAGGGTTTGGATTGATAATATGAACTTGAAACCCTATTCGGCTATAATGGGAAACCCTAACCCTAATAGTTGTTGCCTAATGAGAGGTTACAAGATATTTAATGGCCTTATGAGCCATGTGAATAGTTGTTTCCTAGTGAGAGGTGACAAGATGTTTAATGGGCCTTGTGAGCCATGTGGTTAGTTGTTGCCTAGTGAGAGGTGACAAGATGTTTAATGGGCCTTGTGAGCCATGTGGTTAGTTGTTGCCTAGTGAGAGGTGACAAGATGTTTAATGGGCCTTGTGAGCCATGTGGTTAGTAGTTTCCTAGTGAGAGGTGACAATATGTTTAATGGGCCTTGTGAGCCATGTGGTTAGTTGTACCCTAGTGAGAGGTGACAAGATGTTTATAAAAGTGTCATGTAAGAAATGATAATGTTCAAATAAACTAGGAAATGGAAACTTAGTAACATAATAATAATAATAAATGGATATAATAATAATAATGAAATCTTAATCATACATGCTTGATGCTTATAGCCAAATGAGGGCTATAGTGTTTTGAATATGCTTAAAGGAGATAAAAGGAATACTTGTATTATATAAAGGATGTGAATAAGTATAATGGCTTGGAAAAAGTATAATGCCTAGTAAAGGTGATGTGGTATTTAGTGATGAGATGTACATGATTGGTAATAACCCAACACCTGGCAGAAGCATGAAGCCTATAACTATCACAGGATTGGTAATAACCCAATACCTAGTAGAGGCATGAAGCCTATAATAATCACATGATTGATAATAACCCAATACCTGGCAAATGCATGAAGCCTATAATAATCACAAGATTGGTAGAGTCCAATACCTAGTTGTTAATCATAGGATTGGTAATAACCCAAAACCTGGAAGAGGCTTGAAGCCTATAATAATCACAAGATTGGTAATAACCCAATCCCTGGATGTCACATGATTGGTAATAACCCAATGCCTGGTTGTTAATCACAGGATTGGCAGAATCCAATACCTAGCTATTAATCATAGGATTGGTAATAACTCAATACCTGGAAGAGGCATGAAGCCTATAACTATCACAAGATTGGTAATAACCCAATACCTGGCAGAGGCATGAAGCCTATAATAATCACAGGATTGGTAATAACCCAATACCTGGTAGAGGCACGAAACCTATAATAATCATAGGATTGGTAATAACCAAATACTTGTCTATCATAGGAATGGTAATAACCCAATGCCTGGCTGTTAATCAAAGGATTGGTAGAGTCCAATACTTGGCTGTTAATCACATGATTAGTAATAACCCAATACCTGGCAGAGGCATGAAGCCTATAACTATCACAGGATTGGTAATAACCCAATACCTGGTAGAGGCATGAAGCCTATAATAATCACAAGATTGGTAATAACCCAATACCTGGTAGAGGCATGAAGCCTATAATAATCACAGGATTGGTAATAACCCAATACCTAGTTGTCACATGATTGGTAATAACCCAATGCCTAGATATTAATTACAGTATTGGTAGAGTCCAATACGTAGTCGTTAATCACATGATTGCTAATAACCCAATACCTGGTAGAGGCATGAAGCCTATAACTATCATATGATTGGTAATAACCCAATACCTGGCAGAGGCATGAAGCCTATAATAATCACATGATTGGTAATAACCCAATACCTGGGAGAGGCATGAAGCCTATAATAATCACAAGATTGGTAATAACCCAATACTTGGAAGAGGCATGAAGCCTATAATAATCACATGATTGATAATAACCCAATACCTGGCAGAGGCATGAATCCTATAATAATCACATGATTGGTAATAACCCGATACCTGGTAGAGGCATGAAGCCTATAATTATCATAGGATTGGTAATAATCCAATACCTGGCTGAGGCATGAAGCCTATAATAGTTATACAGGATTGGCATAGTCCAATGCCTGGAATGTTTGCAAAGGATTGGCATAGTCCAATTCCTGGAATGGTTGCACAAGATTGGCATAGTCCAATACCTGAACAAAATATGATGATGTATACTCACATGACTGGTACAATTGAATATTTGGCTAACAGATTGGCTAAGGTCAACATATAGAAATGAGAATGATTCATGGATGACATACCATGATAATGAGCATCATAGGATAAGCTTGAGATGTTGATATAGTATGATGGGTAAATGATATACATGTTCTTCCTATTCATTATAAAGAGAATTGATGATTTACTACTCTATCATAGATAGTTGCAATGCTTTAAAATATGAGAATGTTCTATACTGCTTATCCTCTACTCAGTTTAATACTATTTAACTGTTATAATAACATTGTTGGCAGAGAGTTATATCTCTCGCTGGGACAATTGTCTCACCCCGTGGGATCCACATTTTTTTAGATGGACATGCACGAGGGGGATTGAGACCGTACTGCAGAGAAAGAACAACAGCAATAGGGACAATAGTGACAACTCAGGTTGAGTGTACTTTCTATTGTGTCTTGTAGATAGAAGTCCTATGTGTCGTCTTTGTACTCTCAGGTCCTTGGATTTAGTACGTGTTGGTTTTATGAACAATATGAGATTTTGGCTTGTATGACTCGAGGTTTGATGTTGCTTTAAGTATATGTTTTGAGAAAGCAACTGTTATATGTTGTCCTCAATAAGAAATGGTACAGTGTATGTACAATATATGATCAATGTGAATATCAAGTTTTGGTTATTCCTTACAGAGTTTTCCTAGAAATGGATCTCTTTGCAAAAAAATGGTTTTAATTTTTAGTGATTTTTGTTAATCTGTTGTTTATGTTTATTCCACTTAATTAGTAATCATTTGTTTGTCATTTTGGCGACTGTCGTTACAGAAATAATCAAAACCAACACAAGCCTTCTCACCCTAACTGCAAAACCTATGGGCAACATAATGGAGGAGTGTATCATCATACCAAGCCAGTTTTCTACAATTACAAGAAGGACTAGTCCATGCCAAATGCCCTACCTCTTCCATTTTGGCAACCCTCTAGTAGGTGTGTTGCCTCCATAGGGAATCACAATGCAAGGGGGTTACCTATTAATGTTGACGATGTTAAGTCTAATACAAGTCAATTGATTGAAGGTATCTTTAAATCATAATCATTTCATATAGATATATTGCTTTATATCTTTAATGATTTATGATAATTATCTTGTGTCGATATTGCATTTCTTGGTGACCATCGATTTGAAGCATTTTTTACTCTGGATTTATGAATACATTCATATCATGAAGTATGGCATTAGTGCTACATTTACACATTAAGGATTTGCGATATATTCTTTACGTGACAACTCCTAGTGGAAAAATCTTTACTACATTTCAAAAAATTGGCATCCTACCAATAAAATTTGAAAATTATGATATGCCTTCGTATTTATCCTCCTATCTATGGAAATCCTTGATATTATACTTGGTATGGACTGGAAATACGAGTTTTATGCTCATATTCACTTTTGGGAGAAGAAGGTAGTCATTTTACACCTAATTCCACTCCAATGTTGATCCCTAGGGAAAGAAGATTTTTTAGTAATGTTATAATATCCTCTCTCAAAGCTAAAAAGCTTATCTCAAAATGTTGTAACATCTTAATTGCATTAGTCCCAGATACTAGTCTTAGTGGGTGGATGACCCAAAGAATATCTAGAAGTGGTATTTGATTTCCCTGGCATATTCTTGGAGGAGTTTCTTCGGATGGAACCTATCTGAGAAATTGAGTTCTCTATAGATCTTCTTCTTAGAACCACTCCAATTTCAAGGACCCAATATAGCATGACCTATACTAAGATCTAGGAGCCAAATAAGTAGTTGTAGGAACTTATAGATAAGGGTTTCATTTGTCCCATTGTTTTCCCATACGGTTTTCTTGTTCCCTTTCTAAAAAAAATGTTCTATGCACATGTGTATCGACTACAACATTTTGAACCAAGCTACAATTAAAAATAAGTCCCCTCTTCCCCACATTAATGACCTCATTGATATGTTTCATACCTCCAAAGTCTTCTACAAATTGACCTTTATTCTATATACTGGTAACTTAAAGTCAATGATTGTGATGTACCAAAATGACATTATGAACTCATTACGAACACTATAAATTTCTAGTGTTGCCATTTGAGTTAACCAACACACCTGGTGTATTCATGAATGTTATGAACAATATCTTCTAACACTATCTTGATGAGTTCGTAGTCATTTTTATTGAAAATATTATTATATATTATGAACACTTGAAAATAGTTCTAGAAGTTTTCTAGGCTTGAAAATTCTACAAGAAATTGTTAAAACATCAATTCTAGTTTGATAAAGTTATTTTCCTTGGTTATATCATCACTAGGGATAGTATATTTGTTGATCCAACTAAGGTTTAGTTGTTCTTCACTAGAAACCTCTCTGGAATCCCTCTAAAATCCCAAGTTTCTTGGGCCTAGATGGATATTATCATTGATTCATCCCCAATTTGACTAAAGTTACATTTCCTATCATTAAGCTTACTCGAAAGGATGATATTTTCATTTGTTCATCAATTCAGGATTCAAAATTATATGTGTGGAAACAAAAGTTGACATCAACACTGGTTCTTACGTTACCCTATGGAAATTAAGGTTTTGTGATGTTCATTGATGCTTTGAGGAATGAGTTAGGCTAGTTCTAGAGTAGAATAAGAAGTTAATGTCTTATGGTCTAAGAAACTAAAACCAAATGAACTTTATCATCCATCTCATGATTTGGAATTATATACAATTATATATACTCTAAAGATTTGGTTGATATCTCCATTGACCATGAAAGCTTGAAATACATCTTGACACAGAAGGACCTAAATCTATGACAATGTCGATGGTTGAAGTACCTAAAAGACTATTATTTCCCTAGTTCATATCACTCATGTAAGGCAAACGCAGTCGTAGATGCCCTTAGTAGTAAAATTGTAGTATGATGCGTCCTTAGATGTCCATGAGTAGAAAAATTTGGAAGACTTTGTGGCCTTGAAGCCATAGTTCATGCATGATCATGTTCATTTCAATAATATATCTATTATTATAGGTTGTAGTCTACGTTACTTCAAGAACAAAAGACTAATCATGATCTTACAAAAATCTCATCTCTCTTGTACATGCCTCAAACACACCATCATGTGGGTCCCAATGGTGGTTTCTAATATATAAAATAGAGTGTGGGTTCCTGAGCAGTCAACATTAAAGACTAATATTCTCAACGACGCACATGGGTCAATGTATGTCATTCATAATATAATGACCATCATGTACAACAACCTACAATGACTCTTATGGTGGACAATTATGAAGCACAATATTGTTGAGTTTTTATCTTGATGTCTTAAGTTCTATAGGATCAAGGTGGACCAGCAAAGACTAGGAGGTCTTCTACAACCCCTTAAAATCTTGGAATGGAATCAGGGCCATGTCACCATAGATTTTATGGTCAGGTTTCTAGGACCACAAAGTGGGTACAATGTTGCATGGGTTATAGTAGATCATTTCATGAAATCAACTCACTTCCTACCTAGGAATATAATGACATAAGTATATGAGCTTTCAAACCTCTATATATGGGAGATTACATATCTAGTTGTGGTTACACAATCCATCATTTTAGACATGGATCCAAAGTTCACATCCAAGCTCTGGAAGTAGGTATAAGAGTAGCTAGTCACAAAGTTAAACTTCAATATAGAATATCATCTACAGATCATGGGAAGTCAAAGCATACAGTTCCGATTATGGAGGACCTTTTGAGATCTGGTGTGCTTGATTGGGAAGGCTCATGGGTCCATTATTTTGTTTTATCTGAGTTTGCATATAGAAATAGCTACCATTCAAGTATTGTGATGTCATGAAGCCCTCTATGGCATGCCATGTAGATCTCTTCTACACTAGGATTATGTTGGAGAGGTCACATACATGAAATCTATTTAAATTCATCTTTATAATTAAAAGGTTGCATTGATCAGGAAGAGAATGAAGAGATAACAAGACGAGAAAATCTTATCTAGATGCTCACCAAAAGGATTGATAGTTCAATGGAAGGTGATCATATTTTTCTTAAGATCATGTTTTTTTTGCCTTGGCCAAAAACAAAGGAATGCTCATCCCTCATTTTGTGAGACCCATTGAAACCTTAGAAAGGACTGGAAAATATGCGTATCAGCTTTCTCTCCTGCCTCAATACATTACACTACACAACGTGTTCCATGTAACAAATCTGAAACCTTAGTCAGAGATCCTAATCATAATTCAAAATCTTGAACCTTTGGAGATGGAGGATTATCTATCTTACATTGAGTCCTTAGTCAATATTCTTGATACTAAAATGAAGGAGCTTCAAAGTAACTAACACATCAATATGGTAAAAGTTCTTTGGATCCATGATGATTAGAGTGTTGCTACCCAGAAGCTCAAGTCAGATATTGAGATAAAAATATGCACAACACTTTCTAGGTGCTTGAGATTTTTTTTGGATAGGGGTTCCTAAAAGGAGGGTGATTGTGATAATGTGAATTTTTACATATTTTCTTCTCTCTTTTGAAACTTAAATATCTTCAATAAGTTCTGAAAATTTTCAATCTTATACTTTTCAATATGTAACTCTTATTCAACACACTATTATGAAATGAGAAACCCTAATTGAGTATTTAAGATGTTATCATATTCTTTTATCTATTAAATTCTCTAGGTTTATACAATCCAATTTCATTTCTAAATCTTATCCATCACAAGATCATTATGCAAAGCACCACCTAAAATTTTGGAGCAATATGACTTATTTCAGAAGTTATTTATAGTCGATGTTTTAGGACATTATTACAATAATTTAGAAACCTAGACCTATGTTTTGTCCAATTTAAATACTAGGCCATGACACATAAATATGTCACACTTCTTCAGTTGTTGTGCATAGATGGTGATGTGTACCATGGAGCAATCCCATGCTTATATAACATCCCCAATAGTTAACCCCCCTTCCTTTCTTCATCCCCAAACTTTAATTGATTGTGAGAGAGACCAATCCATTATCCACAACCCAAACTGATGTACTTGGAACCTTAACCTTGACATTCGTGAACATGTCCTCCATGCTCAGAGTAGATAGCACCTAAGCCATTGGCTTGCCTTAGTGAAGGTTCTTAGCTCCTTTTCCGGCCTTCAAAGCACCTAAAACTCCATAACCCCTCTCCACCGACCATCTTATTCACCTTTGTAATGGTGCAAAACCTTGTTGTCTAACCACATCATTTCTATGAGAAGGTAGTGGAAGCTTCTATTTGATACAAGTAGCTCTACAACTTGCACCTAGTTCGGGTGCAAGTTGTTGCTTCCTACACTCGAAGAAGAAGAAGCTTGAAGGGGAATCTTGTGTGAAGCCAGCTTGGCTAGGAGTGCCCAATCGCGATGCACCATCTCAATATCAAAGCTAATATATAAGAGGGTTGCTCACAATTTCTTAGCCTCTGGATGTAGCCCAAATTAGGCCCTGACCCTTGGAAGTAGACCAAGTCTCGGGTGCATGGTCAGTAAACTTAAATCATGTTTTGTTTTCCCTATAAATTAGATTATGTTAGAAAAAAAAATTAAAAACTAGTAGATCAATGGATATATGCAAACCTATATACCACTTTCATATAAAAATTGAATACTAAAAATAAAATATCTTGTAGCCTAGAACTAAGACATGTTCCATAGATCATTTCTGAGAGAAAAATATAATGGCTTACTTTATTCTCATAGTCTAGAAATATGGAAAAATGGTTACGATGATAAGAAATAGCTGATTTTTAATTGTAAACATATATATGGCCTATATGATTTATCTAAATCATAGAACTCTAGTGTGGTAATTACCAATTATGACCTAATCTCTTCGAAACCCTAATATGTAGCCTATCTCAAATAAGGCTCTGATTGGTTTGTCATAACTGGTTTGGAAAATACATGAACTGGAGTTCTTTGAGCAGTTTTTCATGATTGGTTTAAAGTGAGTGTTGGAACTTGAGTTCTGTGACTTCTGGGGAGTTACAGACTTACATACAAAATATAGTTCCTGAGTTCCCTCTTAAAAAGAGTGGAAAATGAGTTCTGAGACAATTAACAACATTTTTTTATACAATTATATTCTTTATTCGTTATAAGTGATTATGTAAAAATATTTATGGCTAGAAATATTAATGGTGAGGATATAGTTCGTTGCTAAAACCAAAAAATAATATGACAAAATATTATACACTATAATCTCACTATGTAAAATATTTAACACTATAACCATCATTATCAGTACAATCTACAAAATAAAAATACAAACATCATGAAAGAATAAACACCACACCATGTAGAAACAATGTGATTTACGTAATATATTTTTATTCTTCATGTTTAAAAAATATGTTGTGAAAAATGATAATTAACTGTAACCATACAGAAATAATATAGTAAAATTCCCTAAAGAAATAATGTGAAAATTAATATTCTACATTGTGTTAAACATTGATGAACCAAAATTTATATTTACATGCACATGAAATGCTAATATTATTAAAATACTTTGTATACATAAAGTGAAATAAAAATATTGTAATGTGATTTTAATCATAATATTTTTATGAAGATTATAATTGTACCATAGTAAAATATTTTTAAAGGAGAACATATGCACCATAACTACTTGTTGTGGTTATTATGATTTAAGAATATTATGATTTTTTACAGATATGATTCCTTTTTTTATGTATTTGCCATCCTCACTTATTTGTATTATACAATAAAAATCAAAAATATTTTTAATGATTTACATATTTACACTTACAACAAACCAATCACATGGAAGTGAATGGAACTTAAGTTCTACACTCTGAACTAGAGTTCCCAGAAAATGAGTTCCATAGAACTCATGACTTACACCAAACCAATAGGAGCCTAAGATGAAATTAGGTAATTAGCCAAGTAATTATCCAAAGTCTAGATCTACCCCAAACACTCTAAACTAAAGTTCCACATGTACACTCTAGTGTGACCATAGGATAGATATAACAACCCCAGTTAAGCCAATCCCTAATCCTATCTATTATTGACACTTAACGACAATAAACCCTTAATTTAATTTTCAATTTGATCAATGCATATTTTCGGTAGATTCACTTTCAATTCCAAGACCTTATCAAACATGTAAATGGGAACAAATAAGTATATAACTATGATTTCTTGCTTGAAACTTAGATATGAAGTATGATTTCTTCTACTTGAGAATATTTCTTGCAGGAAACATGATTGTAGTATTCATTTATGCCTTGTCACTAAAAACATAATATAAGAGAAGTTTTGTAGTTACTAGTGGTGTTCATTAATCATACTCAAAGAGAGGGGATGGTTAGTGGTTACTAACACCTCCTTAAAGTACATGGTACACATCGAATGGGACCAACAATATATGTTTATCTGTTAGTCCTCCATCATAATGCAAATCATTGAAATATAAAAGAAACAAGAATTTCCCTATATTTTGCTAACGTAATTGTCTTATTTTCTTCTTTCTTGCAAGTTTAAAGTATGGATAATGTATGCATGTATCTTCATACCCATGTACCCAATGCTTGATGTGTTGATCTCACTATTTCACATAATATTTAGACGCCAAGAATAATTAAATGGGAGCAAATTACCTGAAGATATTAACAAAATATCCTGGAGTATCTAGTCTAGCTTTATTTATATCCTTTCCTCAACTTATTAGTTAGTTATATTATTTCATTTATTTCATAGATAATGTATAGGTTGCAATTAATATGCATTTGCTTCTCTTTGTTGTTAAATTTTCATCATAGTGATGTGCGAATCTTTGTTTTTCATTTACAAATGATGGTCTGTGTGCAATGTATGGGATGTTGTGGACTGGTCTGACTTCTGTAGATATATGAGTCGATAACCACAAACCTATATATCTTCCTTTTTGACATGTTTTAGGGAAACATCTCAATATCATTAAAGGCAAGCCATACAACATCTATAAGATATTACTCTTACATGAATGTACCAATCATAACTCCTTTAGAAGACCAACATAACAAAAGACTCAAATTGAGATGTGATAGGTAAATTACATGTACCAACCCACTTTATAGTGGCTGTCTAAAGCAACTATCAGAGAGGGAAGACATCAATCTACACGAGCCCTTGAGAATGTAGGGGAAGGAGTAAGAAGTTCATCCAATAGAGATCACCAACTCATTCATGCTTGAGGCCAGATGAAAAGTTGAGAGCACGTTCGGAAAACAAACAACAAAAAAATAAGCAAACAACACAGTACTAAAAGCACAACTAAACAACTAAGAGAACAAACAAGGAGGTAGGCCGACCAAGGAGTCTCCCAAAAACACAGAACAAAACACACATGAATAATTTTGAGTAGTAAGGGTGCACCACACAGGAGGACTGGGAAGGAGGCCAAAACTCCAATGATGCAGATATAGAGGAAGGACAACTCGGGTGGATGAAAGGTGGGGAGTATAGGGTGCCGGGAACCCCACCACCACTCCCGACCACCACTACGAATAGGGGGAAGACTATACGCATGAGGCACAGACCTAGCTTACTCCTCTACCTGGAGCACCAAGGGGCTCCCGAGCTTACCGTCTACCCAAGAAGGGACCCAAGAATGACTAACAAGTGACCTAAAATGGAATGACACAAAAAGAAAATAAAGAAAAGGGGGAGAGAGGGGCACTCGACCCCCAGGGAAACGTCCCCCGGTGAACTGAGCCACAACGAAAGCACCACAGGCACACCACGCCATTGAGATGTCGACCCCCAACGTAACAGCCACCAACTCCAGCCAAGTCATTGTGTCGCTGAGGAGGAAGGGCGAGGAACGTCAGAGGAGAGACAGGTAGAGTCACTAGCTTTCGTGGAGATCTGGGGAAGCCGAAGAAAGAGAGTACCCAAGTGGAGAAGGCCTCGCAGTGCATCGTAGGTGAGCTTTCTCTTCCCCCAAGCAGAGTCTCTAGTGGCTAGCTCTAGATCGCCCTAACAATCGTGGGAGCTAGCAGAACCCATAAAGTGTCATAGTCACTTATTTTAACATTTTAAATTAATAGGTGTACTCATACCAATAAAATGCACATGCTGAATATTATGATGGATTTGGGTCATCACATAAATGCACCGAACTATGAATTAGAGGAGTTTGGTCATGGGAAACTTTGTTGTGAGATCACATATTACAAGTAGTATGTGGCCAAAGAGAAAAGATATTTTCACATTCATGTGTAGTTTAGTGTTATTTACACCGGGTTTCAAAATTAAAATTTTTTAAGGAATGAAACTCAAGGGGTTGCCTCCAAAAGATGATACGTTCTTATTATGGTGTTTAATGAAGAAACACATTTTTAATTGGTTGATTTCCTAATTAACACACTTGTTAAGATAGCTACAAAGATAGACAGAGACAGTCTGATGGGATGATTTATTTATAAGCCACTGAAAAGTTGAAATTTATACCAAGAGACAAAATATGCTGGAAAATGGCTTGATTGTCACATGTATGTCGATTGCTTCCAATATTATTTTATAGAATGAGAGTATGACCAAGTATTATCATTATATCCATGTCCATCCAAAAACATACTTCTTTCTTACAAAAACCATTTTAATCATCATAGGTAACCTTATAGATTGGAAATGGGTGACACCATATCAACAATCAACACTAGATGTAACATGCCCTCCAGTAATTGTTCTAATAACCCCTACTCTATCAAGTACAACTACAAAGATAGAGCACATCTGGTCGAATTCGGATCGGGAACAAATTTACTCATGCATGTTCCCAATTTTAGTAGCATTCATGCTAGATGAATCTTTTGGATGCTTAGATTTTCTAGGATAGGATATAAATATTAGGAGGGATAAATTCTTGAAATATTCGTCAAGGTCATTTATATGACCCATATGATCTAGTTTGTTTGGATACTCCATCACTCTACCCATCTGGTGATGATCAATTACTATTTACATTAGTAGTAGGATACCTTCAGTCGGTCCATTCTCTATCAACATCTAATCTTATTTCTCTCTAGCTTTTTTTTGCAATGTGGACAATGGATTAAGAAAACTTGGGGTGGGTTGGCGTTTGGGACTTTGTATTTAGTTGTTTTGTTAAGGTTTTTTGTGTCATATCATGTTATTCTAATTGGTTCATTTATATCATTCCATGATGTAATACATAAATGTTTACTTTCATATATTTTCTTTCATGACTATCATTTTGTGAATTTGGGAGTAATGAAATATATTTTCTGAGATTTTTCTAATTTAGCATGCTTATAATTTTTTCCATCTTGAACCATCTTATTGAGACATATCATCTCTCATATTACATTTATCTCTTGTCAATTGCTTTATAATTAGGCTTTGATGATGTTTTACATGCATCACCTCTAGAAAACATCGTACCAATCTAGGGTTCCATGGTAAAAATGCATACTTCACCCTAGTGACATAATATTCTTATTTAGACATAAATGTTGTAGTTATATATTTAGGATGGATTCATAATTATTACAAATAATCTATCTTATTATATATCATCCTAAGTCCACCAATTTTAGAGTGCCTCAACAAAGGACCCTATTGTGAACCTACTTAGGGAAAATCATCAATTTTTGAAGCTTGACATGATATATGAACAAGATAACTTGTCAAGTAGAAATGATCTAAATACAATATTATATGTAAAAGTGGAAAAAACAATCCACTTATTTTGCCAAGCTGGCATAAAATTTGATCTTTTAGTGATGATTGGGTATCTTGTCTATAAGAAAAGAGGGAAAATGTTTCCCCAAACTAGTTATCATGAAAGCATAATACTTGGCAAGCATCATTCTCTATAAGTAGATATAATTCATCCACACATGAGGAGTAAATACGAATATGCATAATTTGGGAATATTTAGGAGGAAAAACAATAAGATTCTTAATTGTGGTTGAACATTAGAGAACACGTATTTTTGAGAATATGATATATTCTCAAGATCTATTGGGTATGTATATTAGTAAATTGAAAGTTCAATTTAGATATGCATTGGATAGTGCAAAAACCTTCCTTTGTTTTGATTCAAAATTCCTAAAAATTTGCATTCTTAAAAAAAACCTTCATCCTGAGATTCACTTCTTCTTGACAAGCAAAATTAAATCTTGGTTGTTTAGATATGAGTGATTTGTATTATATAACTATGCTAATTTTTTCATGTTTAAAAACTTTGATTACCCAAATTCACTAGATCAAACACTACATTTATGGAATTTAGTAAATTTTATATCCTTACATCATTTTTAGTTTATCAAATGATATTGGTGTATATTTCAACTATTAGAATTTCCTAGATTTATACTCATCATAACCACAAACTTGTGGCACAATTTTCATGAAGTTTACATTTTACTATGACACAACATATTCAACATTAGATTCACCACTTGACCTTCATATAAGGTGAGATGATGTGCCTGGACACTAACACACCATGTTGCACATCATACTTCTACAGGGCTTATGAATCTGCAAACTCAATGTGTATGTACACTAATATGCCATATCCCAAAAATATTCTCGATTCACATGGACCATAGACATGTTGTTTGATAAAAGTTACATACCATGTCACCTACAATATGAGAATAAAACTTGAATATAAGACTTGAGAAAAAACCACACTGTGTTGTAACCCTCATAGATCTAGGCCCAACCATTGCCTTGCCCCATAGGAGCAAGAACTAACAACATGAGTGATTCCAAGCCCATAAAAATATTCCCCCATGCTCCATTTTCTGTTCAAAGTAGTTGCACACTCTAAGCCATTAGAATCCAAACACCATCCCCTTTCCTCTTCATCACACCTTCCCTCTTCTATCCCCTTATGTTCCTTTTCTCATAGAAGCTCTCTCACATAAACAATAATACCAAAAAACCTTTCCAAAACAAGCACCATCAAGACAACCTCACTAATACTCAACTATCTACCAATTCCCATACTTCCAAATTCAACATTCCACTCAACCAATTGTCTTTCCTCCATTATCATAGAACAATACATTATTTTTAACCTCCACGATCAATTCCTTCCAACACTCCCATACATCAATAATAAACATACACACCATCATCACTCTCCCATTTCCATCCACCTCTTCATATTTATTCCACTTATGAAAAAAATCATCTTCATCCATACCACCAACCTACAATTACCAACTACCACCCTTGTTTAGTATGTTCATGAACACTTCCACAAAGAAAGAGATAGATGGGATAAAGGGATGGAATAGGGTATGGGGAGAATATTAAATCACTTCTTAAAAGATGGGAGAACCAACCACATTAAAGATTGTCCCCTTCACATTGACATTAAAGGGGGAATAAAAGAAGTTTCAACCACTTGCCTTCATTTGTAACACCACTCTCCTCAATTTGGGGTTAGAAGCTTAGGAGAACCATTTATCTAAGACATTCAAAACACTTGTACAATCACCAAGGGTGATACCTAAATTTACATCACCTTTACTTTAGTGTTTTTTTACTATGGTTGAATATGTGAGACCCAATATTACACAAACCACCTTGTTTCAAGATCAACGATAAGGCATATACTTTGAATATTAGAAACATTTTGCAATCTTCTTGGTTCTGCACAAGACAACACATGAACCACATGAGTGATCATAAGAAAATTTCATGGATATTCTCTTTGACGACACTAGTAAAGTGTCCACAACATTCATTTTGTGGTCAAACCCCTAGACAATGGGTCAATTTCATAGAATATGTTATGACTTGTTCATAAAAGAAACTAGACAACATGTCATAAATGTCAACTAAAACCTTTACTGAGTAGCCAGATCCTACAAGGGTCTTCTATTTAGAATCTTGGGCATATCTATGGTGGTGATTTCAGGATTCAAACCTTAGAATTTTGGAAAATTGAACAATGGACCCCATACTTATGAACTTGTTATAAATAATAATTCTTTGGTTGAGAAACTAGCTAGAACAAATATATGTATCAAGATTATAAAAATTGGCATGGAGATTTCACACAATTTTGAGGGAAACCAAGAATTCCATTCTTGTAATATACCAACATCTAGGCATACTTTCTAACCCTGACCTTCATATGAATTATATAATATTCGGAGTACTAGAGGTCTAGAGTTGTAGTGTATTAGGAATATAAGGGGGTTTAGTATAAACTAACTAGTTTATCATCAAATTAGTTGTTAGAGTGTAATTTTACCTTTGAGTAGAATTTAGTTTTTAGTTAAGGACTTTAGAACATTCCCAAGCTAGATATAATATGTAGAATGGAATTTATATAGTAATGAACCTTGAGTTTGTTTCAGGCAGTGTATCTTACTGTAAATCCCATTTAATATATGGTTGCATCAAAACTTATGTCACATATTTAACTAGTATAAGTAAGGATACCACACACCATGTTTATTCAATTTAAATCAAAACACAAGATATATGATGACTTATGACCAAAATGATTAGATATGTATAATTTGTAAACCCTTCGAGTAATTAAAGTTGACATTATATAGATGGATTTAAATAGACTAAGTGGTAAATTAATATATAGTATATTAAAAGAAAAATATAATGGTAGAGACTTGATCATGATTGGAATCTCAACACATTAATAATTTCTAGACATGGTAGCCAATTAATATATACTAATGTTTACTTAAGTAACACTAAAATCCTTAGTATACTAGGCATGATGTATGATCTTATGATAGGAAACAAAAGATAAATTCAGATTCTACACATCATAACTAAGTAGCTTGTCAAATTTCACTTGAATCTGCTATTATTAGTTGCCTTAAATATTATAGAATAAAATAACAATATAATTTTAAAGGTTATTAATGTATTAAATGTACCAAAAATTACCTAAACAAAGAAACTATTTTATTATATTTATATACCTTAATTAGTCTATGTGTCAAGATTTTGTCTGAATTGGAGAATGAGTGCTACCTAAATAAATTAGTAAAGAAAACAAAGAAAACCACAAACTATTAAATATTAATTGATTAAAACATTTTATCTGATTTTTAATCTCTCGGTCATGCTATGTTTTTTTGGAAACCAAAAGCTTAGATAATGGGGCCTCATTTTGGAGCCACATGATATAGATCGGAGGGCATGAATTCATATTCCACCTTTGGTTACTTCCCTTCGCGCACACATTGTAATCCAATATTCTCTCTGTGATTTCTCTCTCCAATCACAACTTATTGCCGATTCCTCTTGCCACCAATAATTTCCTCACACTCTCATGGAATCAAAAAAATCTTGATCACTTGCTATAGTGACCAATCCCAAAAATGTTCAAAAACTAGCCACAATGTGTAACATCCCCATATATTGGACCAATCTCTCTTTTCCGTTTTTTATCCCTTTTTCAACTAAATAGTCTTAAAAATCCATTACTACTATTTAGAATATGTTAGAACTCGATGGGATCTTATAACCCTGATTATCACATGTATAAGCAATCTTAAAATGGAATTAGCGTAATAAATTGGATAATGAGAATTAGTGGTCAATAATGCAAATCAATGAGTCCAACTCTAGAATTGTACCCTGGGATAACCCTAGGAGATTATGGTGAGAGAATTTAAGGGAACATAAAAGGACTCACCATAGTTGACAATTCAAAATTGAGCTAAATACCCTAATTTGGAGATTAATGTTTAGATAATAAATATAACAAAATAATTCAAAATGAAAATCTTAGGCCAGATTTGTGTTCCCCATAATATAATTATGTTACTTTCCAGTTTTGGGTTTAATTGGATATAAAATAAACCCTTAAAGGTAGAGGGAAAAGTGTACTTGATCATATTTAAATTGAATGACACACCCCTTTTGACTAAGGTTTTCGGTTTTATTTAAACGTCACACACATTGGGCCTAGTTATGCGTCATGTGAGCCATCCGAGTCAGGTAAGTGGAATTTGTCATCCACCTCAAACTTCCCCACACATGCGACTACTTCAATGCACTGGAGCTTTTCTCATTGTTCTCTCTCTACACACAACCAACTCTCATAATTCCTCCACCATTCTCTTCTCATCTCCCTCCTGTGTGGAACAAGCCATCACTTACATTGTGGGATGAGCGGGCATAAAAGCCCCAACTAAATCCTAGGTTGTCGTCAGTACAAAAAACTTCTAAAATCAGTTCACTCTACCATAGTCCCATTCGCCACACTCTCCTCTATCTTTATCCGTAGTGAATTTCTTTTGTGATGATTATGAGATGTGATATCATGTCATTCATATTCTCTAGTGAAAAGCATAGAGCAGAAGCAGAGCGGTTGACCTTTGGCTGAGTCAGTGATCTAGTAACCGTCCTCTAACATTCCTCTTTGGTTCCATTTACTTTTCTTGTTATGATATTTGATGGTTTTCCGAAATGACAAGTGTCAACACTTCCTTGTTCTAGCAAGGTTGTTCTAGGCCGTGTGGACCCGAGGAGCACTCTAGAATTGTTTCTTGGTTCGAGGAACAAGGGACTTAGGTGGGTTTGCGTACTGTGTGCATGTTGACTCCTTCTACTTTCTATTTGCTAGAGCAGTGGTCGCCATTCTCCATCTATATCTAAGCATGAACAACATCTCACCTTGTTCATTACATCTTTGTAGAGATGATCGGATTAGATCATGTCGGTGCAAGTGTCAAACCAGAGACCACACCCTCAGAGTCGAGCACCTAGAGCGATCTCCTATGCTCGGTCCATGGTGCGATGAAGCGATTCAATACTTGAGGTGAAATTCCCCCTGTCCATGGCATCTATGATTTGTCAGTGATACTTGTGTGGGGTATATTCATCCATTAACTCTAGTTTTGACTTACATTAACCTTGTGAATTTATACGTTGTTGTAGGATACCATGCCACATGAAATATTGGTATTATTTGACTTCATGAAAGAGCAACTCAATCCTTTTGCATTATCTTTCTCCCATTTAATAAAAAATTATGATATAAAATTTATAAGATTATTGGATTGTCTGAAAAGTACATATAAATACACATTTTGAATTCAAAACATATGATGAATTTAGTGGAATGGGTTTTGAGGCCAAATTTCCAACTTAAAGTAGGTTGACTCTCTAGTTGATGAATTCAATGAAATCAATATTAATTGAATGTATAAATATCATGATTAGGTTGTGATACCCCAACCTTAATACCAATACGTATTATGGGATAAATTTGTATGACTTCGAGGTATATACATTATCTATTTTATTTTGGGAATAATTTGACTAAGACCAAAATTCATTTTGTGAGTCATCTCTTGGACATTATTTCTCCTTGAAAAATCATATGTAGAACTTCCATCTAACTTGATTTGAAATTACTATGAACATTGAATTACTTTTTTGTAATGAGTCTTTTTCCCCTCCTTTCATTCTTTTCCTTTTTACGCGATAATGAATAAAATGCTAGTGTTGTCTCTATTTCACTTGCTAAATGTTTTGACTAAATTATCTAAAGTAGTGGCATTGATGTACAATCATAATTATATAGAGTGTGTATATTGTAACGACCCCGCCTCCCGGTAACCCCCAATTAAGGGAGACCCGAAGGTCAGAGCCGTTATTCAATTAACATGATTGAAGGTTCAACAAATAATCAATAATAATTATGAAATTCTACTAACTAACTGGAATTTGGTATAAAATTAAAACTTTACTTACCTTTGAAAACTTTAGGAATCTATCTATCCAAGCTTGAATCCACTCTAACTAATCCTCCTTGCACTTTATGTTTTACTTTCACAAAGTGTCACTTTACTGTTTGTTCTTTCAATTGTTGTTCCTAAAATGCCGATAAACAAAACATCGGTCAGTATATCGAAATATACCGGTATGTGGGAACAACCAAAATCTTGCAAATATGGCTAAGAATTTAATAATCACAATCAAATTAATTAACAAGCCAATTTACATTTTTCAGTATAACATTCTCCACCTCTTTTACCCTAACCCTGGCATACCCACCTTAGGGTGCCCTTTGCCAATGACTTAAGGCCACCTTCTCAATCTCGAGCTTGGTTCCTGGGGGTCACCACTCATGGTACCCACTAGTCATGCAATATCATAGGCCACCTTCTTGGTGCATGGGGTCACCACTCAAGGCGTCCATTGGTCTACCCATCTGGGCCTGACCTTTGGCATCATCCATCAGGGTGGCATGTAGGTGCGAGAATACATACTCTTATTTTTAATGTGATAATCATAGTGACTTTATGATTTGCAAGTATGAACATCCATACAGATAATTTGCATTCAATGTGATTAACCATCTGGAATATCCTCGAGAAACTAAGGCAGTTACTCATAATTAACCACATACCTGATCCAGAGCAACTTGATTGTCCAAGCAATAAGGATAAAGAATAAATCAACAAGCAATCAACAATATCCTGAAATTAATGCATGCGATCCAAGTGTTATAGTTTATCCAAAACATTCTAAAGCTAGACTTGGATTCCACCTTAGGCTTTCTAGATCACATTAGGGTTTTATTAGGGGTTTTGCCTCCATAACACTTTTATCATATTAAATGCTCTCATAGTTCATAAACCCTAATTTCATCATCATAAGCCCAATTAAAGTTGATTATTTCTCTTTTACACCAAAACTACCTTCTTTATCCTTTAAAGTTATTTCAAGGTCATTAGACTCAATTATCACCTTTAGTTCTTTCAGATTAACAATTCATAATTCATTATGTTCTAATTCCCATATGCACTCTATTTATTATTAATTCTACCTTGATTCAATCAAAAACCCTAATTTCTATATTAAGGTTAATTATCCCCAAATTAGGGATTTTAATGCTCAAAATATCATATTTCAACTTTAACCATGAAATTAATCAATTGAAGCCATTAATAGTTGAATTAATCAACATTCGGGTTTCAAGGCCCATTAAAGTGTATTCATGCATATGAAACTCCAAATTAACTAATTATATGAAAAGTTCATCCTTTTTCTTCCTAATGTTCCTTTTTATCATTAACAGGATAATATCAACTTTAATCATCAATTAAACCCTATAAATCACATTAATCATACCAAAGTAGGGTTTCTTTAATCATCATTACACTAAAGTTAATAACTTCTATTATTTTTCGAATTGCAAACATAATCAAGCTCCAATTATATTTTTAATGGATTCCTCTCGTTTTTCTAAGCAAAATTCATGTATTATATGTTCTCATCATAGCTACCAATTAGGAGTTATGATTTTTGCATTAAACCACTTACTTGACCAATTAGGAGATGCCACGTCACTCTTTTCCCATGCAAGGCGCTATGCATAGAAACATTTCGAAATGACGATTTAGCCCTCGGTTAAGTTTTCATCTCTTCAACGCCCGGAGGGGCATAACCGTCCAATCACCCATACCTTCTTCTTCCTCACGAACTGCTGCAGACGCGCCGGCCTGTAGCCCTAGGCCCGGCTCCCAGCTCCATCCCGACCTCGATGGTCGTCAGGGTGGCTACCCCCGCCTCCGTCGTACCCTCTCGCACCTCTGGGTGCTTCCGGTTCGTGGGTGGAGCAGCTACTTCAGGCCTGCTAGGTCCCGCGACCCGTGGCGACCTGCAACAAGATCTTGGGCGTTGCATGAGCTCCAGAGCACATGGGAATGTTTACGCTCCCATATGGCGTCGTGGGGGTATCATGGTTGCATTCCGTGGCTACTCCTTGACCCTGGGGTTGGCCTACCTCCCTTGATTAGGGTTTAGACATCAAGAAACGTGAAGAAGAAGATGGAAGAGAGATAGTTGCTTGGGGTCCTTCTGGACTTGGGCAAGGATTTGACCCTTTATATAAGGAGGACATTCACGCCCTAACGTGCTTGTCCAAGAAGAAAACAAGATTCTTTTCTATTGGGAATCCAATTCCTTTAGGAGGAAACAAGATTCTCTCTCCTATTTTCCCATCCTTTTGATATTATATTTTCTTTAAATACTAGGAATTTGAAATTCCTCTCCTTCACTCTCTTTATTTCTTGCTTTTCAATCCATAGGCATGAAATCCTTTTTTCCTTTAATAGAAAATTACTTTATTTCTAGAAAAACCACATAATAATGTATTATATTATTCTCTTATTTGCTTTTATAGGTATTTTCTCTTTCCTCTTTATTTATTGGGACTTCTTGGATCCCAAGAAACTCTAATACTTCGAAATCCATTTTATTGGACACTCATTATCTTTCTAGATGCATCTAAATGCATTAATTCACATTATCTTGTTTATTTCTTCATTAAAATAGTTCTTTTTGAGGATTTCTCTTTAATACCCTTTTATTTTCCTCATTGGTATTCCTTTTATCATAAGCAATCCTTGGGATACGAAATTTCACCAAGGATCACTTAATTATACTTCTTTTTACTTATTTTCCACATTTCATCAATATTTTCAATTTCTTTCTTAATAAAGAAATACTTAATTGATCTTTTCTTTTCTTATTTCTCTCTTTATGCAACTTTGGACTCCTTGGTACCCAAGGAACCCAAGAGGCACGAAATCCCTCCTTGGATTTGCCTTCTAGAGGTTTCTACCTCTTTCTTTTCTCAAATATTCAATTATTCATTATTTAATTGAATTTCCTTGTTATTGGGCCAAATAGCCAATAAAGCCCACAAATCAAACAACAAGGCTATTTTAATCGAAATCCATTTATTCACAAAAAATTATATTATTTGTCCAAATATCTTTAATATCAGAAATTACATTTCTCACCAAATGAACCCAAAATTTGGGGTTGTAACATATATTCTACCTGAGGCATGTATTTCCATCCTTACTTTTTAGGCCTTCATCCTATGGTGTTATTGCCCTATTTTAGGTATATTTGTTCTACATTTTCATGCGTGTAAAGTTTATTATATAAATTGAAATTGTGAATAATTGTTACAATGAGATACTTTATTCTCCATGCTTGTTCTCTAAAATTAGTATGCCTCATTTATCTTGAAATTATTCTTTTGGGCTTACCTCATTTTATATATAATCCTTTTAGGAACATCTATTTTGTACTTATAACCCAATAAAATACAAATATTATTAATTTTATGTACATCCTCAGTCATTGTTGATCATACATTATTTATCATGTTCTTGGTGAAGTAACCTTCTGCATAGGAGCAGATCAGACAATTGATACTTTAGTAGAATAACCGATGCCTAACTATCCAGGTTTTGAGGAACCAATGCAACAATAGTTCCTCGAGGTTTCTAAGATGTTTTGGTTTCCCATAGAAACTTATCTATCTCATTCTAGTTTCATTTCAATTTCTTTTATACCCATTTTGACTAGTACTTGGAACTATTTTGAACTTGTACTAACTTATACTTCCTTTTCTGAATACTATGACTTTATTTGGTCAATTTATCCATTTTATTTTGAGAGTACTTTAGCATATACATCTACCACATCATTGTGAATGTATGTTTGGGGTTTTGTATGAGTATTTTCAAAATAAAGTTATGGAGTGCTCTCCTTGTGAGTCCCACTCTTACATGATGCCTTCTATGATAATAACTCGTTGAGTCCCTCTTTCCTTAGAAAACTATTTGGAACCTCCATATAAAAATGTTGGCACCAATGGAGAATCCACCATTGTCTAGATGTACACCTCCAAAGACAAAGCCATGCCAACCTTTCCACAGGTCACCTTTGCTCCAATTGAAAATGAAGTAAGAATCCTACAACTGTGCTTGTGCTTACCCGTATGCCAAAAACACAATCCCTTAGGCAAACCTATGATCCCATACCCAATAGGTCCTTCAAGTGATGACGAGTACTGCCTTCATTTTTCAGCACCCCATGCAATGGAATGCATCCCCAAGCCACCTTTGGCCTTAATGAAGATGTTTCAGGCCTCACTTTCTCCTTTATGTCCTAGTTTTCATATTCCAAGTGTTGAGTTGTCTTCATGTTTGTGTGTTTCTCAATTTTTTTTGAGCTTCCCGTGATCATTTCACCCTAATATATGTTCCAATCGTTTTACCAAGTTAATAAGAACTATTTAGTGCTTTCATTTGAAATGAGTCCATGTTTCATAGTGTTTTTGTAACATACCAGATCTAGAACCCTACCCTAGAACTTTGACCTTTTGGTAATTTTCCAAACAAGGTTGAGGTGAGGATGATCCTAATAATCTAATGGATGAATAATGTAATATAATATGTCATATAATTCATTTGGTGATAATAAGATGATAAATAACTTAATTGAAAAAGTAATGATGTTAATGGGCCTATAAGGGGCCAGATGACACAACCCATGTAAGAAAGACTCAAAATAAAGAATAGACTTAAAATTCGTAATCTACACATCAAAATAAGCCTACATGTCAAATTTCATTTTATTTGGACAACCTTGAAATAATATGGTAATATTAAGAGAAAGAAATTACCTAAAAGGTGTAATTAATAAGTGAATATAATAATTGACTCCAAAAGAGGAAAATAATGTTATATTCGAGTTCTACATAATAAATATATCCTTTGGTTGAATTTTCATCCAATTTGGAGAAAGTTTGCTTAAAAGGCAAAATTAGGAGAGAGAAAGTATGAAGAACCTTCAAAATATTAATTAAATACTCAAATATATCCAATATGTAAGATTGATGGAAAATTCGTAACCAACATGTTAAATATGACTTGTGTGTCAAGTTTCATAAAATTTGGATAATCCTAATGCCTTTAATGAAGGAGGAAAGAGAAAATATGTTTTTATTTATTTGACACATTAAAAGTTTCCAAAAGACAAAACTAAGTGCAAAATCGGAATCTACATGCCTTTATTAACCTCTGTGCAAAATTTTACCTAATTTGGGGTTCGTTTGCACCCTCAAATAAGGAAAGAGAGGAAAAGGAAATAATGTATAAATGTCACATTATTATTTTTTCGATTTCATATGGTTTCCTTCTATTTTAGCTGTCACGCTTGCTTTCCCAGTATTTGGCCTTCTTTGTGACCATTAGATTTCGATCTGATGGTGTGCGAGTTGTCTCCTACCTCGAGTAGGAGACGCCGGCCAGCTACAGTGCTGCGGCCCTGGTAAATCGTGTATATCTCGTGTGTTTCTCGATCTTTTCGCACGATTTTTCTTCGGTTGTGTTCACGAGAAGATTCCGCACAGGTAGATGGTTATCTTGTTTCCTTTCTTGAAGGATTCGGGAAATACCCAATCCTTGTGGGACTGTACTTCCACGGTCCTTTACCAAGACCAGTATCTCTGACCCTCTACTATATATAACGTTGCTCCCACCTCCGCCCAACCTTGTGGAGTTCTACTCGTCTCTCAATTTCCCTGCACGTTATGTCCTTGCCTCCCGATGATCAAGTCTTAGTTTCTTCATTGCGGCGCGACTCTAAGTATCTCGGAGATGCCTGGAGCCGAATTGGTAACCGAGGTGAGTTCCCTACGACTTGATCTTCCAATTCGTGCCTTCAGTTTGATGTTTGATCGCTTATCTTGGTTTTCCCCAAATCTGGCCATAGTCTAGCCGTGCTGTTCTTGCAGTCGTGGTTGGGCGAAAGGTAGGGGATGAATCCCCCACTTGGTTTCCCAGTTTTGCCCCTCCGTGTTTCTTTTCTTCGTTTTCTGGCTCAGGGCGTAATCGTCTTTTCACTATCTGTTTTTCTTGTCTTTGGGCGAGGTCAACCGGGAGGATGACTGGAGACATGGCCACTTCCTATTGGGCCAAGTCATAGATCGGCCCCGCTACCTCCTCTCTCTCTGTTTGCTTCGCTGACTTGGCAATTTGCTTAATTTCTATTGGTTGAATTTCTAAAATCCATAACTAATTAATTACTGATCAGAAAAATATAAATAAATAGCCGTTGGATTCAGAAAAATAAGGGCTTTCTAATGGAATTGGTTTTGTTGTATGAATCTGATATTTAAAACATGTGTTTTAAATGGATCTAATTAAATAAGATAATAACTTGTATAATTCATAACTAATAATTTATAAGTCAGAAAAATATAATAAAATATGTTTTGAACTCAGGAAAATATAATCTAAAATATGGAATTGTTTTGGAAACCTAATTCATATATTAACAAAAAGGTGTTTTTAGGGTTTATGAAATCAATATAAAACCTAATCCTAATTTCACATTTATGCTAAATAGGTGTTTTGGAAGCCTAGGCTTGGACCTAGAAGTGGCTTTGGATCGTTTGACTCTGAAGTTGAGGTATGTTTGCATTCCTAATTATTCTTGTTGAGCAATTATCCTATTTTATTCTTTCTCTTGGTCCTATGGACACTAGCCTATACATATTGATCTTTTCTTTTGATATCATGGTTCATGTGAACTACCTTATTTGTATTTGATCTTTTGATCACATATATTCTCTTGGAATCTTATCTTATTGCCTTGGTGCAAGTTGGACTTTTGATATTATATGCCCACTGTGATGAGGATTTTACTTGTTGATATATGCCCACTTTGAAGTGGATTTGCTTATATGTTTGAGTTGTCCATTGTGTGATGGCAACCTTGATAATTCTGACTATAATTTTCTACTTGCCTCTACATTAAACATGCTATGTGATTCAGTAGCACTAGAGTAGTGTAAATTACATTGGTTTTGGGTGTGTGCCCTTTTTGTTTATGGGATGGTGGTGGTGGTGCCCCATACCCGAGTTTCAAGGATGTGAAGCCTTGGCTCATCTTTTATATATTTGGGAGTTTGACTGTGGGTCATTCTCTATCAGGTTTTCAAGGATGTGAAGCCTTGGCCGCCTTTGTGTTTATATTGTTCTAGTGTTATGCTTATCTCACATGCATGCAGGTTGATGATTATATGTGCTTTGTTTCCCACCATGGTAGTGGATATTTACATTGATAGCACATTCTTATTATTTGTTGAATATGGCAAGTATCCCTTTGGTTATGATCTTTCACTTGAAACCCGTTTGGGTGATACTTATCTCTTGCATGGGAAGTCTTTTACATTTGATGTCCTTTATATACTTATATTGCTCAAGTTGCTTTTTAGTATGCACATACCAGCCTTTGCTGATGTTTCTTTTTGTTTCTCTTTTGATGGGGTATGCTTCCAACCCTAGGTGGAGGACATGGATGGCAAGATGTGTTGACCTAGACTTAGCTCGAGATGATGAAGCTTGGAGACAATCTTGAGGCGGTTTAGATTTCCTCTACATGGATCCTTATGATGTAAGTTTGTAACCCTTTGTCTTATAATTGAATAGTCAAATATTCTCTTCCGCTGCTACACTTTGGTCTTTTGTTACCATTATATAAAGATTTGAAAATTTTACACCCACTCCATCATACCTTTTGAGTGTGTTTGTATTGGAGGTTTTATTGTTCAAATTTTTAGTAGAGAAGTGGTTTCACTTCTTTACAGCATGGTATCAGAGCCCATGGTAGTCGGAATCTGACTATTTCAATTTTGTCTCCCTATAGAACCCTTGACTTTTCTAGTTAGCTCTAAGTGAGATGTTGACCCTAGATTTGAGCAAATGATGATCTTTTGTGCAATAAGGATTGGTTTGAGGATGAGAATATGTTTGGAGATCTAAATATGGAAATATTGTGACTCGGTTCTCGTATTGATTTTTGCTAGCATGTTGGTTTTACATTGCAAAGTTTTCATCAGCAAAAAGTATTTTCAAATATATTACTATATGTACAAAAAATTTCTGGATTTTATCGATGTTTTCTTGAACTAAGTCACAATCAAGAGAACTCTAGTTTGAGTAGAATCTAACCCTAGTTTGTGACTAGGAATGATATAATGGTGTAGTTGACCTACCCTATGACTTTTTGGATGTTCATGTAGGGTTGATAGGTTAGAGACACAAGGACCTATAACTCAACCCTAGATGGAATGACTATAGTTGGATACATGAGAAAAATAAATATCTCAAAACTTTCACAACTAAGAGGTGTGGGTAGCTCTAAAAAGTTGTCTAGTTTGACTTGTTAGGTTGAACCCTTTAAGGGGTGGAGAATAGTTGATAGTTGATGTTTGGATCTTTAGATTTCGAGGACGAAATCCTTTTTAAGGGGTGGAGTGTTGTAACATACCAGATCTAGAACCCTACCCTAGAACTTTGACCTTTTGGTAATTTTCCAAACAAGGTTGAGGTGAGGATGATCCTAATAATCTAATGCATGAATAATGTAATATAATATGTCATATAATTCATTTGGTGATAATAAGATGATAAATAACTTAATTGAAAAAGTAATGATGTTAATGGGCCTATAATGGGCCAGATGACACAACCCATGTAAGAAAGACTCAAAATAAAGAATAGACTTCAAATTCGTAATCTACACATCAAAATAAGCCTACATGTCAAATTTCATTTAATTTGGACAACCTTGAAATAATATGGTAATATTAAGAGAAATAAATTACCTAAAAGGTGTAATTAATAAGTGAATATAATAATTGACTCCAAAAGAGGAAAATAATGTTATATTCGAGATCTACATAATAAGTATATCCTTTGGGTGAATTTTCATCCAATTTGGAGAAAGTTTGCTTAAAAGGCAAAATCAGGAGAGAGAAAGTATGAAGAACCTTCAAAATATTAATTAAATACTCAAATATATCCAATATGTAAGATTGATGGAAAATTTGTAACCAACATGTTAAATATGACTTGTGTGTCAAGTTTCATAAAATTTGGATAATCCTAATGCCTTTAATGAAGGAGGAAAGAGAAAATATGTTTTTATTTATTTGACACATTAAAAGTTTCCAAAACACAAAACTAAGTGCAAAATCAGAATCTACATGCCTTTATTAACCTATGTGCAAACTTTTACCTAATTTGGGGTTCGTTTGCACCCTCAAATAAGGAAAGAGAGGAAAAGGAAATAATGTATAAATGTCACATTATTATTTTGTCGATTTCATATGGTTTCCTTCTATTTTAGCTGTCACACTTGCTTTCCCAGTATTTGGCCTTCTTTGTGACCGTTAGAATTCGATCTGATGGTGTGCGAGTTGTCTCCTACCTCGAGTAGGAGATGCCGGCCAGCTACAGTGCTGCGGCCCTGGTAAATCGTGTATATCTCGTGTGTTTCTCGATCTTTTCGCACGATTTTTCTTCGGTTGTGTTCGCGAGAAGATTCCGCACAGGTAGATGGTTATCTTGTTTCCTTTCTTGAAGGATTCGGGAAATACCCAATCCTTATGGGACTGTACTTCCACGGTCCTTTACCAAGACCAGTATCTCTGACCCTCTACTATATATAACACTGCTCCCACCTCCGCCCAACCTTGTGGAGTTCTACTCGTCTCTCAATTTCCCTGCACGTTATGTCCTTGCCTCCCGACGATCAAGTCTTAGTTTCTTCATTGCGGCGCGACTCTAAGTATGTCGGAGATGCCTGGAGCCGAATTGGCAAGCGAGGTGAGTTCCCTACGACTTGATCTTCCAATTCGTGCCTTCAGTTCGATGTTTGATCGCTTATCTCGATTTTCCCCAAATCTGGCCGTAGTCCAGCCGTGTTGTTCTTGCAGCCGTGGTTGGGCGAAAGGTAGGGGATGAATCCCCCACTTGGTTTCCCAGTTTTGCCCCTCCGTGTTTCTTTTCTTCATTTTCTGGCTCAGGGCGTAATCGTCTTTTCACTATCTGTTTTTCTTGTCTTTGGGCGAGGTCAACCGGGAGGCTGACTTGTGACATGGCCACTTCCTATTGGGCCAAGTCACAGATCGGCCCCGCTACCTCCTCTCTCTCTGTTTGCTTCGCTAACTTGGCAATTTGCTTAATTTCTATTGGTCGAATTTCTAAAATCCATAACTAATTAATTACTGATCAGAAAATATAAATAAATAGCCGTTGGATTCAGAAAAATAAGGGCTTTCTAATGGAATTGGTTTTATCGTATGAATCTGATATTTTTAACATGTGTTTTTAATGGATCTAATTAAATAAGATAATAACTTGTATAATTCATAACTAATAATTTATAAGTCAGAAAAATATAATAAAATATGTTTTGAACTCAGAAAAATATAATCTAAAATATAGAATCATTTTGGAAACCTAATTCATATATTTACAAAAAGGTGTTTTTAGGGTTTATCAAATCAATATAAAACCTAATCCTAATTTCACATATATGCTAAATAGGTGTTTTGGAAGCCTAGGCTTGGACCTAGAAGTGGCTTTGGATCGTTTGACTCTGAAGTTGAGGTATGTTTGCATTCCCGATTATTCTTGTTGAGAAATTATCCTATTTTATTCTTTCTCTTGGTCCTATGGACAATAGCCTATACACATTGATCTTTTCTTTTGATATCATGGTTCATGTGAACTACCTTATTTGTATTTGATCTTGTGATCACATATATTCTCTTGGAATCTTATCTTATTGCCTTGGTGCAAGTTGGACTTTTGATATTATATGCCCACTGTGATGAGGATTTTACTTGTTGATATATGCCCACTTTGAAGTGGATTTGCTTATATGTTTGAGTTGTCCATTGTGTGATGGCAACCTTGATAATTATGACTATACTTTTCTACTTGCCTCTACATTAAACATGCTATGTGATTCAGTAGCACTAGAGTAGTGTAAATTACATTGGTTTTGGGTGTGTGCCCTTTTTGTTTATGGGATGGTGGTGGTGGTGCCCCATACCCGAGTTTCAAGGATGTGAAGCCTTGGCTCAACTTTTATATATATGGGAGTTTGACGGTGAGTCATTCTCTATTAGGTTTTCAAGGATGTGAAGCCTTGGCCGCCTTTGTGTTTATATTGTTCTAGTGTTATGCTTATCTCACATGCATGCAGGTTGATGATTATATGTGCTTTGTTTCCCACCATGGTAGTGGATATTTACATTGATAGCACATTCCTATTATTTGTTGAATATGGCAAGTATCCCTTTGGTTATGATCTTTCTCTTGAAACCCATTTGGGTGATACTTATCTCTTGCATGGGAAGTCTTTTACATTTGATGTCCTTTATATACTTATATTGCTCAAGTTGTTTTTTAGTATGCACATACCAGCCTTTGCTGATGTTTCTTTTTGTTTCTCTTTTGTTGGGGTATGCTTCCAACCCTAGGTGGAGGACATGGATGGCAAGACGTGTTGACCTAGACTTAGCTCGAGATGATGAAGCTTGGAGACAATCTTGAGGCGGTTTAGATTTCCTCTACATGGATCCTTATGATGTAAGTTTGTAACCCTTTGTCTTATAATTGAATAGTCAAATATTCTCTTCCGCTGCTATACTTTGGTCTTTTGTTACCATTATATAAAGATTTGAAAATTTTACACCCACTCCATCATACCTTTTGAGTGTGTTTGGATTGGAGGTTTTATTGTTCAAATTTTTAGTAGAGAAGTGGTTTCACTTCTTTACAGTTTTAATATTCTCTTTCTAGTTAGTAATAGAAGAAGTATGATGGTGCAACTCCAGGGCACCATGTAACCTCTTCCTAAACTCCTTATCTTTGTGAGAATGAGTAGAACACTTCACGGTTCTCTCATCAATGTTTTGACTGTGGTTTGCCCCTTCTATATTGGACCTCCAGATTATTCTCTGAGAGCAAGGAGAAGGAATAATATTAATGCATGTGCTATTCCCTACCAATTCAATCTAGATATTCATTTTGCAAGGGCTTTTTTTGTAAGACCCCTGACCTGGATCAGTGCTTGATTGTGCTTGCTTTGCTTAATAAGATGCTTTAACCATAATCTGATATCTTGAGATACCTTAATAACATGTCACAAGTCTATGTTTTTAGTTTGGTCCAGCTTGGTAATGTTTGAGTTAGTGATGCTTGTTTTGGACCAAGTTGCAATTTACCCATGATGAGGGTTTAACTTGCAATTTGTCACGTGTAGGTTGTGCCTTTTGTTTCTTAACATAATGAGAGAGAGAGAGAATGATGCTTAGGATCACTTTGGTGGACCTTGGTTGATGAGGTGGCATCATGAGATGATATTAGGGTTTGCATGCTTTACATGGGCTGCATAGATGATGATGGTTCGACCTTATATGTTGGTTTTGAGGTGTTGTGACCACAACATTCTCTTGGTTGATGTTTGTTTCAACCTTTGTACCTTATTCCTTGTGTTGGCCGCTAGGGTTTTCTCATGTGGAGGTGTGTTGTGACCCACACATGTGCATTGCTTCGACCTTATGAGTGTAGTGGACTTAAGTGGTCGCTACACCACATAGTTATAATGACCCTTTGCATGTGCGTTTGCATGGCTGATCCTTTGTGGCACAAGTGTCCTTTTGGTGATCTAATACCTTGACACCTCATATCTTTACCTCCCTCCTACCCCTTGAGTATATAAACTCTCTCTTTCACATGTACACATCTCTTTTAGCTCTCTTCTTCCTCTCTTTTCCCTTCTGTTCAGTCTTAAGCTTGGTGGAGCTAGAGAAGGTGTTAATCTTGGATCTTTGGTGGACACTCACCTTTTAATGGGGTAATCTTGAGCTTGATCATCTTCTTTGTGATGATCCTTGGTGATCTTTGATCTTAGTAAGTGATTCTACACTCTTAATCTTGTCTCCTATGAACCCTACCTCTTCCTTTATTCTCCTTGGCCGTGAGACTATGGATCACCATGGTAGCTATCTTGAAGAACTTCTCTCCAGATAGGTCGAGACCATGGATTGACTATGGTAGTACCTAAGTGAGATGAAGTATTCTTCGCTTCTTTCTTCTCTCTTGTTCAACCTAGGGTTAAGTTTCCTTCATCTTGAGCTTTCCTTTGACCTCAATATGTTTTTCTTCTTCTTGAGGTGATCTTATTGGTTGTGGAGTTGATCCTAGTTGGATATTTTTCTTCTCTCTTAGAGCTTGTGTCTGTGGAGTCTTGATCTTCATCCTAAGGTGGGTTATAAAACTTTCCCATATTCTATCAATGCACCATATTCTTATTTGAATGCTATTATTTTATTCTCTAAGATGTGATATTAAAATGCTAGATGATTATATCATGATCTAGGGTTTAAGATTATGAGGTATTCTTGCATGGGTTACTCTTTCTCCTAAACCCTACTTCTTACACCCGAAACTCTAGTGATCGATTGATGGTTTTATCACCACTCTTATGGTTCGACTATCATGTAGTAGATGAAGGTTTTAATTATTATGTGCATGTATGAGATGATGGTTTTCTCTTCTCTAAGTGTGGATTCCTTTTTGGTTTTGCTGATAATCACTTCTAGGATTTTGATGTTTATCATCTTCATGGAATTTCCCTCTTGATGATGCTTAATTTTCTTGATGGTTATCATCTGTTTTAGTCATGGTTTAGTTCTATTTTGGAGTTGGTTATGTGTTGTTTCGAGTGGACTGGCCTTGTGGTAGATACACTCACTTTGGTGCTTGAGGCCGCTACACATTGATGAGGTGTTGTGGGTGCAACAAACCCTAACCCTAATGGGTGGTCGCTATAGTGCTTGAGTTTGGTTTGGTCACTACATGGGGCTTTACATATGGTTTTCTTGTGGATGCAACCATGTTTGAGTTAGTTGATCGCTACCCTCATTTGGTTTGGTCACAACATGGTCCTCAACCCAAGAGGTCAGTACACATGTATATCATGTTGGTCGCTATACATGTTGACACATGGAGGTCGCTACATATGTAATGGTGTTAGTTACTATAATTAGGGTCAGTCACTACATGTTGATGATTGAATGGTTGATTGATGATGATTATAATATTCACTACAATTAGGGTGAGCCACTACATGTTTATGATTAAATTGTTGATTGTTGATGATTATAATACCTAACACTAATATTCTCCAAGAATGTAGGAAGTAATGAACTTAGTGTTTGATGATTGAATGCTATTATGGAAACCCTAATCAGTTATTTGGGAAACCCTAACCCTAATTTCAAGTGTATAATGTACTTGTTGAGGTTGCTTGAATGAATAACATGAGTTAATGTTTTCTCTCTCTTCCTTGTGTATCCCTAACCTTGTAGGTGAAATGAATATCATATCTAGTGAGTGATATGGTGTGTTTGATATGACACAGGGTGATGATTATGAGCCTTTATGAGGCATGATGAGATAATGATGATGTACATTAATAATATGATTTGGTATTATGACCTAGAAGAGGATCAAAGCCTAATGCAAGGTGATATCCTCTTTTGTTGTGATAAGGGATATTTTCCCAGAATGATGTGATAATAATGAGGGCCTTGAATGACACTGGTATCATGAGACGATGTGACAAGTTTACCTCTTATGTTTTATATCTTCTGACATTGCAAGATATCCTTATCTTTGTAGAGTTTGTTCATGGTTTGTACATTGAAACTTGATTGATGCTAAAAGATACTCAATTCGTTTAACTAATCAATTGAAACCTAATCATATAGTTGCCATGTTCCATAGATCCATCTTCAATATCAATATTTGCTAGATGGTGAAATGGGTTCTCCCTCAGAGGAAGCTCGGAGTCGTATACAGTTGAGTAAAAGCATTTCATAGGATTGGTTGCGGTCATACCTTGACAAGAGAATGGTCAAGGACATATCTCAATGATGTGATTCAATATATATTTGATATATTTTGATTTTGGATACAGTCATACCTTGGAAGGAATGCGTCTGTGGTGGTAACTCAATTTTCACTAGTGTCGTGCCTATATACCAAGGCAAATTAGGTTGTTTTGTAGTTGGAATTTATATGTCACTATGATAGATTTAGACTAACTGAGGGCATGGGAGATCATAGGTATCTGAATCCTCCTAGATCTTGTATGGAACTGATTTCGACTTAGCAGTGGTCAGTTGGAGCATGAGTGGTATACCTCATCTCCTAGGGCATAATAAATGATGTAATATAGCAATGTAGTATTATTTCTTAAGGTGAAACACGACTCACATTGGATGACCGTTTACCTTATCTCTTGTATTGATTAGTTGATTTATAATGTGGTAAGACAAATAAACTGTTATATGTGTTCTTATTATTTCTTTTAAAGTATAAGATGTTCTACAACTCAGTTATAGATGCCTAAATTTCTTAAACATTGTTAATTGCTATACTCATATCATTGAGTTGAATCTGCTCAATTTGATGATAATGTTGTCTTACTACTTAGCTTATCCATATTAATAATATTTTTTTGCAAAGAGTTACATCTCTCACTCTGATGTTGGTCTCCCTTTGTGGGTTTCCACATCTTTTAGGTGGTCGTGCAAAATGAGGTAGAGATCATGCGGTTGAGGCTGAGCAGTAAGAGGAGCAATAGTTGTTAAAGGTTGAATAGGATGCTAGTGATTTGTAGTAGAGTCCTATGTTTCATTCATGTACTCTCAGGTCCTTGGGGGTGTTTTTTAGTCATTTTACATCGATACGAGTTTTTGGCAGTATGCCATGGTTGTATAGTTATGGATTGTATATGTGAACAAGTTATCATATGTAACATGTTGTGGCAAGTTAGCCAAGCAAATAGTGATATGTGTCATCTTTTGGCATGACATGTGATACAAATGGTTTTGTTTATGGAATCAGATGTAATAAGTTTTCCACTTCTGTGTTTATATTAATTTGTTTTTAGGTTTACCCTATTTTATAAGTAATACTGGATGATAGTATTAGTTTTGCACTTTGTTTTGAGTAATCTCACTTTCATGTGGAAAGTGTGTCACTGTTAAGGTTGGTATCAGATCCCTAGGTTCACTGACTCTATAGGGACATAGGACTAGGGTATGTGTTTGTTCTAGTGTTATCTGACATATTTAATGGTAACTTCTACTTATACAGAAGAAGAACAAGAAGCAGAAGAAGAAGAAGAAGAAGAAGAAGAAGAGGAGATAAGATATGTCTGGTGAACATGAAGAACATGCTGAGAGAAATGTGGCTGCACTAGGTGGTGGTGCAGGGAGGCAAGAAAGGGATGATGGAGTACCTGAAGTGCCTCAGTTTGACCTAGTGACGGTGGCCAATCCCACTTTTGAGTCCTTTTTTGAACAATTTATCGGCACAATGACGCATGTGGTTGATAGAATGTCCATACCCCAAGCTAGAGGGACAATCCCAATGTGGAATCCCAAGGTTTGGAAGACCTTTGAGAGGTTATAGCATGTGGGGGCATTTGAGTATGTCAGTACAGCGGATCCAATTGATGTTGATATGTGGTTGATCGAGATGGAGAAGGCCTTCGAGATCCTCAATATCCCTAAAGAGGATAAGGTGCAGAATGCAGTGTACCTATTGAAAGGGAGTGTTGAACATTGATGGGCCATCTAGGAAGAGAAAAGGCTAGGTTTTATGATCAGTTAGGGAGATTTTCGGTGAGAGTTTGTGAGTCAATACTTCCCAAAGACATATCTAGACAAAAATATCTTGTAGTTTGAGAAGATCTGATAATAATCTATGGGTATCAACGAGTACGAGGTGAAGTTCATGGAGCTCCTGAGGTTTTTTTCGCATATGGATGTAATGGATAAGGAGAGGATACGATGTATTGTGAAGGGTTTGAGCTCTGAGTTGATGACACCAGTGTCAGATTTAGAGAATAGGGAACGGTTTGCCACATTTTTGGAGTCAGTCAGGAGAGCAAAGTGGTCAGTTGTAGAGAACTAAGAGGCAAATGCCAAGAAGATACCGACACAATTTCAAGGGCAATCTTCTGGAGGCTTTAAGAAGCCTAAGTTTTTAGCACCTCAGTCATATTAGAGGACAACAATTCAGTATCAGTGGTTGCCAAGCAAAGGCATAGACCACAGTTTTACACCAATAGGAACTCACAATGCGGCGTCAGTGTCGGTAATGGGACATCTAGGCCATACTATGAGACCAAACTTGCCACAAGTACGGGAAAGTAGGACATATGAGGTTGACATGTCCTGCGAATGATGATGAGGTGACACAACAACCGAGATAGAGTTAGCAGGAGTTGCAACAATGACAGATCAATGGTGGTGGAGGCTAAGTACATGGTTAGGCGTCACAACCTAGTTTATCTGGGAAAGCCAATAGAGGATGGGAGCGACAACAGGTAGCAACTCAATTCTCATCCATGAGTCAGCCGGAAGGAGTATTCAATCTGAGGGTCGTGATAGGACATATGGAGTTATTTCATTCTAATTTTTCTTCTTCTTGCTTTATATTTGTTTTGGTTAACCCAGGTGTGACACACTCTTTTATCATTGAAGAAGTGATTGCTAGTTGTTCTTTGTCTGTTAGTTGTAGATCAGATAGTCTTCACTTAGAAACCCCTTTGGTTGGTTCCACTGAGCTGCAGGAGGTGTGTCCTTCTTGCATTCTTTCTTTCTCAGGACACATCATTCAAGTGGATATCATACCACTTGACATGCATGGATTCGATTTGAACCTTGGAATGAACACTTTGGAGAAGTATCAGGTAGTCTTGGACTGTAGTGCAAAGGTGGTGATGTTTTGTGACAGTGATGTTTCATGGATCTTCCAAGGAGATATGAATATTCTTCCAATGTGTTTGGTGTCATCTATGACAACGGAGAGGATGATGAGGCTAGGTTGTGGAGAATTTCTGGCGTATGCAGTGGATACTAAGGTGAGGAATCCTAGTATTCAAGAAGTGTCAGTTGTTTGTGAGTTTGAGGATGTGTCTCTTGATGAGTTCCCATGTGTTCCCCCACCTCGAGAGATTGATTTTGATATCAATATGGTTCCCGATACATAGACAATAGCACAAACATCGTACATGTTGGGACCAGCTGAGATGCAAGATTAAAGAAGAAATTGTAGGAATTGATTAAGAAGGGATTTATTAGACTGAGCACATCCCCTTGGGGTGATCCAGTGTTGTTTGTGAAGAACATAGATGGATTCATGAAGTTGTGCATCAATTACCAACAACAGAACAAAGTGATAATCAAGAACAAGTATCTTTCGTTGTAGATAGATAATGTATTCAACCAGTTGTGAGGTGCCACAGTGTTCTTGAAGATAGATCTGAGGTTGGTATATCATCATTTGTGGCTCAAGGTGGATGCGATACCAAAGTCAGCTTTTAGGACTAGGTATGGTCACTATAAGTTTGTGCTTATACCTTTTGGGATAACCAACACACCAACATCATTCATGGACTTGATGAACAAGGTGTTCAGACCTTATCTTGACCAATTTGTAATGGTATTCATTGACGACACTCTAATCTATTCCAAACATAGCCAACAACATGAGCAACATCTTCTATAGTGGACGTTGACTTTGTTGAGATAGAACAAGTTGTATGCTAAGTTCAACAAGTGTGAGTTTTGATTGAAGGAGGTGTCTTTTCTGGGACACACCATATTTTTTGAAGGTGTACATGTGGATCCCAAGAAGGTTCAATATGTGTTAGAGTGGGACTATCCTAAGACACCAACAAAATAGTTTCCAAGGTTTGGCAGGCTACTATAGAAGGTTCATCAAGAAATTTAGCACAGTGGCGTAACCCTTGATGAAGCTGACTAGGAAAGGTGCATCATTTGTCTGGGATGACAAATGTCAATATTCTTTATAGCTTTTAAATGAGAAAATAACCAGTGCACCAATTTTAGTGTTTCCTGATCATGGGAAAGGATATATAGTTTTCTATGACGCATCGAAGAATGGTTTGGGTTTCTTGTTCATACAAGATATGAATGTGATTACTTTTTCTTAATGACAGCTTAAGAAACACGAGGAGAGCTACCCAATGCATGATCTAGAGCTTGTAGTGGTGGTCCATGCTTTGAAGATATGAAGACACTATCTTTATGGTGATAAGTGTTAGATCTTCACCTACCACATGAATCTACAATACATCTTCTCAAAATAGGAGTTGAACATGAGGCATAGACATTGGACGAGACTGATCAAGGACTGTGATTGCACCATAGACTACCATCCATGGAAGGTGGACATGGTGGTAGATTCTTTGAGAAGAAAGTCTTCTTCTTCATCGTCTATAGATAAGGAACGATAGTGTTCTTTGGTGTGCCATAAGAGAGATATGTTGTTCTCCTTGTTTTAGGTGAATGTGAAGTTGTAAGCCTCCTTGCTGGAATGTTTGTTTGCCCAATTACAGGTGAAGCCTATGTTTGAGGCAGCATATCAAAGATGCACAACATGATGATACCATGATTCATTAGATCTAATTAGAGTTTGGCAGTGAGAAGCGTGATGGCTTCTACGAGTCAGAGGATGGGATAACATGTTACCACAAAAGAGTAGTGGTACCTGATGTTGATGATCTAAGGAAGTTGGTTCTGGACGAGGCTCACTTTTTGATGTACACTATGCATCCAAGTATCACCAAGATGTACTAGAATCTGAAGGACCTATTGTGGTGGTCTGGTCTAAAGTGAGACATAGCTGAGTTCATGGCTAAGTGTACAATGTGTCAACAAGTTAAGGCAGACCATCAAAAATCTACAGGAACTTTGCAATCGTTGCCTATACTATAGTGGAAATGGGATCATATCATGATAGACTTTGTGGTTGGGCTTCCTAGGATAGCCAAGTGCCATGATTTCATTTGGGTGATCCTTGTTAGGTAGACTAAGTCAGTGCATTTCCTTCCTGTGAAGACAACATATAACACTAAAAATTTGGCACCAGTTTACATTGATGAGATAGTTTGTATGCACGGTATCCCAGCTACTATCATGTCTGAAAGAGGGCCTCAGTTTACGAGCCAATTTTAGGAGCGTCTGCCTAAAACCATGGATTGCAATTGATGTTCAGTACAATGTTTCACCCACAGACAGATGGAAAGTCTGAGAGGACTATATAGATTTTCAAAGATCTAATAAGAGCTTGTGTCTTGTAGTTTTTTGGTAGTTAGGACGTGCACCTCAGTTTGATAGAGTTTGCATTCAATAATAGCTATTAGAGGAGCATTGATATGGAATCATATGAGGATTTGTATGGGGGACATTACAGGTCTCCATTGTTTGATATGAGACTAGAGAATATCAGATTTTGGGTCCTGAGCTAGTGCAATAGACCATAAAGAGGATTAAGATGATACAACAACAGTTGAAATCATCCCATGATAGACAACAATCTTATTCTAATAATCATCGAAGGCCATTGGAGTTCAAAGTAGGAGAAGAGGTGTATCTAAAAGTCTCTCCTTGGATAGGTGTTTTGAGGTTTAGGAAGAAGGATAAGTTGGCTCCCAGGTATATGGGACCTTACCCTATGGTGGCACCTATTGGGAAGGTGGCTTATAAGTTTGAGTTGCCACTTGAGTTGCACAGGTTGCACCCAATGTTCCATGTTTTGATGTTGAGGAAGTGTTAGTCAGACATAGAGTTTCTGCTATAGCCAGTGTAGGTTGAGTTGGATGAGGACTTGTCATATGTGTAAGGCCATGTATTGATCCTTGATAGGAGGGTGAAGAAGTTTAAGAAGAAGGATATCATTTTGGTTAAGGTTTTTCGCATCACTGTGACATGAAGGAAGCCATATGGGATTTTGTGGATGAAATGTATAGGAAGTATTCGTCTTTTTTTGCATAGGAATTTGGGGGTGAAATCCTTGTTAGGGGTTTATGGTTGTAAGACCCCTAGCCTGGATCAGTGCTTGTATTTCTTAATAAGATGATTTAACCTTAATCTGATCTCTTGAGATGCCTTAATAACATGTGACAAGTCTATTTTTTCAGCTTGGTCCTATTTGGTTAATGTTTGAGCTAGTTATGCTTGTTTTGGACCAAGTTGCGATTTACCAATGATGAGGGTTTATCTTACAATTTGTCACATGTAGGTTGTGACTTCTGTGCCTTAACATCATGAGAGAGTGAATGTAGGGGTGCCTTGTTGGACCTTGATTGATGTGGTGGCATCATGAGATTATATTAGGGTTTGCATGATTTGCATGGGTTGCATAGATGATGGTGTTTCGACCTTATATGTTGGTTTTGAGGTGTTTCCACCACAAAACTCTCTTGGTTGATGTTTGGTGTGACCTTGGTTCCTTGTTCCTAGTGTTGGTCTCTAGGGTTTGCTCATGTATAGGTGTGTTACGACCTTGGTGGTGTTGTGACCTACCCATGTGCATTGCTTCGACCTTGTGAGTGTAGTGGACCTAAGTAGTTGCTATACCACATAGTTATTAATGACCCTCTTGCATGTGTGTTTGCATGGCCGATCCTTTGTGGGACAAGTGTACTTTTAGTTCTCTAATACCTTAACACCTCATATCTTTACCTCCCTCCTACACCTTCAGTATATAAATTCTCTCTTTCACATGCAATCATCTCTTTTATCTCTCTTCTTCCTCTATTCTCCCTTGTGTTCGGTCTTTAGATTGATAGAGCTAGACAATGTGCTGATTTTGGAGCATTGGTGGCTAATCACCTTTTCATGTGGTTTCTTGAGCTTGATCATCTTCTTTGTGATCTTTGAACTTGGTAAGTGGTCATACAATCTTAAACATGTTTCCTTTGAACCCTACCTCTTCCTTTATTCTTCTTAGTCATGAGACTATGGATCACCTTGGTGCCTATGTTTAACTTCTTTTCTCGATAGAGGTCAAGACAATGGATTGACCATGGTAGTACCTATGTGATATGAAGGTTTCTTCTTCCTTCTTCTTTCTTCTCTCTTCTTTGGCCTAGGGTTGAGTTTCCTTCATCTTGAGCTTTCCTTTGACCTTGGTATATTTTTCTTCTTTTTGAGGTGACCTTATTGGCCATGGAGCATACTCTAGTTGGATCTTCCTCTTCTTTTTTGGAGCTTGTGGCTTTGTAGTTTGATCTTCATCCAAAGGCAGGTCATATAACTTTCCCCTCTTCTATTATTGCACCACATTCTTGCTTGCATGCTACTATTCTAATCTCAAAGATGTGATTCAAAGATTATATATGATTCTATCATGATCTAGGGTTAAAGTTTGTGAGGTATTCTTGCATGGTTTACCCATTATCCTAAACCCTACTTCTTGCACTGAAAACTCCAATGATGGTGAATTAGATGATTCTTGCATTCATGATCGATTAGTGGTTTTATCACCACTCTTTTGGGTAGGTTATCATGTAGTAGATGGAGGTTTTGGTTGCTATGTGCATGTGTGAGATGATTTTTTTCTCTTCTCTAAGTATGGTTTCCTTGTTGGTTTTAGTGATAATCACTTCTAGGGTTTTGATGTTTATCATCTTCATGGAGCTTCCCTCTTCATGAAGCTTAGTTTTCTTGATGGTTATCATCTATTTTTATTATGGTTTAGTTCTATTTTGGAGTTTGTTATGTACTGTTTGGAGTGGGTTGGCCTTGTGTTCGCTACACTCACTCTGGTGCTTGAGGCAGCTACATGTTGATCAGGTGTTACGGGTGGAACAAACCCAACTCTAATGGGTGGTCATTATAATTCTTGAGTTTGGTTTGTTCACTACATGGGTTGCTACATATGAATTACTTATGGACACAACACATGTTTTAATTGGTTGGTCTCTACCCTCATCTGGTTTGGTTGCAACAAGGTCCTCAACCCAAGTGGTCACTACACATGTGAACCGTGTTGGTCTCTATACATTTTAACACATGTAGTTCATTACATATGTAATGGTGTTAGTCACTACAATTTGGGTTTAGCCATTACATGTTGATGATTGAATGGTTCATTGATCATGATTATAATACCTAACCCTAATATGCTCCCAGAATGTAGAAAGTAATGAACTTAAGGTTTAATGATTGAATGATTTCATGGAAACCCTAATCAATTATTTGAGAAACCCTAACCCTAATTTCAAGTGTATGATGTACTTATTGGGTTTGCTTGAATGAATAGCATGAGTTGATGTTTTTGTTCTCCTACTTATGTAACCCTAACCTTGCAGGTGAAATGAATATCATAGCGAGTGAGTGTTATGGTGTGTTTGATATGACACAAGGTGATGATTATGAGCCTTTATGAGGCATGATGAGATGATGATGATATACAAGAATAATATGATTGGGTCTTATCACCTGGAACAGGCTTAATTCCTAATGTGAGGTGATATCCTCTTGTGTTGTGATGAGGGATGTTTACCCAGAATGATATGGTAATGATGATGGCCTTGAATGGAGTGGTATCTTGAGATGATGTGACACATATACCTCATACATTTTATATCTTCTGACATTGGAACATATGCTTATATTTTAGAATTTGTTTAGAGTCTGTATGTTCTAACTTGATTGATGCTAAAAGATACTCAATTGGTTTAACTAATCAAGTGAATCCCTTATCATGTAGTATCTTGTGATGTAGATCCATCTTTAGAATCAATATTTATTAGATGGTGAAAGGGTTTCTCCCTCAGTGGAAGCTCAGAGTCGTATATTGTTGAGTATAAGCATTTCACAGGATTGGCTGCGGTCATAACTCGACAGGAGTGCAACTACGGTCGTAACTCAACTTGTACTAGTGTCGTTCCTATATACCAAGGTGGACTAGGCTATTTTACAGTTGGACTTTATATGTCACAACGATGGACTCAGACTGTCAGAGGATGTGGGATATCATTAATGTCTGACTCCTCCTATATCTTGTATGGCACTAATTTTGACTTAGCAGTGGTCAACTGGAGCACGACTGGTATACTTCATCTCCTCAGGGCATAATAAAAGATGTAATACAATTGTGTAGTATTTTTTCTTAGGGTTAAACATGACTCACATTGGATGACCCTTAGCCTGGTCTCTTGTACTGATTAGTTGATTTATTATACATTAAGATAAATCAATTGTTATACATGTTCTTCATATTCCTTTTAATAGTATAATATGTTCTACAACTCATTTGTAGATGCCTAAATTTCTTAAATAGTGTTAATTACTATGCTCATATCATTTAGCTGAATCTTCTAAACCTGATGATAATGTTATCTTCATGTTTAGCTTCTTTGTTTTAATCATTGTTCTTGGAAGAGAGTTATATCTCTCGCTGGGACATTGGTCTCACTATGTGGGTTTCCACATCTTTTAGGTGGTCGCGCATGATGAGGTAGAGATCATGTGATTGAGGTTGAATAGCAATAGGAGTAGTGGTGGTTAAAGGTTGGATAGGCTACTAGTGCTTTGTAGTAGAGTCTTATTTGTCGTTCCTATACTCTTAGGTCCTTAGGGGTGTTTTGTAGTCATTGTACATCAATATGAGTTTTTGGCAGTATGCCATGGTTGTATAGTTATGTCTTGTATATGTGAATATGTTATCATATGTAATAGGTTGTGGCAAGTTGGACAAGTGAATAGTGATATTTATCATCTTTTGGCATGATATGTGATACAGGTGGTTCTGTTTATGGACTCATATGTAATAACTTTTCCACTTCTATGGTTATATGAATGTGGTTTTAATTTACCCTATTGTATGGCAATCTTGGATGATAATATTAGTTTTGTGCTTTCTTTTGAGTAATCTCGCTTTCGCGTGGCAAGTTTGTCACATTTGTGGGTTTTTGTGTTGCAATTGGTTTTTGTATGTAATGATCCCACTTCGTAGAAACCCCTAATTAAGGAAGGCCAGAAAGAAAGAGCCATTACCATAATAAACATGACCTATGGTTTGGCACATAATTGGAAATAATGATTAAATTTCACTAAACTAAACTGAGTTTGGTACAAGAAAAAAATCTTTTCATAAATGTTTACAGAAATATGGGTTCTGAAGTTCCACACAAGAAATATACCATCTATCTATATCCTCTGGGCTTTAGTTTGTTTATTTACTTCAGTGCCTTTTGTTCATGAATGTACAACTTCTATCATGTCATAGATTATCCTAAAACGTCAGTAATCCAAAACATGTGGTCAGTATAACAATTTATACTGGTATGTGGGGGAAACAAGATATTTGCATCTAACTGTAACAACCTAATCCATCAAATTTTTGTTTAACAATTTAGAGTGAGCATTTGGATGATGACTACTCAATATCCATCTATCCATCCTTTGTTAGACCCCACCGGGAATTGTCCTTGGAGTGGACATAGGCCACCTACTCTCTATGGAGGGCTTGGTGCCATATTAGTCCTACCTCACCTAGATGGTAGACCCTTGATGATCCTTTTGACCCAAGTTCTTAATCATCAATATTTTTTCTCACATATTTATACAACAGATCCAAAGGAGGCCCAAGATCTGAGCTATTCATGTCCATATTATGTGGTAGCCATAGTGACTTCATATTTTACAATAAATATATAAAAAAGCAAGAATTTATTTCAAAACCATGTGGGAAAAAACTCGAGAAATCCACATGAAACTAAATAAGTTATTCTTAGGCATAGCAACATACCTATTTCAGAGCAACTTGTGGATATCCAAGCAAAGAGATCAAGATCAATCAAGCAAGCCAATAACTTCCATAAAATTAAAGCATAATGTCCATGTGCTTTATTTTATCCAATACCTACCATTAATGATTGACATGGGTTCTAAGTAAGGGTTTTGGGTCAACTTAAGGTTTTGTTAGGGTTTTGTCTTTCTAAACCCTAATTATCACTTTTCATGTTCCTTTAGGTTACAAACCCTAATCTTAATATTGATTGTAATTTCAATCTCAAGGAAACCCTAATTCATCATTTAATGAGTTACTAACCTCAAATCTAATCTAAGTTGTCCCTTTTATCCACAAAGGTCAAACTTTGATTATTAAGAACAATTGAACACATTAAATCATCAAAACATAAATATTAGGGTTTCTATTTATTTTACACATTAAAGGTAGAAATTTTGAATACTTTTGGAACTAGAAGTAGATACATGTCAAGATTATAATTTTTATTGAATAACTTGCATTTCTCTGATCAGAATTCATATATTATATGGTATTTTTGGAAAATTCTACAAATTAGTATGATTTTACCAAGATTAAGACTTATGGGCCAATAGCAGGCCCCCAACTATGCATTTACTCTATTTCTCGACAGTGCCAGCCAGGCCAGGCCAAGCCAATGGGCTCATGCTATGGCGGCGCCCCACTCTCGCATGGCTGGGTCTACTATGACGGGTGCAAAAAGGGATAAAAGGACAAAAAGTTCTAACCTGCAAAGAGGAGAGTCGGGGGCAAAATGGTCCTTCGACATGTGATCATCTTCCACCTCAGTCAAGTTCTTCTGTATGAAGAAACTAAGTCAACGACGATGTTGACTCTGTGAGTTAGCCCCTTGAAGCATCGAGCGACCACACCAATACCTCCGTCGGACCACAAAAAACTCATCGAGGGTTCCAATTCCCTAGGGGGGTAGTCGGGGTTGCTAGAATAGAGAGGAGGATCTCTGATAGGATGGTAGGGAGATATCAGGGTGCATGAGAGGGTTTTGAGGGAAATTGAAAGCAGGGGACAAAGTATGAGTTCAAGTTGAATCTTGGGGGTGAGTTTGTGTCCTCGCAGAGGGTTTGTAGACCCCCTATATATAGCCATCCATCACAACATGTTTGTCCATGAGATCAAAATTGGGAAAATCGCCAATTGCCTTCCGTAGAGGGTAAAACCTAGGATGTCTACTTACATTTTCATGCTATGAATCTATTTATAAAGATTCTAAACTTGCTCATCAACTGAGTAGAGAGAAATATGGTTTGGAAGGTGCCTATTTTATATTCTTGATTTCCTCTCCTATTTAAGGTAGGTTGTGATACAACCACAGTTGGATTTCAGATCTAATGGCTGTCGTTTCACGCGCTAAAATAAAATGTGCCAAAATAATATTATCTGATTTGGAAAATTGTGACATTATTGGGAATCCTTTTACTTTAGGGATTCTAGAAAAATTCGTATCTCCTAATCCTTTCGCTCTCAAATTTTAAAGGAAATGTCATAAAACATTCTCTAACTATGGGTATAATTTTAGAACAAAATTTGAAAATAAAAGGGTATTTTCTTCACATGCAAGTCTCCCTTTATTTTATGTATTTAAAGCTTCAAATCCAAACCTTTTCTCTTTCTTTCTTTTCTATTTTCTTTATTTTGATTACTCTTCTTATAGGAAACCATGTGAAGCTAAAATTTGATTATTAGTGGCCATTCACACCACATTCTAGAGAATTCTACATCTTTCTCATAAAGGTCTCACCTATTAAGTATTATCCTTTTACCCTTTTGTCATTATTGAATTTTCTTCTATCTTTTTCCCCATATTTCATAATTAGATTATTAAAAATAGTGTAAACCACAAATTTCACCACAAAGGAGAATTTGCAAGAGAAAGCAACACTTATAAAGAAAAGCAAAACATATTACTCGTATGTCCTTTTTGTTCAAATTATTGCATTTCAATTTTACAAATACATGGAAGAAACGAGGTTATAACATCCTTCCCCCCTTATAGGAATTTTGTCCTCAAAATTCATCTAATCTTACAAACAATTCAAAGTGAGACTTTTCCATGTTTGTCTTCATCTCCCATGTGGCTTCATCCTCTCCATGGTGCTTCCAGAGAACCTTTACCATCCCAATCTTTTTTTCCTGAGTTCCTTCACCTTGGTATCCAGTACTCTCACATGTGACTCAGGGTATGTCAGCCTCCCTTTGAGTTCAATAGGTTCAATGCTCAACATATGGCTCGGATCCTTCACATAGCGCTTTAGATTGGACATGTGGAACACATCATGTATCATACTCTATTGTGGGGGTAGGGCCAGATGATAAGTGACTTCACCATTCCTATATAGGATTTTAAATAGACCCACATATCAGAGACTCAATTTTCCTTTGTCCTTAGCTATAGCTCGGAGGGGTCAGACCTTTAGGAACTCATGTTCACCCGTTGTGAGGTGCAAATCTATCCACTTTGCATCGACACATGACCTCTATCTATCCTAGATCTCCTTATCCTTTTCCATATCAAAGTGACTTTATCAACATATATATGTAGTTCCTCTAACCACAACAAGGTCCTCCCACTGACATCAACCTAGTGAAGCAGTAACTCACACAACCTCTCATAAAGAGCTTCATACAAAGGTATCTTACTACTGGCTTGGTAGCTATCATTATAGGAAAGCTCAACTAAGGGAAAGTATTTCTTCCATGATCCACCCCAATAGAGCACACATGCTCTCAACAAAACTTCTAAGGTTAATTGTACATAAGTCTAGGGGTGATAAGTTATACTAAATTCCAATCTTGTACTAAGTTCCTCGTGCACATATTTTCACAAGTTAGGAATGAAATTTGGGGTAATTTTCATAAATACTCGAACATAAAACACCATACAAATGAATTATCTCCTTAAAATATAGTTCAGCTAACTCAAGCTACACATGGGGAAACTCATCACAAAATCCATAGTGGTTGGGTCACATTTCCACTCAAGAATCTCAATTAGTTGCAGTAACCCACCAGGTCGTTGGTGTTCAACCTTCATCATCGGGTCTATACTTCTATATATCTATATTCATTCACAAAATTATAACTGTAAGTCTTTAACTATCTTCATGATGTCAGGGTGTAATGTATACTTAGAACCATTAACATCTTACAACTTACAAATCTTTAAGGGATAATCCTCAAGAATCTAAATACAAATTGCATATCTGATTCCACCATTCACACCCACCGAGATATGTATATGAGGCTTCTTCATCCAACACTTCATCTCAACTAACTCTAGGTCATCTACCTGAGCTATTCAAGCTCGGTTAACCAGTCTGGTTTGGTTTATGTTCAGTTGGTGCTTCAATTCTTGCATCCATTATTTTGATAACTAGATTCAATCTAATATCTATATAATTTGAACTCCACTTGATACTTATATTGTCATTTGAAATTTAATTTTTTGATTACCTTTCTCATCTAAGTGTCCAAACCACTAATTCAAAATTCTTTCGTAAGGGTGTGGTATTGCCTCAAACTCTCAATTATCCCGAAAGTATTTCAACCGAAGGGTTTACTCCTCATATCATTTTATTTTCTAACATGGCATGTGTCTGTCGTATCTCTCACATTCATAACAAGATGAAATACGAATTTGGCTGTAGTCCAAATATAAAGATCATCTCATTCCAAGAGTAGAGATGGTGCATCACACATGACTCTAAGACATACATGCTTTACATCTCATTAAATTTCTATATTTCTTGAAGTCAATAGTCCTCCTCACTCTAGGTCTTGTGCAATTTCATTATTAATTTACTTCCTATACCTCATGTCTTATCATCCTTAGACAAATCCTCAAAATCTCTAGGGGTACAAGTACTTTTGGAGAGGTCTCATCCGTATGGATATAGGGAGTGCCCCCCATTTACCCTTTGGCCTCATGAACTCATGGAAGAGGCCAATCTCCTAACCCATAGGACTCAGGAAAATATCATTGTTACTTCCTGACCTTATGGTCTTATGAATTTAGGGGCAATCACCTCCTAATCCCATTGTTCATATGTACCTTTAATCACCCTTCTTGACCTTAGGATTGACTTAGGTTCTATTAAGATTTCATACTTATTGTTTGAGGTTTCTCTGAAATAACCAAGCACATCATGTCTTTTATAATTTTCTCATCATGATTCCTTCATCTCTTAGGGTACCCATAGTTTTATTTATGCCCCTTTATTGGACCCATGATGACCTACCCATCTAACCCTGGTCCCATGATATCAGTCACTTCCATACTGAATTTTCCTCATGTCCCTTAGAGATGGCTTACGTGGGTGCAATGAATAAAAGTATATGTGTTTTTATGCTTTCTGCATTTAATCTCTCAAGATTCATTTCAAGTGACCTTTAATGTTACCGAAACTGTTAAACTAATTTGTAGACTCACTCTTTTATGAAAGGTCCTTTCCCAGGACAAGATAAAATTAATACTTAATAATACTAAGGTTCAAAAAAACATAATTGGATCCAATTAATGTTTATCACACGTTGGCATATTCACTATTATTCCATCCATGCATTTTCTACATGGAAGCTATATCATTATTTCATTAATAAAATTAGACCACTATTAAAAGATTCATTGCTAGTTTGGTTATTCAAGATCTGATACCTCCTATTCCACATACTTAAAACTATATCATTCCATCAAGGCATACATTTTCCCACTACAAGGTGTTCCACAACGTTTTAGGGATGGGTACATCTTTAAAGTCAGTTTGCATTAGCCTAAGATCCCTCTACATACGGTTGGCATTATCCAGGGCCTCTTCATTATCGATGGCAAAAACTTGAGCCCGTTGACATTCCCCTACAAGTGGGGTTGCTCCTAGTTGCGTCATAGCTTCCGATTGTGATACTTCCATTGGCTAGGATACTACTGGACCTAGACCTCTCAAGTTTGGGAGGGGACATTTGGCTTGGATGTGTCCCTCTTGCCAGCATCGATAGAATACTTTGTTCCCAGAGTGACATTTTCTAGCATGAACCTTCCACAATATCGACATCCTGGGGATTCCCCATGCTGTTGATTCTCATTGTGGGGATTTCTATTCCCTCTATCCTTTCCTTTACCATGGTGATGAACATGGTCCTTCCTATTATAATTTCCTAGGCTAGAGCTACCTTCAGTATAATTGAGGCATCCATTGGGTTGGTTCAATTGAGGCATAACAGTCTTTTCCATGTCTTGGGAGAAGTTTAGAGCTTAAGTGAATGTTGCAAGATTGCTTTCCCTAACATGGGGTTTGATTGCAGGGTGCAGATGGGTTATGAAATGGGCTATCTATCACGGAACCATTTGTTACCCAAATCCTCACTCCTAATGACTAGAAAGCCAAAGGCGAGAGGACCCGATTGTCCATCCATAGGATAGATCACATAGCATATGTATGAATTAAACCACAAATAATAACTAAGGTATGAGACAAGAAAGCATAAAAGAATGATAAACTAATATCTGATAAGATCTTAGGTCTCATATATCAACAATGTGTATTCCATTTGCATGTCATTATACATCATCAGAGTACGAGCATGATTATCATAAGTGTGAAAGCATTGATCATCATCGGAGATTCATAGTGTACTTGTGACGTAAAATCATAAAATGGGTACACATCAACACAACTGTGCTGAGTACACTGTGCAAACATATAAAATTGCATGTTTAAGAAAATACATTGCTTGAAAAAATCATAAAGTAGATAAAAAGAATGAAACAACAACATTCAAAAACTTTCTTATTAACATGAAAGTGTGTTTTATGTTCATTTCCATTACACTAACAATATCATAAGGCCTTTGACCAGCTTCTCAAAGGAAGGGGTCCGTGAGGGTGCTCAAGATTAGCTACCCTATTTCAACATGAGGGACTACAAGAATAAATGTCGAGAGTTAACCCTATTCGTAAGGGACCTCAAGGCCATTGCCAAGATCAAACCCTTGTATCAACATGGTCCGTCCTATCATGACAACTCAAGTCAGACACCCAGCCTTGAGCTCATACCCCAAGAATATAGGCAGGGGCACAAGGTTGTATAATGGTCATCTATCATTATGTTTTCAAGTTTGTTCAACATATGTAATCAAGACCAAAACATATCATGGTGAACATGTAACTCAAACAAGTATGTAAGCCAAGCATCTGATATTTCATACATACAAGCAATTTCAATACTACTAGTCTGGTCAATAGGAGGATAAAGCGTACCTTGATAAGAGAAAACTAGCATTATACAACATGATTAGATCTTTGAAAAGAGTCCATCCAATAAATCTTGACATTACAAGCAAGTGTGACTAGATTAACATCACAAGACATAGGTCATATAAACATATCATGGGGGTTGTATGTGTCACTTAAGTCTAGGTACTCAAATCCTTCAACATTATTTTCAATATCCCAATCTAGATCATGTGTTATCATTATCAAGAAACATAGTGCATCATGGGTTCTTTCAGAACTTATAGTGACATGTCACAACTAGATGATGGGTTTCCAACTTACGTGTTAATCATCTTAGTAGAGCCAACATGAGTTTCAAGCAAGATTAAGCAATATAGATAGTCATTTTCTGGCAAGATGGTCATCACTAGATTGCAAGAGTGATCAAGATTGATTAAGTGTCATACATATCAACATGTTACTAATTCCATTACATAAAATAGCATGGATCATAATTAGGGCAAGTCTTACACAAGATTAGATAGCATATTATTGACACATGCATCAAGGTCACATTAAGTGTCACATTAAGTCCCTTAGTCATAATATCAAAATATTGATCCATAAGCCATTTAGATGATCAATGCATGTAAAGTTACTGATTTTGTGTGCACAAAATAGCTTCGAACATATTTGATCAACATTTATAACAAGGTTTTAAAGATCATCATGATAAGTCCATAAATGTTCCATTTAACGACATTGTTCATAATATCAAGTTGCAATGGATTTCAAGTATGGAACACTTAGGATATTGATACTTCAAATGTTATAAATTACTAATATAGATCAAATGTGATGATTTGGAGTTCATATAATAAATTTGAGCATCAAAATTAGTGATCCTTGGCATTAAAGTCCATATGATGCATATTTCATGGTCCATTTCATGAATTAGAATCATTATTATATAATGGCATGATCAATTTTGAATCAAAGAGTAAAAGATAGGATATTTAATTTATCAGGGTCATAAAAGTCAATTGGAGTCAAGATTTGATCTTGGTTGAGCATTTAATCACCATGTATATGTAAAAGATATCAATTTGATACCATTTTCAACATCACAGGAGATAACAAAGAAATTATCTAATGAAATTAGATTCACTGGATAGATCTCATCAAGTAGATCAATTTTCATATATAATATGTCCCATTTGAACTTACAAACAATTTTCTACGATATTTGCAAGATCATGGCATAAACATAGGTGAAGGAGGGAAGATATACCGTGTTGGTGAATGAAACGATGCCACGTGGTGAGGATGCCTTCCTAGTGGGTAGGGTGAGCATGTTGGTGAGCCGTGTTGTCCATGTGGCACTCTACAATTGGTCCATACAGTCACTAGCTGGACGTGGGTCCAGTGCGATCTAGGCCCTTGGATGAAGGACCATCATGGTCCACAACATGATCGATGGCTGACAGATTGTCACCCTCACCCCACCCAGGAAAAAGGTAGCCCTCCCCATAGAGGTGGCAGACCAATAGTCGATCTCATTGGAGCCCAAGCTCCAAATAGGTTCAGACCTCAGAGATGTTTGAAAAGCAACCACCCAAGCTCACGATGCATCTGTGAGTCTAGCGGTGGCCATCACCATGGCTAGAGAGGAGTAGAGAAGAAAAGCCCAAAAATGAGTATGTGACGGCCCCACCAAGGTGGAGGAAGAAGATGAAGGTTGGGGATCGATAGGTAGGGAATGAAACACCTTAGAGAGATGGGGAAAAGAAAGTGTAAGGAGAGACGAAGCCAAATGGGTTAAAAGAATGGTGCAAGGAGGGTTGCACATCCCCATTCATCATGGCCGCATCCATGATTGCCGACCATGGTGGGAGAGGTTATCCATGCCCCTAACATGGACCATATGGCTAGTAAAGAGTAGGGGCTTGGTCATGGGAGCATGGGTGATGACTTTGGTGAAGGAAAACTCAACACCAGAGTGAAAGGGAAGGATGTAGGCGGCTACCTAGGGGTATGGCGGCCACCATAGTTGATGACTTTGGGCACAAGGTTGGGGATGACTCCCCAACCGTCCGATTGGTGCAGATGGTCTTGAGGCCCTTGGATCAATCAGCTTGTTACATGGACTAAAAGACCAGTGGCCTCATTGGCATGGGGGTGGGCTGACTTAGCAAGGGAAAAGGTTCGAGGCCCAGCAAAGGTAAAAACAAGGTGAAAAAGGCTAGAAAAAGAGCACAAATTGTTTAAGACATAACTTTCACCTTGATTATCGGATTTGGGTGAAATCTTCACCATTGGATTGATTTTTCATCTTCTTTATTATGGCAAAGGATTTAGTTCATGATAAATATGTTGAGTGGTCTCAAAAATTCAAATCCATACTCAATGTTAACCAAAGCCTTCATCCTTATACAAATGAGTTCAAACTTACAATTTATCAACCATATCTCAAAAATTGATCCATATATGATTTTAAAACATAAAATTGAGATGAGGGGACTCACTAAATAAAATGGAGTGCATTATAAGTAAAATTGTGTATAGTTAGAGGAGAGAGGAAAACTAGGTTGGTACACCCTCCCCACCTTAAAAGAAATTTTGTCCCCAAAATTAAAGCAAATCCTCAAAGGACACTGAGACTCCACATTCCATATCATATTCATTATAAAATCCACATATTATCATCATCCTTAAATAATCAATATTATTCCAATATCAAAATACCAACCATAAAAGTCCAAACATAGCTACGCTTCCACCGTGCCACTTTGATACAAATGATCATCAAAGGATCACAAATTTAGATAGATCAGCAATTAGGTCAAACAAATAGGGATCTTTAATTCTAGAGTAAAACATGACTTTCAATCCCAACAATTAGGGGTTTAGCCTCTACATTGGCCCTAGGTGGGGTTATACATCCTTGATTGGGATTTCATATTTCATCATTCGAGACAAGCATCATATTTCAACATTGTGGTTTCATGCCCAAATAGCACATTTGTCCTCATTAGTCATGAAGTACCACGTACATCAAATAGTGAGAGCATCATTTATCATTTTGTATTTCACAAGGTCATGAGATCAAAGATCATTTATCATAATAGAGAAACCATGATTCAAGATTCCATATATTCGAGGTCATAATATTGTTCCTTATCTTTTTAATTAAGAGAAAGGGGGTATACATGAAAATAGAGAAGTAAATATAGGCTCTTTCAACGATTTGAGCATTATCAGGTATGATAAAGATCTCATATTTTTCATATTATTCAAAAATGAGTTTAAAATCAAAGAATTATCATCAATATGGGATTTTTCCTCTTGTATCGAATTTTTCATTATTATTTTGAGAGTCCAAAGTCATAGTGATTACAATGCATGATCATGAAACATGTCAATAAATAGGGGAAACATTTTCTTAATTATGTTTGAAGTTTAATCAACAATAGGACAACATGTAGTTCATCACTAGGGACCTCATCAACAATGAGGTATAACACATGAGTTATCCTTATTTCATCATGTTAAGGATCGTTATCATTTACCTCATACATAGGAAGCACATAGTTCATATTTAGTAAAATTGAGTTTACATGATCTGAGATATTATACAAGAGTACTTAGCTTCAAGAGTACTTGCATTAACCATAATCAAGTTTTTCGATCAAATCATGGAATCATTATCATCTTTAATCATCTTTTACTAATTCATTCAAATTTTAAATTCCCCATACATATGCTACTCATAGTCGAGAATCATGTGATTAATTATCACGAGAGAGATCACATGAGGAGATGAGAAGCTATCTAATCATCATATAATGGATGGCTTATGGTAGTCCTTAATGAATAGATAATATTATATAAGACTCTCTAAGCTTTTTAGGGAAGAATCCTTAATCCAGTCTTGGATTCACTTCAGATAGGTAGGTATACAAGGGAGACTGCAGCAACCACAACTAGGTGGATAGGAGGTGCATTAGCTCCCATGTAGTGACCTTCCTAGGCACCTCATCTTCAACATTATGGTCTTAGTTTTTACCAAGGTTCATATGAGTTGGGTTATTAAATGCACATAGAGGATATGTGATTTCTCTAATACCAACTGTCACAGAACCGTTTGTTACCCAAATCCTCACTGTTAATGGATACAAATCCAAAGGCGAGAGGACCCAAGCATTCGTCTATAGGATAGATCACATAGCATATGCATGAATAAAACCACAAACAACAACTAAGGTATGAGATAAGAAAGCACAAAAGAATGCTAAACTAATACATGATAAGATCTTAGGTCCCATATATCAACCATGTGTATTCCATTTGTAAGTCATTATGCATCATCAGAGTACAACCATGATTATCATAAGTGTGGAATCATTGATCATCATTAGAGATTCATAGTGTACCTATTACCTAAAATCATAAAATGGGTACACATCAGCACAACTGTCTTGAGTATGTTGTGCAACCATATAAAATCACATGTTTGAGAACATATATTGCTTGGAAAAATCATAAAGTAGACAACAAGAACAAAGAAACATCCTGAAGACTTTATTTTTAACATGCAAGCGTGTTTTATGGTCATTTATATTAAACATTAAGGCCTTTCACCAACTTCTCAAAGGAAGGGATCCATGAGGGTGCTTAAGATTTGCTACCCTATTTCAACATGAGGGACTACAAGACTAAACATTGAGAGTTAACCCTATTCGTAAGGGACCTCAAGGCCATTTCCAAGAGATTACCCTTGTATCAACATGGTCTGCCCTATCATGACAACTCAATTAGGACACCCAACCTTGTGCCCTTACTCTGAGAATATAGGCAGGTTCACAGGCTTGTATAATGGACATCTATCATTATGTTTTCAAGTCTGTTCAACTATCTAATCAAGGAAAAAACATAGTAGAAGTAGGGAACATGCAGATCAAATAAGTATATAATCCAAGCATCTTATATTTCATACAGACAAGCAATTTCAATACCACTAGTCTGGCCAATAGGAGGATAAAGCATACCTTGATAAGAGCAAACTAGTATTATACAACATGATTAGGTCTTTGAAAAGAGTCCATCAAAGAAAGTCTGACATTACAAGAAAGTGTGACTAGATTAACATCACAAGACATTGTTCATCTAAACAAATCATGGGGGTTTAATGTGTCACTTAAGTCTAGGTACTTAAATCCTTAGACATTGTTTTCAATATCCAATCTAGATCATGTGTTATAATTAGCAAGCAACATAGTACATCATGGGTTCAATAGAGCTTATAGTGACACATCACAACTAGAGCAGTGATTTCCAACTTAGGTTTTAATGATCTTAGTAGAGACAACATGAATTTCGAGCATGATTAACCAACATAGGTAGTCATTTTCATGCAAGAGGCTCATCACCAGATTTCAAGAGTGATCAGATTGATTAAGTGACATACATATCAACATGTTACTAATTTGATTACATAAAATAGCATGCATCATAATTAGGTCAAGTCTTGCATAAGATTAGATTCCATATTATCAATGCATGCATCAAGGTCACATTATGTGTTAGATTAAGTCACTTAGTAATAATAGGGAAAGATTTATTCATAAGCCATTTAGATGATCAAAGCAAGTAAAGTTACTTATTTGGTGTTCACAAAATAGCTTCGAACATATTTGATCAACATTTAGCACAAGTTTGTATAGATCACCATAATAAGTGCATAAATGTTCCATTTAATGGCATTGTTCATAATATCAAGTTACATTGGATATCAAGTATGGAACATATAGGATATTCATACATCAAATATTATAAATTACTGATCTAGATCTAACATGATGATTTGGAGTGCATATAATCAAGTTGAGCATCAAAATCCTTGGCATTAAAGTCCAAATGATGCATATTTCATGGTCCATTTAATGAATTCGAATCATTATTAGAGCATGGCATGATCAATTTTGATTCAAAGAGTACAATATAGGATATGTAACTTATCAAGGTCATAAAAGTCAAGTGGAGTCAAGATATGATCATGGTTGAACATTTCATCACCATGTATATGAAAAGATATCAATTTGCTACCATTTTCAAAATAAGAGAAGCTACAAAAGGAATTATCTTATGAAACTAGGTTCATTGGATAGATCTCGTCGAGTAGATCAATTTTTATATATAATATGTCCTATTTGAACATACGAATAATTTTATATGATTTTTGCAACATCATGGCATAAACATAGGTCAAGGAGGGAAGGTAAACCATGTTGGTGAACGAAACGGTGCCACGTGCCGAGGCTGCCTTCCTAGTGAGTAGGGAGCATGTGTTGGGGTGAGGAAGAGGTGTGGGCCATTATGAACAAGGTGCACTGTCCATGTGGCACTCTACCACTGGTCCACGCATTCCCCAGCTAGACGTGGGTCCAGGGTGATCTAGGCTCTTGGATGAAGGACCATCATGGCCCACAACAAGATCAACGACTGACCGATTGTCACCTCGTCCCACCAAGGCAAAAGGCAGACACCCCATAGAGGTGGCGGACCCGTAGTCGAGCTCATTAGAGCCCCATTCTCTATGGAGGTTTAGACCTCAGAGAAGGTTGAAAAGTAGCCAACTGAGCTCGTGATGCATATGTGAGTCTAGCGGTGGCCATGATTGTGGCTAGAGAGGAGCAGAGAAGAAAAGCCCAAAAATGAGTATGCAACGGTGTCACCAAGGTGGAGGAAGAAGAGGAAGGTTGGGGATGGATAGAAAGGGAACGAATCACCTTGGAAATTTGGGTAAAAGAAAGTATAAGGAGAGACAAAGACAAATGGGTTAAAAGAATGACACAAGGAGGGTTGTACATCCCCATTCATCATGGCCACATCCATGATTGTCGACCATGGTGGGAAAGGTTCTCCATGCCCTAACATGGACCATATGTCTAGGAAAGAGTAGAGGCATGGTTATGGGAGCATAGGAGACAAGTTTGGTGAATAAAAACTCACAATCGGAGTCAAAGGGGAGCGCGTAGGTGGCGGCCTAGGGGTATGGCAGCCACAATAGTTGCTGACTTAGGGTGCAAGGTTGGGGATGACTCCTCCACTGCCCAATTGGTGCGGATGGTCTCGAGGACCTTGGATCAATGAGCCTAGTACATGGAATAAAATACTAGAGACCTTATTGGCACGCGGGTGGGAAGACTCAATAAGGGAAAAGGGTTGAGGCCCGACAAAGATAAAAACAAGGTGAAAAAGGCTAGAAAAAGAGCACAAATTGCTTAAGCCATAACTTTCACCTCAATTATCAGATTGGGGTGAAATGTTCAATATTGGATCACATGTTTCAACCTATTTCTTATGTTCAATGATTTAGATCATGATAAATATGTTGAGTGGTCTCAAAAATTCAAGTCCATCCTCAATGTTAAACAAAGCAATCATCCTTATACAAATGAGTTCAAACATACAATTTATCAACCATATCTCAACAATTGATCCATATATGATTTTAAAACATCTAATTGAGGATTATGGAAGTTATTAAATCAAATGGAGTGCATTATGAGTCAAAGTGTGTATAGTTGGAGGAGAGAGAAAAACAAGGTTGTTACATCCTCCCCACCTTAAAAGGAATTTTGTCCCCAAAATTTAAGCAAATCCTCAAAGGAAACTGGAACTCCACATTCCATATCATATCCATCATAAACTCAACATATTATTATCATCCTTAAATAATAAATATTATTCCAATATCAAAAGACCAACCATCAAAGTCCAAACATAGCCACGCTTTCATTGCGCCACTGTAATACAAAAGATCATGAAAAGATCACAAATTTGGATAGATCACAAATTAGGTCAAATGAATAGGGCTATTTGATTCAAGAGAAAAACATGACTTTCAATCCAAACTTTAGGGTTTTATCTTCTACATTGGCCCTAGGTGGGGTTATACATCCTTGATTGAGATTTCATATTTCATCATTCGAGACAAACATCATATTTAGACATCACAGTTTCATGCCCAAAATCAAAGGAAGGTCCCACCCTAGTCCACATGAGAGCTCATTCCTAGGTCATAAATAGAGAGAATCAACATCATAATCATTTAAAAATTGTCAAGATTTGGGAACATGAAAGTCATCAATCATATATCAAGGATGGTCTTAAGATCCAAATAGGGTGATCATACAAGTCGAATCAATATCAAGATGAATTATCAATAGTCAATATTTTCTAAATCAATATCGAGAGTCATGATTTGGAAAACAAGATTCATAAGTCCAAAAATTTCGTATTTAGGGTAGAAGATTCCTATTAGATAGTAGGTGGGTCATTCATCCATAATCAACAATATAGCAACAATCGAGCAACATTTTGTGATATCAACATCAACATCATTATCATGGTATTCAAGGATGATGAATGATCTCGACCTAGGTCCTTCTAGGAACTTGACCAAAAGCTATAGTCAACATCCTTGTATTTCGAGATGATCATCGAATAGAGATTTAGTATTGAGTTTCAATATCATCATGAGATTAGACCTATTAGAGACTTAGGTCAAGAGATCAAAATTGTATGAAAGGGGTTACCTTTTCAAACTCTAAGTAATCATCAAGATGAAAATTTAGAGGCAACCATAATAGAGATGTAACCTAGTTAGGGGAGTTATGAAACAAACTACCACCCTTAACTAGCATGTGTGTCCTCATTAGTCATGAAGTATCACGTCCATAAAATATGGAGAGCATCATTTATCGATTTGTATTTCACAAGGTGATGAGATCAAAGAACATTTATCATAATATAGAAACCATCATACAACATTCCATATATTCAAGGTCATAATTTTGTTCCTTCTCTTCAAAATTAAGAGCAAGGGGGTATACATGAAAATAGAGAAGTTGATATATGCTCTTTCAATGATTTGAACATTATCAGGTATGATGAAGATTTCATATTTTTCATATTATTCAAAATTGAGTTTAACAATTCAGGCATTATAACCAATAGGGGATTTTTCCTCTTGTATCAAAATTTTCCTTATGATTTAGAGAGTCCAAAGTCATAGTCATTACAAGGCATGGTCATGATACATGTCAACAAATAGGGGAAATGTTTGGTTAGTTATGTTTGAGGTTTAATCAACAATAGGAAAACATGTAGTTCATCACTAGGGACCTCATCAACAATGAGGTATAACACATGAGTTCTCCTTATTTGATCATATTAAGGATCATTATCATTTACCTCAGACATAAGAAGCACATAGTTCATATTTGGTAAAATTGAGTTGACATGATCTGAGATATCATACATGAGGACTTAGCTTCAAGAGTACTTTCATTAACCATAATCAAGTTTTTCAAATTAAGATCAGGTCATAAGCTACCCATAATCAAGAATATCATATTTAATCAAATTTTACCAATTCATTCAAATTTTAAATTTCCCATACATAAGCTACCCATAATCAAGAATCATGTTATTAATTGTCATGAGAGAGATCACATGAGGAGATTAGAAGCTATTTGATCATCATCTAATGGGTGGCTTAGGGTAGTCCTTAATGGCGAGATGAGATGCTATAAGACTCTCTAAGCTTTTTAGGGAAGAATCCTTAATCCAATCTTGGATTCACTTCGGTCAGGTAGGTATACAACTGAGACCCCAACCACCATAATTAGGCGGATAGGAGGTGCATCAGCCCCCATGTAGTGACCTTCCTAGACACCTCAGGTTCACCATTATGGACTTAGGATTTCCCAAGGTTCATATGAGTTGGGTTATTAAACACACATACATGATATGTAATTTCTCTGATACCATCTGTCACAGAACCATTTATTACCCAAATCCTCACTCCTAATGGCTACAAAGTCAAAAGTAAGAGGACCCAAGCGTTCGTCCATACGATAGATCACATAGCATATGCATGAATAAAACCACAAATAAAAACTTAGGTATGAGACAAGAAAGCATAATAAGAATGCTAAACTAATACCTGATAAGATCTTAGGTCCCATATATCAACCATGTGTACTCCATTTGCAAGTCATTATACATCATCAGATTATGAGCATGATTAACATAAGTGTAGAAGCATTGATCAGGATTAGAGATTCATAGTGTAACTGTTACCTAAAATCATACAATGGGTACACATTAGCACAATTGTGCTGAGTACGTTGTGCAAACATATAAAATTGTTGGTATAAGAACATATATTGCTTGGAAAAATCATAAAGTAGATAACAAGAATGAAGCAAAAACATTTAAAGACTTTCTTATTAACATGAAAGTGTGTTTTATGTTAATTTCTATTAAACCAACAATATCATAAAGTCTTTGTCCAGCTTCTCAAAGGAAGGGGTCTGTGACGGTGCTCAAGCATAGCTACCCTATTTCAACATGAGGGACTACAAGATTAAACATTGAGAGTTAACCCTATTCATGAGGGACCTCAAGGCCATTGCCAAGAGATAACCCTTATATCAATATGGTCTGCCCTATCATGAATACTCAAGTAGGACACCTAGCCTAGTGCCCTTACCCTAGGAATATAGGCAGGTGCACAAGGTTGTATAATGGACATCTATCATTATGTTTTCAAGTTTGTTCCACATAAGTAATCAAGAGCAAAGCATAGTAGTCGTAGGGAACATGTACCTCAAACAAGTATATAAGCCAAACATCGTATATCTCATACATACAAGCAATATCAATACCACTAGTATGGCCAATATGAGAATAAAGTGAACCTTGTTAAGAGAAAACTAGCATTATACAACATTATTAGATCTTTAAAACAATTCCATCAAAGAAATCCTGACATGACAAGAAAGTGTGACTAGATTAACATCACAAGACATAGGTCATCTAAACATATCATGGGGGTTGTATGTGTCACTTAAGTGTAGATACTCAAATCCTTCAACATTATTTTCAATATCCCAATCTAGATCATGTGTTATCATTATCAAGAAACATAGTACATCATGGATTTATGAGAACTTATAGTGACACATCACTACTAGATCAGGAATTTCCAACTTAGGTTTTAATTATCTTAGTAGAGCCAACATGAGTTTCGAGCATGATTAAGCAACATAGATAGTCATTTTCATGCAAGATGGTCATCACTAGATTGCAAGAGTGATCAAGATTGATTAAGTGTCATACATATCAACATGTTACTGATTTGATTACATAAAATAGCATGGATCATATTTACGACAAGTCTTGCACAAGATTAGATAGCATATTATCAACACATGCATCAAGGTCAAATTAAGTCACTTAGCCATAATAAGGAAAAATTGATCCATAAGCCATTTAGATGATCAAATCATGTCAAGTTACTAATTTGGTGTTCACAAAATAGCTTCAAACAAATTTGATCAACATTTAGCATAAGGTTTTAAAGATCATCATGATAAGTCCATAAATGTTCCATTTAATGGCATTGTTCATAATATCAAGTTGCAATGGATTTCAAGTATGAAAAATATATAATATTGATACATATAATATTATAAATTACTGATCTAGATCGAACATGATGATTTGGAGTGCATATAATCAAGTTGAGCATCAAAATCATTAATCCTTGGCATTAAAGTCCATATGATGCATATTTCATGGTCTATTTCATGAATTAGAATCATTATTAAAGAATGACATGATCAATTTTGATTCAAAGTGTATAAAATAGGATATGTAACTAATCAGGGTGATAAAAGTCAAGTGGAGTCAGTATATGATCATGGTCGAGCATTTAATCACCGTGTATATGTAAAAGATATCATTTTGATACCATTTTAAACATAACATGAGATAATAAAGGAATTATCTTACTAAACTAAGTTAATTGGATATATCTCTTTGAGTAGATCAATTTTCATATATAATATGTCCCATTTGAAATTACTAATAATTTTCTATTATTTTTGCAAGATCACGACATAAACATAGGTCAAGGAGGGAAGATATACCATGTTGGCGAATGAAACAGTGCCACATGGCACGGCTACCTTCCCAGTGAGTAGGGTGTGCATGGCGGGGTGAGGAAGAGGTGTGGGTTAGTGTGAAGGAGGCATGTTGTCCATGTGGCACACTGCCATTGGTCCACATGGTCGCCAGCTGGACGTGGGTCCAGTGTGATCTAGGCCCTTGGACGAAGGACAATCATGGTCCAGAACACGATCAATGACTGACAGATTGTCACCCTCGCCCCACCCAAGAAAAAGTCAGGAGCCCCATTGAGGTTGGACCAGTAGTTGAGCTCACCAGAGCCTCAAGCTCCATGGAGGTTCAGACCTCAGAGAAGCTTGAAAAGCAGCCACCCGAGCTCGCTATGCATTTGTGAGTCTAGCGGTGGCCATGATCTTGGCTAGAGAGGAGCAGAGAAAAAAGCCCAAAAATGAGTATGCGGGGGTGCCGTCAAGGTGGAGGAAGAAAAGGAAGATTGAGGATGGATAGGTAGGGAATGAAACACCTTGTAAAGATGGGGAAAAGAAAGGATAAGGAGTGATGAAGCCAAATGGGTTAAAAGAATGGCGCAAGGAGAGTTGTACAACCCATTCATCATGGCCGCATCCATGATTGTCGATCATGGTGGGAGATGTTCTCCATGCCCCTAACGTGAAACAAATAGCTAGGAAATAGTACGGGCAGGGATGTGGGATCATGGGTGATGACTTTGGTGAAGAAAAACTCACTACTGAAGTCAAAGGAGAGTGTGTAGGCAACGTCCTAGGGGTACGACAACTATCATAGTTGCTGACTTTGGGAGCAAGGTGAGGGATGACTCCCCAATCATCCAATTGGCACAGATGGTCTCAAGGCCCTTGGATCAATGTGCCTAGTACACAGACCAAAAGACCAGCGACCTTATTGGCACATGGGTGGGCTGGCTCAGTAAGGGAAAATGGTCGAGGCCCAGCAAAGGAGTAAAAACAAGGTGAAAAAGGCTAGAAAAAGAGCACAAATTTCTTAAGCCATAACTTTCACCTTGATTATCGGATTGGGGTGAAATCTTCACCATCGGATCACATTTTTCTACCTCTTTCTTATGGGCAAGGATATAGATCATGATCAATATGTTGAGTGGTCTAAAAAATTCAAATCCATCCTCAATGTTAAACAAAGCATTCATCCTTATATAGATGAGTTCAAACTTACAATTTATCATCCATATCTCAACAATTGATCCATATATGGTTTTAAAACATAACATTAAGGATGAGGGAAGTCACTAAATCAAATGGAGTGCATTATGAGTCAATGTGTATATAGTTGGAGGAGAGATAAAAACTAGGTTGTTACACTACCTGTGACGACACCCGCCATCAATTGAAATAACAAGTGTCATTAACAATAATAAAACATGCGGAAGCGATCGTTAGCAGCAGAATTACTGAAAATCACTAAAAATGAAAGCTATTTATCAAAAGATCCATTCTCAGGAAAACTCTTTCATTTAGAACCAAAGTAAAACATTACATCTTGGTTCATATATATACATATAATGCCTCATTACACAAAATATCAGATCGAAGAATTAAAACACTATCTCCTAGGACCCGAGAGTACAAAGATGACACATAGGACTATCTACACAACACCAGACAGCCAATGTCTCCACCTGTTGGATCACTATTGTCCCTGTGACTGTTGCTGCTGTTGCTCACCCACTGAAAGGTTTCTTCCTCTTCTTCGGCGATTACCTAAAATTTAATCCCACGGGGGTGAGACAATTATAAAAATTGCCCCAGCAAGAGATATAACTCTCCGCCAGAAACATTGTTATTGCTGATAATAGAATAACACTGAGCAGTAGAATTATATTTACTCAACAGTAGGTAAATCATTGAATAAGATATGCAGAGAAGTATTCTCTATGCAATCATTTCAATTATAACTTGATTAAGCAGCAAGTCATTCATTTAATAAGGAATATGAAGATCATGTATATCATTTATCCAACTATGATATAATAGTCCATGTATCATGAACCATTAATTCTCACAATTCAATCCTAAGAAAATATGTTACATGACTGATTACGTTTTACAATCATACTTATGCCCCGAGGAGATGAGGTATACCGCTCATACTCCAACCAACCACGGTTACGTAAAGCATCAGTACCACACATAGGCCAATGGAAGAGCCGGATTCCCATGACCTCAACTTTCTCGGTCAGTACGAGATAACATGCAGGACATCTTGTGTCTCTGCTAGATAGCTTTCCAGGGTATATTGGCAACATCTCTATTAGAGTTATAGCCCGTAGCATATACTCTCTTTAGGATATGGCCTGTAGCCAATGCCTGGTATTATTTGTGGAGTCATGGCCTTTAGCCATGCTCTTATTGGGGTATGGTCCGTAACCAATCTTGTTCATAGGACATAGCCCGTAGACATGCCTATGGGGCATAAGGATATAATTTCCCAATTACCCCCACATATTCAAAAATATGTGTTCCGAGTAAACTCGTTTCACCATTCAGCTAATTCTGACGTTGATGGATCTGTGGTCAGGGCAACTACATTATATGGTATTACTTGATTAATTAAGTACATTGTCATATTCTTTTAGCATCAGCCAAGTTTCCAAACATAACTTAATAAGACAAATTCTATAAAGAAAACATGTACTATTTCCATTAATCACTTCTCACTCTTTATAAGACATTGGGAGCTCAGTCCCTCATTTCAACACTGGGAATTCTCATCCCTTCACAATTTCAATACCATAACCATGTGATCCTGGGTATTCAAACCCTTAGCTCATCACCTGAGCATTGTTACCACTTTCTCAGGTAACTAACACCTTTAGGTCATCTGACCAAGATAAGTATGATATTTTCTACACAAGCATCCATCATAGCACTTGAGGCCCATTAACTCTCTTGCTACCACTTACCAGGCAACAAGGTATATTATGGCACACAAGGCCCAATAAACAAATTCAAATTAATAACACATCATAGCTCATACCTGGCTATGCCCATCATATCATGATACCTGCATGGTTAGCACATATGATAGCAGTACATCAATTATCTATCAACACCATGCAAAAACAAATGTATCATTAATTTAAGGTATCACCCTTATTCCTTTACCACGATTAGGGTTTCCATCACATATCATTACCCTTCATTAGAGTTAGGGTTTTCCACTATTAACCATTTAGGTTTTCAAGATCATATTATCAATGATCAAACTCTAATTCATTGCTCCACACATCTAGGAGCCAACATTTATACCATAAGTATTCAATCATACTTATTTATTCTCATCATTTACCATTAAATGATCATCAACACAAGGTATGAGTTTCTCTCTCATCCTTAAGTTGGGAATCAACAAAACGACCATGATAGGTCACTTTCAAATCATCTCTATGTCAAGCATAGAGCACTATGGTCGTGCAACCAGGAACGGCCGTGCAAAGGAAGTCACCACGGCCGTGCTACTTTGCACGGTCGTGCAAAGTGAATCCACCACGGCCGTGCTACCTTACACGGTCGTGCTACAAAAGATCATCACATGAATCATATTAATGTATGAATTTTATTCTTTTATCCTTTCAACTTGATTAGGTCACATCAACCCTTCAATCAAGTTCATACAATTATGATTAACATAGTGTATCAAGTTATTGATCCTATAAGCAATTAGGGATTTACCCCTTAATTGACACTAATCACTTAGGTACTATTAGGGTTTCAACCTTTGTACCTTCATTGATTATCATTACTAATCATAATTGGATCAATAGAACATTCATCATCTTAATTATCAAGAGATTCAATCACATTGAACCTTCATTACATAAGGTATCCAATTGAATTAGGGTTTCCAATGTTGATTCCTTCAATCATTGAATTCATGGAACCAATCATCAATTGGACCTATCCTCATACTTTAATTGAGTTAAATAGGTCAACATTCAACTGATTTGACCCTCAATTGACCCTAAATTGGTATTCAATTAGGGTTTGATTCATTTGAATTAGGGTTTGGTATCGATGAACCATCAACACTAATCAATGCAGGATTAGTTACTTTGATACCTCCTGAACCATCATCCAATTTGAACATGACCTGACCCCAAACGGTCTTGAGGTTGTTTGGATGACCACCAAATGGTCTTGAGACCATTTTCCCATCATATCATCAAAATCCAAGTCAACCAATTAAGGTTTGTTTCATTGGATTGATCACCCAATCAGCAATTGAATACACTTTAACTTAGTAATATTGGATCATCAATTGCTTAACCATACTCACCCATGGACCTCAAAACGGTCTTTGGTGACCTCCAAACGGTCTTGAGACCATTTTTATGAGATCCAAACGGTCTTGAGACCGTTTGTCTCATCTAAGCCTTGGATTCTAGTGACATTTCACCAAGGTTTGGTCTATTGAGTTGATCAACAAATCAGCAATTGATTGCTTTGTAACTTGGTAACTTTGGGCCTTCAAATAGGCAACCATACTTAACCCCAGACCTCCAAACGGTATTGGGTGATCCCCAAACGGTTGTTAAACCGTTTGGATGATCCCCAAACGGTTTTGAAACCGTTTGGGCCAATCAACCCAAAACATCAACTCAATCACTTGCGAAATCAGCACTTAGCCGATTAGGGTTCATACCACATATTTGGATCTTCAAACACATATCCATACTTGACCCTAGACCTCCAAACGGTCTTGGGTGACCCCCAAACGGTTTGGAGACCGTTTGGGTGAACCCCAAACGGTTTTGAAACCGTTTGGGCTAATCAACCCAAAACATCAAATTAACTCATTGGAATTTCAGCACTAATTTCAATTAGGGTTTGCCTAATTGATTAGCCTTCAACTCCTGATTCCTTGGGAATTAACCCCTCAAATTTGGTGAGTCATTAACCAACATAATTAGGAACTGTAATACCAAACGGTAAAGCCTTTTTCAACTCACTAAAACAGTTTTGAAACCGTTTTCCCAAAAAGGTCAAGTTAATCAGATTGTAAATCAGCACTTAATCCAATTAGGTTTACCTAATTCATTAGCCTTCAACCCACGGTTACTTAAGAACTAATCCATCAAATTTTGTGAGTTATCAACCAACATAATTAGGAACAGGACTCTCAAACGGTCAACCCTTGGTCAACCATCTCAAACGGTTTTCAAACCGTTTGCCCAAAAAGGTCAAGTTAATCAGATTGAAAATCAGCACTTAATCCATTTAGGTTTACCTAATTGATTAGCCTTCAACTCACGATTCCTTTGGAACTAATCCATCAAATTTGGTGAGTTATCAACCAACATAATAATAAACAGTAATATCAAACGGTCAACCCTTGGTCAACTCCCTCAAACGGTTTTGAAACTGTTTGCTCCTAAACGGCCAAACGGTTTGGTGAAACCGTTTGGTCCCAACTTCCAAACCGTTTGCCAACATTTATACCATAAGTATTCAATCATACTTATTTATTCTCATCATTTACCATTAAATGATCATCAACACAAGGTATGAGTTTCTCTCTCATCCTTAAGTTGGGAATCAACAAAATGACCATGATAGGTCACTTTCAAATCATCTCTATGTCAAGCATAGAGCACTATGGTCGTGCAACCAGGAATGTCCGTGCAAAGGAAGTCACCACGGCCGTGCTACCTTGCACGGTTGTGAAAAGTGAATCCACCACGGCCGTGATACCTTACATGGTCGTGCTACAAAAGATCATCACATGAATCATATTCATGTATGGATTTTATTCTTTTATCCTTTCAACTTGATTAGGTCACATCAACCCTTCAATCAAGTTCATACAATTATGATTAACATAGTGTATCAAGTTATTGATCCTATAAGCAATTAGGGATTTACCCCTTAATTGGCACTAATCACTTAAGTAATATTAGGGTTTCAACTTTTTTACCTTCATTGATTATCATTACTAATCATCATTGGATAAATAGAACATTCATCATCTTAATTCTCAACAGATTCAATTACATTGAACCTTCATTACATAAGGTATCCAATTGAATTAGGGTTTCCAATGTTGATTCCTTCAATCATTGAATTCATGGAACCAATCATCAATTGGACCTATCCTCATACTTTAATTGAGTTAAATTGGTCAACCTTCAACTGATTTGACCCTCAATTGACCCTCTATTGGTCTTCAATTAGGGTTTGATTCGATTGAATTAGGGTTTGGGATCGATGAACCATCAACACTAATCAATGCAAGATTAGTTACTTTGAAACCTCCTGAACCATCATCCAAATTGAACATGACCTGACCCCAAATGGTCTTGAGGTCGTTTGGATGACCACCAAACGGACTTGAGACCGTTTGCCCATCATATCATTAAAATCCAAATCAACCAATTAAGGTTTGGATCATTGGATTGATCACCCAATCAGCAATTGAATACACTTTAACTTAGTAACATTGGATCATCAATTTCTTAACCATACTCACCCCTGGACCTCCAAACGGTCTTTGGTGACCTCCAAACGGTCTTGAGACCGTTTGGCTCATCCAAGCCTTGGATTCTTGTGAAATTTCACCAAGGTTTGGTCTATTGAGTTGATCAACAAATCAGCAATTGATTGCTTTGTAACTTGGTAACTTTGGGCCTTCAAATAGGCAACCATACTTAACCCCAGACCTCCAAACGGTATTGGGTGATCCCCAAACGGTTTTGAAACCGTTTGGGTGATCCCCAAACGGTTTTGAAACCGTTTGGTCCAATCAACCCAAAACATCAACTCAATCACTTGCAAAATCAACACTTAGCCGATTAGGGTTCATACCACATCTTTGGATCTTCAAACACATATCCATACTTGACACTAGACCTCAAAACGGTCTTGGGTGACCCCCAAACGGTTTTGAGACCGTTTGGGTGATCACCAAATGGTTTTGAAACCGTTTGGGCTAATCAACCCAAAACATCAAATTAACTCATTGGAATTTCAGCACTAATTTCAATTAGGGTTTGCCTAATTGATTAGCCTTCAACTCATGATTCCTTGGGAATTAACCCCTCAAATTTGATGAGTCATTAACCAACATAATTAGGAACAGTAATATCAAACAGTAAACCCATGGTCAACTCACTCAAACAGTTTTGAAACCGTTTTCCCAAAACGGTCAAGTTAATCAGATTGAAAATCAGCACTTAATCCAATTAGGTTTACCTAATTGATTAGCCTTCAACTCACGATTACTTTGGAACTAATCCATGAAATTTGGTGAGTTATCAACCAACATAATTAGGAATAGGAATATCAAACGGTAAACCCTTGGTCAACCATCTCAAACGGTTTTGAAACCGTTTGCCCAAAAAGGTCAAGTTAATCAGATTGAAAATCAGCACTTAATCCAATTAGGTTTACCTAATTGATTAGCCTTCAACTCACGATTCCTTTGGAACTAATCCATCAAATTTGGTAAGTTATTAACCAACATAACTATGAAAAGTAATATCAAACGGTCAACCCTTGGTAAACTCCCTCATACGGTTTTGAAACCGTTTTCTCCTAAACGGTTTGCAAACCGTTTGGTCACCAAACGGTTTGGTGAAACCGTTTGGTCCCAACTTCCAAACCGTTTGCCCAAGATATTTGGGGAGGTGTGTGCTTATGATGATGTCATCATCATCAATATACGTCCCTGAAGTTGTAACAACTTCTGATTTCATGAATTAATCAATTTCAACGAGCAATTAATCAAGATAATGAAGGAATCATTGAAATTACAAGATTAATGGTTGAATAACAATGTAAAAGGGTTCAAGTTATAAAAACTGCCTTCAAATCTGATCCCAAGCTCAAATATTCACGGCTCCAATGGTGTTTTAAGCTCTAGAAACCTCCCAAGGTCATTTCTCAAGCTTTTGGAGAGAAAGGATCGGCTAGGGTTGAAGATGGAGTGAAGAAATGAAGGAATTACACATTGTTTTATGATTGTCACCATGAAATCATGAAGAACGAAGATCAAAGGCTTACCAACAGGTTGGGGACGTGATACCTTCTGTCCTTAGACTTCTTGGTCGGTTTTTCCAGAAAGGGGAAGAAAGAAAATCTGAAAAAGTCCTTAGGTGGGTTAGAAAAGGCTCTTTTATAATGAAATTGATGAAAGAGAAAATGTTATATTTAAAATCAATTAATTCCAAAATTGGTACCACCTCTTCCTCCTTGGTTTTATTGCATACAAAGGAATCTCAAAGCCACCGAACTCCTTTCCATTATCCATGGATTAAGGGAAAATAAAATACGCACCTTAATCCATTATAATATCATTATATCTTTTTGAGTGGGAATTCTTTTCTTTATAATAAGGTGAGTGGAATTTCACCTCCTTAAGATATTTTCGGTCCTTTCTAAGCTCAAGTACGTTCACACATACATCTGAATCCAACCATTTTAATTTTTGTTGAAGGCCTTTTAATTAATACATTCATTTTTGCCCTAAATCAAATTAGGGTTTCAATTAGGATTAAATCTTGATTATTTTAATATCAAGATTCTCTCTCATCCAATTTATTTCAAATGAGGCGCCCCTCTCATTTTCTTTTCTCTAAATGATGCCAAGAAACATGAGGTGCCTTATTGAAGTGGTAATTTGCATATTGAATCCTAGGTTTTGGGTAAATTGCACATTACACCAAAACTAGGTTTTAATGCACATACATTGCTTTATCAGCTATTTCTTGGTACTCAGGCTTCCATAAGACATACCTCTACATCATATTCACTCTCATAATGATTCAAAACATGAGGAACATATTATCATGAACAATTTGCACTTAAACCCCTCAACTTGGGTAATTTGCACTTTAGTCCAAAACAAACAAAACATTGATTTCAACAATGTTCAAAAAGGACTAGAATTGCAACATAAGTTCCTCTTGAGGCCTAATTAATTTTCACAAGATGAGATTAAGTATATAATCATCTTTTATAATCAAAACACCTAGGGTTAAAACATAACCCAGGTCAGGGATGTTACATTACCCTTCTCTCTTCAGTCATCACGTAGGCAAACAGCTCCAGGAGGCGAAACTTGCAAGCAAAGTTTGTCATACACATATTCCCTTGGGTCAAGAATGTGAATTGTTGTTCCTTCTCTTTCTTGGTATTGGTGAATATGAATCTTGCCGAAAAGAGGGCACGACAATCTACCCAGGCCATTGGTTGTTCAATCAGATCATGGCCCCTGATATGGTTCTCCCACAATATCTTATATGCTCCTTAAAGAAGGTGTGTGGCGAAAAGGACTTTCTTTTTTAGATATACTTCCAGAATGCAAAATCCATTTTCCACAGCAAGAAGCCAAGCATCTTCTCTATCAACCACCTCAGTTTTGACTTCTCCATAGAACTTTTCAATTTTTAGCTTGACAAAATCTAGTATGGTGGCTCCATGGTGAGGGAGGACAGGTATGGGTTAACCATTCTCATTCTAAGTAACATCTCTGAGATACAAAGCACTAATGGCTTCAGTAAGTTTCTTTTGTTGATCCAGCCAGAGCATCTCAGGAGTCTGCATCACCATCTTCCCAACTACCAACTTAGGGTCAACATCATGACCAAGGTCACCCTTAGGTTCATCTTTTGGCATGGGTTCCTATATAGGGCCAGGGCTACCTTCTGGGTTTGGGATGTTGAAGGGAATGTGTTTGGGTCAGGACCATTCTCTATAGAGGTTTCACTTACCCTTTTCCTATTGTTGGATGATTCACCATCCATGGGCCTTCTCGTTCCTGAGGAAGTCTTCTTCATACAGGAGAGTCTCGATCCTGGGTACTCATCATGAGTGACAACATCCTTGCCATGGGCCATGCTATTTCACACAAGTTAATGTCATTAACCATCGTTTCATAACTTAGGATATCAAAGCATAAACTTATTTGCATATCATCTTGTTTACATGTATTTTATTATTTGGTGGAGGATACCTTAATCCTTATTATACAAAACCCCAATATTCAGAGGAGGAGGAGAGAAATAAAACTTTAGGTACTTAGGGTTTGTTAAGTTTATGTCTCTATAGAATTTGTAAAATTTAATAATTATTAGGGATTATATGGAAAACCATGCTCTGATACCAAATGTAATGACCCCACTTCATAGTAACCCCAAATTAAGGAAGGCTATAAAGAAGGAGGCACTACCATCATACAAAAGATCTATGGCTTAGTAGATAATAAAAAATAATTAATAAATTTCACTAAACTGAACTGAGTTTGGTACAAGAAAAAATGTTTTGATAAATGCTTACAAAAATATGGGTTCTAAAGTTCCACACAAGAAATATACCATCTATCTATATCCTTCGAGCATTACTTTGTTTGTTTACTTTAAGTGCCTTCTTTTCTTGAATGTCTAATTTCCATCATGTAGAAGATTTTTCCTAAAACGCCAGCAATCCAAAACATGCAGTCAGTATAACATGTTATATTGGTATGTGGGGGAAATGAAATATTTGCATCTAATTGTAAGAACAAAATCCATCAATTTTTTTAACAAATCAGAGTTAGCATTTTGATAATGACTGTTCAATCAACATCTATCCATCCTCTGTCAGACCCCACTGGCTATTGTCCCTATAGTGGACATAGGCCACCTACTCTCTATGGAGGGCTTGGCACCATATTGGTCCTACCTCACCTAGATGGTAGACTCTTGATGATCCTTTTCACCCAAGATCTTAATCATCAATTTTTTTCTCACACATATATATACAATAGATCCATAGGAGGCCCAAGATTTGAGCTATTCATGTCCATCTTATGTGGTAACTATAGTGACTTTATAGTTTGCTGGAAATAAATACATAAGAAATCATTCATTTCCAAACCCTGCGGAAAAAACCCAAGAAAGCCACATGAAACTAAATCGGTTACTTTTAGGCATAACCAAATACTTGTTTCAGAGGAACTTATAGATATATAAGCAAAGAGAATAAGAGCAAACAAGCAAGTAACTACCCTGAAATTAAAGCATAATGCCAATGTGTTATTATTTTGACAAAACCTACCATTAATCACTTACTTGGGTTTCAAATAAGAGTTTTTTGTCAACTTAGGGCTTCGTTAGGGTTTTGTCTTTCAAAACTCCAATTATCACTTTTAATATTCCTTTAGGTTACAAACCTTAATCTTAATATTAATTATACTTTTAATCTCATGGAAACCCTAATTCCTCATTTAATGATTCATCAACCTCAAATTCGATCCAAGTTATCCCTTTCTATCCGTAAAGGTCGAACTTTGATTACTAAGAACAACTGAACACATTAACTCATCAAAACCTAAATATTAGGGTTTCTATTCATTTAACACATTAAAGGTAGTAGCTTTGAATAATTTTTTGAACTAGAAGTAGAACAGATCAAGATTATATTATTATTGAATAAATTTCATTTTTCTAATCAGAATTCATATATTATATGCTATTTTTGGACAATCCTACAAATTACTATGATTTTATCAAGATTAAGACTTATCAGTCAATAGCAAGACACCAAGTATGCATTTAGTCTATTTTTTAGGTGTGTCAGCAGGGCCAGTCCCAGCCAATGGGCTCATGCCATTGCATTGTCCTACTCCCGCTTGGCTGGGTCTACTAAGTTGGGCGCAAAAAGGGCTAAAAGGACTAAAAAGTCTTATCTCGCTCTCAAATTTTAAAGGAAAGATCATAATCCTTTTACTTTAGGGATTCTAGAAAATCCATATCTCCTAATCCTTTAATCCCTTTGATCTCAAATTTTAAAGGAAAGGTCATCAAGACATTCTCTACCTGTGGGTATAATTTGAGACCAAAAGTAAAAAAGAAATGGGTTTTTTCTTCACATGCAAGTCTCCCTCTTATTTTATGTATTTAAGGCATCAAATCCAACCCTTTTCTCTTTCTTTCTTTTCTATTTTCTTTATTTTGAATACTCTACTTACTGGAAACCATGTGAAGCTGAAATTCAATTATTAGTGTCCATTCATACCGCATTCTAGAGAATTCTACATGTTTCTCATAAAGGTGTCACCTATTAACTATTATCATTTTACCTTTTTCTCATTATTGAATTTTCTTCTATCCTTTTCCTCTTATTTTATAATTAGATTATTAAAAACAGTATAAACCACAAATTTCACCACAAAGGAGAATTTTAAAAAGAAGGCCACACTTATAAAAGCAAAGAAAAATATATTACCAGAATGTCCTTTTTGTTCAAATAATTGCATTTCAATTTTAAAAATACATGGAAGAAACCAATTTATAATAGTGTTGTTGCTGAAGATTTGTTTAGTAATTTAACCAAACTGTCATTGACTGGTGTTCTAACTTTGATATGCTCCTTAGGGTTTTGTGGTAACTTCATACGTTTTGTTTTGATGATCCACACTAAATTTATCGCTATATTTACTATCTTGCCACATCAAATGCTATGTTCCATTGTGTGATTTGAGACTGGTAAGTTAAGTTGATTCATTTTAAAGTATATTCAAAATAATTTCTCTTCCAAAAATAAATAAGAACTATTTAATAATCAATATATAAATAACTAGGTTTTTGGAATAAATTAAATAAGACCTAATTAATTGGTCAAGGTTTATAACAAAATTTAAGAGTATGAAAAATATCATTTTTAGGGTTTACTATTAAGTGGAATTTAACATTAATGTGTCTGAAATGAAATAAGGTGATTCAAAAGGGTTCAACCCTATACTCTTGCTTTCGATTGAATATAAGGTATGCACATCTACCCAATTACTTTTTGGCCAATATATTACCAAAACCCTAGTATATATATATATATATATATACACTCATACAAGAGGCTAGAATACACTCGAGTGTATAGATCTTACGCTATAGTCAAGTGGTGTTTGCATATTAAGACTACTTTTTTGCAAAATGTAAACCATTGATCTTCATTGTCATACTATAATTAGGTTACATGCAAAATTTGAGATCATTTGGATGAGTATAAGCCACTCCTTCTAGGTTTAGAATTGTGATCCCTTGCAATGATTAGTTATAAAATGACCCAGAATAACCCCTAGGTTAACTTTTACCCATTTTTGGAGAAGTTTCATATATGACATCCTTAATTCTTGGAATGCTTTTTTCAATATGTATACTTCACTAAAAAACTTAAAGGAAAATATTGAGTGTATTCTATCATGTGAGTCTTCAAAAAGATATAATCAAGCTACCTATATCCCTAGAGTAAATTTAAGAATGATTTTTGGATTTGGGTCCAAGAGCACAAAATCAATTAAAAAATTATTGAAAATTTGCTAGACAAAACATGCCCCAAATATAGATGTTCTACAACCCAATTTTTGATATATATATATATATATATATATATATATATATATATATATATATATATATATATATATATATATATATAGGTGCTATATTTTAAATATTTGGAGAAGTCTCAAGAAATCAACAACCATACCTACAAGATGATGGAACTAGATTCATTACTCTAAGAGTTGGAAAGAGTAGTTATAGTACCAAAATATATGTTATACATGTTGGCAAATAGGGACGGTAGATACGGAAGAGGAAACACAATTTTTGTCCCTATTCCTTTATAGAGAGATTGCATCAACAACAATGTATCTAGGAAGGAGGATAGCAAGAGATATACCTGGTCCTAGAGCAAGTTCAACGACTATCCATGCAATGGTGTGCTTCTTTCGCATGTTGCACACAAACAACTATCAGGGCAACCCCACCATAGACGATAATGGTTGTTGTCCTCCTAGCAGGTGGAAACAACCTCATTGACTCTATCGTAGTCTACAAGGACCATCAAGAACTCCACGTGATGCTATCAAAGCCAATAGGAAGGAGTTGTCCCTTCAAATGTCAGTGTGCTAACACTAACTTGATCCCCCTTGTTGTCTCTCGCTTGTCATCCCTCTCTTTCTCAGGTAGGACTTGCTCAGGCTATCTGGTTACCACAATCAAAGAGGACAACAATTTTTAGAGCTTGTTGTTGTGTCTCTGAAAGCCTAGAAAGTCCCCCTTTATATAGGATGACTAGGTCCAGGGTTTCCAATTCACCTTGGAGTCAAAGAGATGGAAATTTATGAATTTTTTATAAGTTGCAAACAATTAACCGGTTGGTTCACTGTTGCAAACAATTAACCGGTTGGTTCACTGTTGAACAGGTCAGTTCAGATGCTTTCCAATTTTCAATCACATTGGCATTCAATATTCGACTAATGCATAACATGACATCAACATCGATCCTTGATCCAATTGAATAAATCATTTAATCAGGCGGTTAAAAATTTGAATTGGTCATTTCAAACCTTGAACGGATTGGTTCACCAATTGAACCTATCATTTCATGCCCCAGTTCAGGAAATGTTCAACCAATGTTGTTCAAATCGACCTGACACTTGAACCTATCTATTCACAGTTCCGTTGGTCAATTTTGGTCATTTTCATGCAAATTAAATACCTAAACATTTTAGTACTGAATTTAAACACCAATCATGAATAAACTCCTATTTTGGGTGCATCCTATGTGTGTGACCCTAGAGGACGCAAATTATGTTGGCAACGAATGTCCGTAACCAATTTATTACATCACAATCAATGAGCAGTATCAAACACCACATCAATGCTATCAAAGTAATTGGAAAGTTGGAGAACAACTTCAACCTACAATCCATGATTAGTGTTACTATGATTGTAGACTCCCTTTGTCTTAGATATCTAGATTGAACTCAAGGCATGTAATTGTGACGCCCCACGCCACACGAAGTGAGATTACTCAAAACAAAACACGAATATATCACTAAACAATCAGGTTACCAGAAAATACAGGAAATTAAAACCATTTGTGTATAAGTACAAAAGTAGAAACTTGTCATATATGAGTCCACAATAGTGACATGCATATATATCACCTTCCAAACAATTATGACATATCATTGTTCAATATCTCATTGGCCACAACCGATACAAGAGGTAACCTGTTCACATACATACATGCCATATTTGTACAAAAAAGGCATAAGCGAAAACATCATCTTTATATACAACATCTAAAAAACTCGCCCATGGACCTGAGTGTACAAGTATGACATATAGTACTCTATTAATAAATAGTAGCAACATATCCAACCTTTACACAACTACTGCTCCTCTTGCCGCTCAACCTCAACAACACGACCTCTACCTCCTCATGCTCGACCATCCAAAAGATGTGGTAACCCATGGGGTGAGACCAAACATCCCAACAAGGGATATAATTCTCCACCAATGTCTATTAAAAGCACATGTAACTAAGTAGGTAGATAACAAATACTTAGCATGTTGAGAAATTTTAGCTAAATGACATGTATTAAATTGATAAATCATGTTCCACAACTTATAAAGTTATCACTAAGTTGTAGAACATATAATATTTTAAATAGGAATATGAAGAAAATATATGATAGATGGTTTCTCTTACCTAATTATAAGTCAAGAAATCAGTACAAGGACAAGGCAAATGGTTCATCCAATGTTATTCATATATGACCCTAATCAAGTATACTTCACGACTATGTAACGTATTTTATTATGCCCTGAGGAGATAAGGTATACAACTCATTGTCCAATTGACCACTGCTAATTAGAAATCAATTCCATACAAGATCAGATAAAGAGTCGTAATCGAATGATCTCTCCACATGCCTCGGTCAGTCCGAGTTTGATGTAGTGACATATAGAGTCTAACTACAAAGCAACCTAATCTGCCTCGGTACATAGGAACAACACTAGTGTAATTGAGTTACGACCACAGCCGCACTCTTGCCAAGGTATGACCACAACCATCCTAAAAAACATATAATGAACATGTATTATATCACATCATAGAGATAGGGCCTCAATCATTCTCCTACCAGGGTATGACCGCAGCAACCCTATGAAATGCATATACTCAACTGTATATGACTCAGAGCTTCCACTAAGGTAAAATCCATTTCACCATCCAACAAGTATTGGCGCTAAAGATGGATCTATAGCATAGGGCAACTAGATGATTAGGGTTTCACTTGATTAGTTAGTCCAATTGAGTATCTTTTACCATCAATCAAGTTACAACATATAAACCCTAGACAAACTCTACAAAGATAAGGGCATAACACAACTTCAGAAGATATAAAATGATTGAAGCATATACTAGTTTCATCATCACATGATACCATGCCATCACACAACTACACAAGGATATCACCATACTCACACTTTATTGGGATATTATTCCCTTTTCATATCACAAGAGGATACATCTCACACTAGGCAGCAAGCCTCTTCCAGATCCTGAGACCTTGTCACATTGTTGTCATCTCATCATGCTTGAACAAGGCTCATAACCATCCATATGTGTCACATGGTTATCATCATAGAATTCGAAAGCTAAGACACTTATACAACCTGTAAGGTTCAATCCATAAAAATAGGAGAGAAAAAGCATAATTACATGTCATACATCAGGGCAAGTTCATCAATCATAACACACCCTTGGATTAGGGTTAGGGTTGTATACATATCCGATTAAGGTTTCATATCATGATTTAATCACCAAACCCTAGTTATGAAATGTCCCATCTTACTGGAACCAATTAGGGTTGAATATTAATGAATATCATCATTACTAAAACATGATTAAATTATCATATCAACAACCCAAGTATTAACATCATTTACATGTACCCGTACAACCATCTCATCATGTTATATTTAGATAGAAACCATATACCATGTATGTGTGTCACCCATCCACCAAGACCTGGTGTTACAACCGCAACACCCACATGTCTCGAACAAACAAGGATCTAACAGTCTCGACCGAAGCAAAACATCAACCAAAGCAGGAGTATCGAATTTAGTTGTTGCGACCAACACCCATTAGGGTTGGGGTTTTGTCTGAAACAAAAGACGTTGCATGAGTTGCGACCCACTACAATACACCATGGCCCACTACAATACACCATGGAACTAAGGCACTCAAAGCTTGTGTCATGAATGAAACAAAGATCGGTGTCTCGACCAACCCACAAAAATCAGTCTCACAAGCATCACCACACAAGATAATCATGCCCCAAGGTACAAAAGCCATGTGTTTCGACAGAAACAACACAAAACATCAAGACCATCATCTCATCATCAACGTTTATCGACCAACATTGAATCATGGGAGTAGTAACCATCAAGTTCATGCTACTACAAGGGCAATTAACCTTATTTAGAGTAGCGATGAATCATAGTCAAAGCAGAAGTAAACGATGGCCGAAACAAAAGATCAATCATCATGGAAAATCATCATAACAAAGATGGAAAAACTTCATGCAAAAGAGTACCAAAACCTTGAAATTAGGTCTCCAGCATAGGCCTTCAAGAAACCAAACCAAGGTAAAGAAGACTAAACCAAGAATCATGTTGCATGTATCAAAATCTCCTCAACCAACACATAACAAGTTGGATGCAAAAATTTAGGGTTTAAGAAAAAGAGTAATCTACCTAAAAATACTTCAAAGTATTAAACCTTATGTCATGATAACCTCTTCTAACAAATTAGCATAAAGTTTAGAGATCAAAATAGTACCACACAAGTAATATTATGGTGCAAGTAATAGAATAAGGTAGAGAGTTATATAACCTGCCTTAGGGAGAGATCCAAGCTCCCAGATCAAAGGATCCAAAGAAGAAGATGAAGCTCCAACCATGGTCAACACTTCAACCACAAGATCACCTCAAAAGATAAGAATACATGGTTAAAAAAGATGCTCAAGAAAGAGGGTAAAATACCCTAGGCCAAACCAAAAAAGAAAGGAGAAAGAAGAGAGCTCCTTCTCACTTGGGTGTCACCATGTAAAAACATAGTCTATGACCCCTTTGTGTGGAGAAGATCTTCAAGGTATCCACCATGTCAAAACATGGTCCCAATGCCCAAGAAAGGAGAATAAGGAAGGTAGGGTTCCAAAGGAAAATAATGATCAAGAAGGTAGAACCACTTACCAAGAAGAGAAACCAATGAGAATCACCACAAGAAAGTTGATCAAGCTCCAAGACACCACATAGAAGGTGGATTGGCAACCAAATCTCCAAGATTTACCCTTCTTTGATCTACCAAACATCAAGGATGAGCGCAAGAGAGGGAAGAAGAAGGATGGCCAAAAAAGATACTTTTGTAAAGAAGAAAGAGGTTATATATTCAAATGAGGAGGGAAGTAAGGTAGGGGTGTGGTGTCAACATAAGATAGCATTAAAGGGACACTTGTTCACAAAGGAAACCAACATGCAACCACTAAACATATGCATGCAACCCATGGTGATAAAACCTAGGTGGGATCTCAACCACTTGGGTCACCACCACCCTAGAGGTTGAAACAACCATCAAGATACCTTGTCTCGGCCACAACAAAAGAGTCATCAACCACACATGGTCGAAACACCTCACAATAAGACGAACCATATCGACCAAAAACACCTATAAAAAATCAAGGTCGAAACAAACCACTTAAGGGAGGTGTGTTGGTTGAAACACACACAAGGCACACCAACAAGGTAGCAATACTCAACCAAGCTCAACATGGTCAACACCAAACCAAACCCTTACAACCCTAGAATCACCACATGATGCCACCTCATCAACCAAGGTCCAATAAGGTGCCTCATCAAATATTTCTCTCTCTCATGATGCTAAATTACTAAGGGAAAACTCAACATGTGACAAGTTGCAAGATAACCCCTCAACATGAGTATATTGTAACTTGGTCCAAAACAAGCATACAAATCTCAAACATTGGAAGAACAATAACAAACTGGAAACATAATCTTCTCACATGTTAACAAATCATCTCAAAGTATTAGATTAAGGTTCCAAACATCTTATCAAGCAAAGCAAGCATACTCAACCATAAAGCTAAGTTAGGGGGCTTACAACCCTAAACCCCTAATAAGGATTTTGCCCCCAAAATCCTATGCAAAAAGAGATAAGTACTTCCTACACATCTCTTGCTCAAGCTCCCATGTGGCTTCCTCTACTCCATGGTGATGCTAGAGAACCATAACCAAAATGATATCCTCCTTCTTCAACTTCTCGATTCTCCTATCCAGGATCAACATAGGATCCTCCATATAGGAGATGTCATCATCTAGCTCAACCTCCACTAGATGTAAAACCAACTCTGTCTTGAGGTGGCACTTCCTCAGTATGGACACATGGAACACTAGATGCAATATGTGCAAGTCAGGTGGCAACTCCAACTTATACGCCACCCTCCCAACATGTGCCACCTCCAGGTAAGGTCCCATATATCTAGGATCCAACTTACCCTTCTTGCCAAACCTCAAAAAATCCTTTCTAATGAGATACCTTAAGGTACACTTTGTCCCCCACTAGGAACTCCAACAACCTATGATGGTTATCTACATACGACTTTTGGCTATCTTGGGCTGCTTTCAACTATTCCTATACCATCTTTATTTTCTCTGTCATCTACTGCACAAGTTCATGACCCAAAAGATGGTACTCACTAGTCTCATACCAACACAGTAGAGACCTACAATATCTCCCATACATCGCCTCATAACGTTCCATATCAGTGCTCCTTTGATAACTATTATAATAGGAAAACTTGATCATACTGAGGTGCACATCCCAATTGCCAAAAATTGTAAGACACAACCTCTCAATAAGTCCTCCAAAGTCTATATTGTCCTCTAAGACTATCTGTCTATATGTGGGTGAAACACAGTGTTGAACCTTAACTGTGTACCCAAAGCAGTGTGCAATCACTCCCAAAAGGAATTAAAGACCTCTATCTGACATGATAGTAGCTGGGATATCATGCAAACACACTATCTCATCCACATATATTTGTGTAAGATTCTTTGTTTTATATGCCATCTTTACTGGAAAAATGTGCACTAACTTGGTCAACATGTCTACTATCACCAAATGGAATCATGACCTTTAGCTATCCTAGGCAGATCAACCACAAAGTCCATCATAACATGATCCCATTTCCATTGTGGTATGAGCAATAGTAGCAAGGTTCCTGCCAGCTTCTAATGCTCTAATTTAACTTGTTGGCATACTACACACTTGGATATGAACTCAACTACATCGTGCTTCAAGCCAAGCCACCAATATTGAACTTTAACGTTATGGTACATCTTGGTCCTACCTAGGTGCATATCATACATTGAAGAGTGAGCCTCTTCCAGAACCATATTCCTCAAATCATCAACATCAGGAACCACAACTCTATTGTGGTAACATACTGTCCCATCCTATGACTCATGGAAACCATGACGCTTCTCACTTCCAAACTTTATTCATATCTATTGTATTACATTATCACTCTACTGAGCATCTTTAATCTGTTTCCTTAGCATAGGCTTCACCTGTAACTGTGCCAACATACCTACTAACAAGGATACATTCAACTTCACATTCATCAGATGCAAGGAGACTAACATGCCTCTCTTATGGAACACCAAGGAGTTCAATTGTGTATTGTCAACCGATGATGAAGAAGAAGAATTTCTTCTCAAAGAGTATCCCACCACATTTCCTTACCTAGATGGTAATCTATAGTGCATCATAGTCCTTGATTAGCTCCATCCAGTGATTCTGCCTCATAATCAATTCCTGCTTTGAGAAGATGTATTGCAAGTTCCTATGATATGTGAAGATCTGACACTTCTCATCATACAAATAATGTCTCTAGATCTTCAGAGCATGTAAAACTGCCACTAGATCTAGGTCATGCGCAAGATAGTTCTTCTCATGCTTCTTCAACTATTTTGAAGTGAAGGAGATCACATTCTTATATTGCATCAACACATACAGACCGTTCTTAGAGGCATCACAAAAGACCATATAGTGTTTTCCCTACTCTGGAAGCACTAACACTCGTTCACTTGTCATCTTATCCTTTAAAAGTTGGAAAGAAGACTGACACCTGTCATCCCACATGAATGATACACCTTACCTTGTGAGCTTTGATAGGGGTAACGACACAAAGATGCAATTCTTGATGAACTTCATGTAGTATCTTGCCAAACCAAGGAAACTACAAACTTATATCGGTGTTTTTAGTTGCTCCCACTCTAGCACATACTCTATCTTCTTGCGGTCCACATGAACACCCTCAACAGATATCATGTGTCTAAGAAAGGACACCTCCTTTAACCAAAACTCATGCTTGCTAAACTTCACATATAGTTGATGTTGTCTCAACTTTGACAATGCCTAATGCAAATGTTTCTCGTGCTTCTAACTATATCTGGAATATATCAAGATATCATCAATAAACACAACTAAAAACTAGTCCAGATATGGCCGAAACACCCTATTCATCAATTCCATGAATGCTTCCAGTGCATTGGTTAGCCCAAATGGCATAACCACAAAATCATAGTGACCATACCTCATCCTAAAAGATGAATTTGGTATGTCATGTGCCTTGATCCACAACTGGTGATATCGTAATCTTAGATCTATCTTGGAGAAGAGTGCATCACCTCATAACTAGTCAAACAGATCATCAATTTGTGGCAAGGGATACATATTCTTGATAGTCACTTTATTCAACTCTCTGTAATCAATACACATTCTCATGGATCCATCTTTCTTCTTTAGGAATAACATGGGAGCACCCCAAGGAGACATGCTCATTCTGATAAAACCTTTCTAAAGCAATTCTTACAACTGTTTCTTTAACTCTGCCATCTCAGCTGGCACCATCCTATATGGTGTCTGCGCTATCGGCTACGTGATTGATCACAAAATCAATCTTTCGAACTTGACACTCCTGGAAACTTATCGGAAAACACATCTTTGAATTCATATTTAAACAGGTACCTCCTGCATACTCAGACTCCTCACTTTAGTATCCACTATATGTGTTAAGAACACATCACAACCATGTCTCATCATCTTCTCTACCACCATCGCTGACACTAGACACGTTGGAAGAATCTTCCTATCTCCTTGGAAGAACCACGTCACACCACCATCAATAAAAGTCTCCACTTTGAAACTAGATTCCAAGACCACCTGATAGTTATCCAAAGTATCCTTTCCAAGGATCACACTGAATCCATGCATATCAAGTAGTATGAGGTCCACTTGAATGCTATGTCCTAAAAAAGAAAGGACACAAGAAGGACACACCTCTCACAACTCGATGGAACCACCCAACAAAGTTTCTAAAGATTATTATCAAACCTATGACTAGCATGCAAAGAACAACTATCAATCACTTCTTGAGTGATAAAAGAGTGCATCATTCCTGGGTCAACAAAATAGATATAAAGCAAGAAGAATACAAATCAGAATGAAATAACTCCATTTGACCTGTCACAACTCACGGGTTGACTACTCCTTCTAGTTGAGTCATGGTATTGAATTGAGTTGTTTCCTATTGTCGTCCCTTTCCTCTACTGGCTTGTCTCGAAGAACCATCTTATGATGTATGTCCACATCCTCAGCCTCGACCATTGCTAAACTGTTACGCTGTGAGCCCTACTGATTCTGTCATAGTTGTTGGGTCATGTCATCATATTTCACCATACATGCCCACCTAAGATGTCCTACTTGTCCACACTTGTGGCAAGTCCTGGTCTCGTACTGTGGCCTAGATGGCCCCATCACTGACACTGATGTTGTGCTATGGGCTCCCACTGGTGGAAAATTGCGGTCTCTACCCTTACTTGGTGATCATTTCATCTGAACACCTGACCTTTGTTGTGACTTAGGTGCAGAGAACCTAGACTTTTTGAATCCTCCAGAAGACTGTCCCTGGTACTATGTCGGTCTATTCTTGGAACTTGCCTCATGTTTCTAAATAACTAATCTCTCTATCCTCCTGACTAACCACAAATGTGGCAAACTTCTCTCTATTCTCTAGGGATGACACTGGTGTTGTCAACTTCGTACTCAGACCATTCTCAAAGTGTCCGATCCTCTCCTAATTTGTCATTTCCATGTGAGGGAAAAACCTTATCTTCTCCATAGACTTGGCTTCATACTTATTGATCATTATGGATTCCTTCCGGATCCTCTCAAATTGGTTAATCTTCTCATCCAAATAGGTCTGAGGAAAGTACTGACTCACAAACTCACATCAGAACTCCTCCCAACTGATAGTAGCACCAGTCATCTTTGCCTCCTCAATGACCCACCAAAATCCAACACTCCACTTCAAAAGATACACATCATGGTTCACCTTGTCTACTTCGAGGATGTTGAGGATCTTAAAGGCCTTCTCCAACTCTGTCAACCAAAGGTCGTCATCAGCTGGATCTACCATCCCGACATACTTCAGAGCTCCAACTCACCACAGCCTCTCAAGTACATTTTATAATAAATTCCTCTACATTGACAACACACAATAAAAAAGTCATCTTGACATGATGAGAATTTGTAGCGTATGTTTTTTATACCTCACTTAGTATTATTTTGTTGATGATCACTCTTTTTCCTTAACTTGGAGTGGCATTAGCGGAATAAGAGGTAATTGTTGGCGCACCATAGGAGCTCCCAGTTGTGTACTTGGGTGCCAAGGGAGGTACAACACAACTTCAAGTGAAAAATGAGTTTAGAAAGCCCACTCTATGTAGGATTTTGTGCACTCATAACAGTATGGGCAACTTGTAATAGTAGTCAACTTATTTGTTATACCCCTCTCCAACATGGGTGACTGTGGAAGCATCAAGAGACTACGAAGCACCTACACCTTTTTTGGGATTTTTGGAATGATATGTGGTCCATCCTAGTATGATGGATAAGATGTCTCATCATTTATTTGTGATGTGATACTTTAATGTTCATAGAGAGCATACTTACAAAATAAATTATTGATTTCCACATGTTCTTATGTTATTAGTGACATATAAACCCCATGATAATTATGAAAAAGGTGATAAAGTGACTACATGAAAGATAATGAGTTCTCCTCCAAAGAGATATCCCTACTCCTCCTACAAAAAAAGAATATTAAGGGTCTTCTGAAGAATGATGTAGTGTTTTTAATAAATCTTTCAAGTAGTGTAGACAATATACATTATAAGTATATTGTTGGTATGTATTCTGGTAGAGTCAATAATATGATGACTCTAATGGGGCATTAGATACTTGATTTGGTAATCATAAACATAACTCCATCAATTATCTTTTTCTCAATCATGAGATCATGACAAAAACATAACAAATGTGTAAAGAGCGGTCTTACTTGATGACATATGTCTTCAAATTGGGGACCTGAATAATGACATCATATGTATGATAAGAATACATACATTCTTATTATGTCCCTAGTCAGATATTATTGTGGATGAAAAAGAGACAACATTAATACATCAGACTAGAGTGTGTTTTGACTGATGATAAAATCTCATTAGTCATGATATGTGATATCAAGTCAAACACATAAGTACATGTTAGAGAAAAGTTGGTACTTAGGTGCATTTCTAAACATGGGGATTGAGTGTGAGTGTTGTAAATAAGATTTGTCCCTCCTACTATAGTTGATATCTAGGACACTTGATAAAAGAGACTGAGAAATGTATGGCCATACTTGTGTGACTCAATATGTGATACGTGAGCTCACATGCATCTCAGACAGCCTACTCTACTTCAAGGAACATGGATTGAACATTGAAGAGGATGATGATTCCATGCCTTGAGTTCAATTTGGATATCGGGGACAAAGGAACTATATAATCACAGTAACATTAATCACATATTTTATGTTGAAGTTGTTCTCCAACTTTCCAATTAGTTGGGTAGCTATGATGTCTTGCTAGATACCTCTTATTGCATGTGATGTCATAAATTGGTTATGGACATTCACTATAAACATAATTTAGGACCTATAGGGTCACATGCATAGCTTGCACCTGGAATACAATTTTATCCATGAATGATGTTTAACTTGATTAGTAAAGTGTTTATGTATTCAATTTAAACAATAATGGCTGAAAATTGAGTGATTGGACTGCGAGCTGACTAATTCAAGTGTTGAAGTGATCAATTCAAGTGTCAGGTAAATTTGAACAACATTGGCAGAATATTTCCGAACTAGGGCATTAACGGACCAATTCAATTAGGAACCAATCAGTTCAAGGTCTAAAACAACCAGTTCAACTTGTGAACCGGTCGATTCAATGATCAATTTGATTGGATCAAGGATTGATGTTGATGTCATGTTATGCATTAATTGAATATTGAATACATATGTGATTTAAAATTGAAAGCATGTAAATGGACCGGTTTAATAGTGAACCAGTCAGTTTAGCATTCGCGACTTCCAGAGAATTCATGAAATTTTGTCTTTTTGACTCTTAGATGAATTGGAAACCCTTATCATGACCATCCTATATAAAGGAAGGAAATCTAGGCTTTCAGAGACATAACAACTAGCTCTCATGATTATTGTCCACTCTGGTTATGGTAACCAGAAACCCCGAGCAAGTCCACCCTGAGAAAGGAAGGGACAACAAGGGAGAGAAAGTCTATGCTATCATGGTGACATTTAAAAAGACAACCCCTTCATGTTGTCTTTGGTAGCATAAAGTTTAGTTCTCAATGGTCTGTATGGACTATGATAGACCACTATGTGTGGTGGTTCCACCCTGACAGTTGTCTATGTGCAACTTGTGAAAGAAGCACACCACTACAAGGATAGTCACTAGACTTGCTCCAGAACCAGGTATGTCTCTTGCCTCCCTCTTTCCAAGATATGTTGTTGTTGATGTGATCTCTCTGGAAAGGAATAGGGACAAAATTTTTGTTTCCATTGCATTATCTGTCATCCTTATTACCTAACAGTGGTATCACAGAGATGTCAATTTATGATGTATCTATATTTAAATTGGAATGATCAAATTTATTTTATTGCATATATTGTGAATATTAAAATGATTCATGTGCATATTTGATTAAAACCCCACATAAAATCAAAATATAATACACACACATAGATATATATATATATATATATGCAATCTATACATGTCTCCTTAAAATAATTTTGACAGTAGATGTATGCGTATTTATGTCTAAAATCCTTGTGGATTGTGTGCATGGTTGTTATGTTTATTTCCAATGTTATTCGGTTTTCATACTGAGCCTCTCTCCTACTTTCCAAATATCAATTAATGCTCCTCTTCCTATTTCCTTTTGAATGTAACTCAAGATTTTATCTTTTACAATGTAATATGCAATATGATAATTTTAATTTATATCCCATCATGAGATGTCATTCTTCACTAGACGAACCGGTTGGCTCAGATGTTGAACCGATTGACTAGAGCATTGATGAGGCCAGACAGGATGAACTGATCGACTGGTGGCCTAACCGATCAGATAGAGGAGTCAAGACATCACTTGAACCTGAGAACCAGACGACCATTTCAAGAGACCAACTGACCGACCAGGAGGTCAACCAATCGACTCAAGAGTTGAACCGATTGACCAAGACTAGTTCCAACATAGATTTCCATAGTACATATTGCTACAAATTATGTGGACTCTAGGTGGTAGAAATTCCTTGTGGCTCCATGGAATTGCATTAGCATGACCATAAACATTTGTGGGTATAGCATGCATATGGTACATACTATAAGTATGTGGTGATTGGATATGTATATGTATTTATATATAAAATCTATTGATCAAATGTTATGTCTTAGATGATATCCTTAAGGAACACACATGAAAATCTTGATCAACTAAAGTGTCAGCATGCCAAGCCTCGTGTGTCATCCATCTCATGGAAGTGTGATGGCAATTCAAGTGGGTCTGCCAACCAGGGTACATTACTATCGTGTTGGCTTTTGGGTCAGACTTAAGTAGGTGACTTTAATGAGATTATGTGCTTAGAAGCATGCAAATGAACTTGGAAAAAAGTTGCTCATACCATCTATCCAAGAATTGCATGAGATGCAATTGGCAAGAGTTGCCTACCATATAAATTGGTTCTTGACACTGGGGTTGACTAGGTAATAATTCAATTGTTTTTGGTATTGGCTCACTAAAATAATGTATGTTGGAATCTTATAAATTAATACGTGAGGGCTATCAATTTGAAAAATATAGTGGGATAAATAATTAATTAAAAGCCTTATTAATATCGAATCAAAAGTGTTTTGATAAAGTTGCACATTTTCTTTTTGTATAATCTAATAGCAAACACAAACATGTTTTCATTGTGATCGGTCCTTAAGAAGGACAAGTAGAACATGAACAACTTCCATGACTAGTTCAGGACTCTATGTCCTAGAGACACTAGAGCTAGATGAACCCACTCCCAACATCCCTAAGGCTGATAGGGATGCTTACTAGAAGCACTCTGAAAATGATGTGGATGTAAAGTGCTTGATGCTATGCTTAATGAACTATGAGTTGTAAATACAACATGAGAACTTGGATGTAATTGAGATGGTTACACATTTGAAGAACATGTACCAAGATCAGGAAAGACAAGAGAGATATGGTGTCTCTTAGGCATTGTTCACGTGTAATATGGCTGAAGGAAATCCAGTAGGTCCCCATACACTGAAGTTGATTGGGTATGTGGAAAACCTTGCTAGATTGTGATTTCCTTGGGTTAATAGCTAGTCACAGATGTGATTTTGTAGTCATTGGTAGAATCATACAACCAGTTGGTCATGAACTACAACATGAATGATTTTGACAAGTCATTGTCAGAATTACTTTGGATGTTGACCATAGTTGAAGAAAATATGAATAAGGACAAACACAAATATGTAATTATGATAAGTAGAGGAAAGTCCATGAAAAAGGCAAAATTCAGAAGAGTTCTAAAGCTATCAAGAAAACAAAATCTTCTACACTAAATGTTAAGGGAGGAGCGAATAAGGAAGGAAAGTGCCACCATTGTCACCAACCTGGACACTGGAAAAGGATAGTCCTCTTTAGATAGAGGATCTCAAGAAGTAGGAGATAGATATCTCCACTTTAGGACCTAAGAAGAAGTAAGTTGGAACTATGCAGAGCAAGAATTTCAACCACTACAGTTGGAATCTATTATTCAGCTTGATGGGCATGTAATAGAATTGATAAATTTCTATTATGTACCTTCCATTAATAAAAAATTCTTATATCTTATATGGACAAGAATATTATGAACAAATTGATGACACTTTAAAAGATAAGATCTTATATGGAAGTGCCCTATGTCTCATAATCTATACTTGATACTTGTATAGACAAATTTGTATGACACATATATTGAATGACTCAATGACTCAAACAATGAATACCTATAGCATTGTCATCTAGAGTGCATAAATTATAAATGCATTTTTGGAATCCCTAATAGTGGTTGTCTAGACTCTTTTGGTTAGGGAACCAATAGGGACATGTGAATCTTGTTTATTGGGAAATTTGACAAAAGTGTCTTCACTACATGTAGTGGGAGAGTGAGTATTCTATTAGAGCTCATACATAATGATGTATATAGGTCCTTTTAGAATACATGAGAGAGATGGTTAATAGGACCTCATTATATTTATTTATGATCTTAGTAGATATGGTACTTTGTATTTAATGAAACACAAGTATGAATCTCTTGAAGTGTTCAAGGATATCATTAATGAAGTCATAACTAGCTTGGATATTTATTTATGATCTTAGTAGATATGGTACTTTGTATTTAATGAAACACAAGTATGAATCTCTTGAAGTGTTCAAGTATATAATTAATGAAGTCATAACCATCTTGGTATAAGTATGAAAATATTTCAATATGATTGATATGGAAAATACTTTGAACCAAGAGTTGAAAACCTTCTGCGAGACCATGATAGTGTATCATGATGAACTCCACCTAAAACATAATGATAGTAAATGATGATAGTGTATCAAAAAGAAGAAATCACACCATGAAGTCATGGTGGAATTTGAAATATATATAGCTACCCCTCTAATTTCCTTTTGGAACATGCTTTACACTAAACAATGTACCATCCAAATTTGTTGAAAAGACACCATACGATATATGACATGTGAAGTATCCTGATATGTCTTATATAAGGATTAGGAATGAAATCTTATACAAGAAAATTGTTTCTTGAAAAGCATTTTCCACAATCACATAAATGTTATTTTGTTGAATACTACTTCTATATTCCAATCCAACAACAAAAGTGTTTGTTACCAGGATGGTTGCATTCCTAAAGGAATGATATTCCTAAGTAATTCGTGGGAGAAAAGTAGAACATGAAAAGTTTGAGATCAACAAGAAACATTGAACCTAAAAGAGGTACAACGGGAATAAGGAGAATCGCAAATTGATGTGAAATCTCAAGTTCCTTATGTAACACATAAAACTTGTATTTCTAGCAAAACACACCTTGAGCTGGAAATAGTATGATATCTTATGTCTCAATAAGGTGGTGAGTTGATCATAGATGATGAGTCAACAACCTACCTAGAAGATATTAAGGGAGTAGAATTGGAGAAATGGCTTGAGACCATTAGATTCAAGATGGGCTCCATGAACACCAATAAGGTATAACCTTGGTGGATCCACCTGAAGAGGTAAAACCCAAAAGGTGCCATTAGGTCTTCAAGAAGAAGATCAACATGGAAGGGTATATTGGTTGCAAATAGTTTCAAACTAGATTAAGGTGTTGAACATGATGGAACCTTTTCACTAGTTTCCATGATTAAATCCATCAAACTTAGGCTTGCCATTGCAGCTTGTTATGCTATAACATTTTAGCATATGGATTTTAAAACTACATTGCTTAACTAGAATAATTATAAGGATCTATGTGTGACACAACCTAATGGTTTTTAAATACAATAATGCAAAAAAAGTATGTAATCTACAAAGGTCACTATCTAGATTGAAGCAAGAATCTCATAGAAGGAGTCTTCAATTTGACAAAATAGTCAAAGAGTTTGGCTTTAGTTAGAATGAAAATGAAATCAATGATTACAAAAGATTTAGTGGGAGGACATTTTTATTTCACATAATTATGGGGAATAACACCCTTATACTATATATGTTAAAAACTAAGTTGGGATGTACCTTCTCCATGAAGGATTAAGGCGAAGCATCCTATATCTTCAGAATTAAGATCTATGGAGATAGATCTAGAAGGATTCTTGATCTAAGTAAGAGCAGAAGATGTTGAAAGGGTTCATTATTGAGACTCAATAAAATAAGTATGTTCTTGTCCCATGGTATTATTCTCTCAAGAGTCTAGTATCCTAGTTATTATGAAGAATAAAAAACATGAGTAACATGCCATATGCAATCACAATTGGACCTGTCATGTATGAAATGTCATGTCTTGTCTCGTATGTATTGGACATCGTGAGAGGATATGTACTCATCCAATTATCTCGTATGTATTGGACCTGATGAGTGGATATTTGTCAGATCCTAGTGAAAGTTGCTATACTGCCACAAAGAACATCCTTAAGAAAGTACTAAAATGATTGGTTCCTTGGTTATGGTAAAAAGGAAGAATTTGGGTGTAATAGGTTACATAAATGCAAGATTTCAAAATGAAAAAGGCAATTAACTACCAAAAATCTAAATTTTTGTTTGATCTTAAAATAAAATTTTAAGAAAGAAAAGTTTTGAGCAAGAGATAGTTGTTTAATTCTATAATAAATGTCGAGTATCTTGGTGTTATGAACACAACAAAGGATAATGTATGGATCAAGAAGTTCATGTAGATGAACTTGTGGGAGTTTCCAATAATAGATGACATAGTAGAAATACTTTGACAACAACGAAGCTACTGGTTAGGCAAATGAATCCATATTGAATATTATGAGGCTTCCATCTCATATGAGAGGTCGTACCAAGAGGTGATGTGAAAACTTCAAAATTACCAACTTAAAGATAATCTTGCTAACTCGCTATAAAAGCACTTGCATCAGAAACATGATGGACATGTTAAGATCACTTAGAATAAAATTAATAAGTGATTGTATCTAAGTGAAAGTGGGAGTCTATTGGTATGTATGCACGTAGAGCCAATCATATGATAATTATAATGGGACTGTAGATACCTGATTCGATAGTGATAAAGGTATTTTTTTCTATTATGTTTGTCTCAATCATTAGATGATGACACATACATAATAAATGTCTAAATAATACTCGATGACATATGTCTTCAGGTTGAGGACCTGGACAATGAGATCATATGTATGATAAGAATACTTACATTCTTGTTATGTCCTAGTCGGATATTACTATGGAAGAAAAATAGACAAAAATAATGCATAAAACTAGAGTGTGTGTTGAATGATGATAGAATCTCATTAGTCATGATATGTGATATCAAGTCAAACACATAGCTACATGTCACGACCAAGGTTGGCTTTGGAGGATCTCATGGTCGAGACACCTACTCTAGGTGTTTGGGTCATGACCTAGGATGTATAGGGTGATCTTGGGTTGAGATGGTTGACCTAGCTTGAATTGTTTTGACCTAGGGTGGTGGAGGTGCCTTGTTTCGACCATAAATGGTGCCCCATGGATGGCTCACAACCGCAACCATGTGGGAGTTCATGGTGGTTGAGACACTACCTAGAGTGTATCACCATGTCTTGCATGTCATGTTTAAGTGGTTGCATGTGGGTTCATGTTGGTTTTTTGTGAGTACAAGTGTCCATCGGTCCCTTAGTTTGTTGACACCTCACCCCTTGCTCTCTCTCATCTTCCATTTATATAACCCATGATCTATTATTTCTTGCAACCCTTTTTGTCCATCTATCTTTTTCTTCCTTCTTTTCTTGTTCTTGGAGATTGGTGTAGTAAGGAGGTTCGTCCTTGGAGCTTGGGGGATCAATCTTTTCTTACATGTCGTGGTGGTGGTGATCCGAGCTCATTTTCCATCCTTGGTAAGTGTTTGTCTTATAAGTTTATGTTTATTTTGATCTCCTACCTTCGTCTTCCTCTTTTTTCTCAGCCCTAGACCATGGTTCTTCCATGTTGGTCATTTTGAAAGAGAAACCCCTCATCACAAGGGTCATAGACCATGTTTTGACAAAGTAGACCCAAGTGTGAAGAGGATTTCTCCTCTCTTTCTCCCTTTCTATTTTAGTTCGGCCAAGAGCTTCTTTACTTCTTTCCATGGGCTATCTTAGACCTTGGAGTCTTCTTCTTATTGAGGTGATCTTGTGGCCAAGTGTGGATCTTTTGGTGAATCTTTTTCAACCTTGGATCGTGAGCTTGGAGCTCTTGATCTTGGAGTCTGGAGCTCATGGTGGTGATCATCTTAAGGCGGGTTATATAACACGAAACCTACTCTATTATTTCACTTCTTTATGATTTTTATTATCATATTCTATCTCTAGATTTCTTCCTCATCATGCATGTACTTAATGGTAATCTCTAGAATTTGTTTAGTAGAGATACCTTGCTTGGTTTTGAGAAATCTGAAACCCTAATCTATGTTTACCTGATTTTGTAGATTATGAGTTGTACAGGTTCTTCTCTAAGTTTTACTCTTGACCTTACATCTATGCATGATGTTCATATACCTAGAAGTTGGATAAATATTAAGTTTGGTCTTGGTTACCTTGAGAATTCTTTTCCCTTCCTTGAAAGAGGATCTACCTTGGTGGTTTCTTGACCTATGCTTTAGGGTTTGGTTATTAGTTACTTTAGTTTTTCCTTCATGTTGACTTTAGTTCTTCCCTTAGTTTCAGTTCTATTTTGAGACCTAGATGGTGCATTTTGGTGTGGTCACAAAACTTCCCTCATGGTTGTTGTGACCTTGATAGATTTTTGGTCGAGATGTTTCCTTGTGGTTGAGTTTGACCTAGTGGTGTTAGGACAAGGCCTTTGTGGTCTAGCCACCCTAGTGTTGGTGTCTTGTTCCTACCTTTCTTGGGTTGAGACTCACCCTAGAGTGTAGGGTCATGACCATGATGGCCTTGGGTCATGACATGGGTGGAGTTCGGGACAACCTTGAGACTGAGACATAATTGGTTGAGACACCTTTGGTCGAGATGTTTTGTGGAACCCTAACCCTCAGTGTCGCGGGGGCGACCTGACATAGAGGGTGGAGCTCAAGACATTTAGGTAGATGGTTGAGACACATGAATGTTGCAGTCATGACATGTACCTTGATGGGTGGTCGCAACCTATGTGGTTATGTGGTAAACTAGGGTGATGGTAAGTGGAAGAGAAGCACATGTGAATATTTAATGATATTCATATATGAGTGATACATAAGCCATATATATAATGTTTCTTAGAATGTTATTTAATCAACTATAATGATGTTTCTTAATCCTCATGCACTCTAGGATGGTGGATGGTGATGGTTCTAGGGTAGATGGTTGAACCTAGTCTTGTAAACTCTAATCGGCTAAGAGGAAACCCTAACCCTAATAATGAACAATGATCTTGCTTGTTTCTCTATCAAGAAAGGATTATGATGATTTTGTGGTTATGTTTCTCTTGCTTATCAACTTCTAATCATGTAGGTGGTATGAGCTTGATAATCATATCTAGTGTATGCTATGGTGATTAAACATGATACAAAATGAATATAAGCCTTCAAGAGGCATGATGAAACACTTATGATACATGAATGATGAGTTGAGGGATTGATATCCCATAGAATGTGACTTTGGTATTGATGATCTGATGAATGGAAATGATACAAGCATCATGTGGTGATAGTGTGACAAGGTCACACCATATAGATTTGTATTTTTTGAAGTATACCATGCCCTTGTCTTTGTAGAGTTTGTTATGACTTTATATGTTGTAACTTGTTCGATGATAAAAGGCATTTAAATAGACTTAACTAATCAAGTGGAATATGAACATGTAGTTTTGCCTTGTGCCATAGATCCATCTCAGTGTCAACACTTGTTGGATGGTGGAATAGGATTTCCCTTAGAGGAAACCTAGAGTCATATACTATCGAGTATATGCAATGACAGGATTGGATGTGGGCCATACCCTGGAAGGAGTGTTGTTGCGGACTGTAGCTCAATGATATGTTTCTCATGTGGTTACACAGGATTTGATGTGCGGTTGTGGGTCGTACCTTAGTTTCACTAGTGTCATGATTTATACCAAGGTGGGCTAGGACTTTCACTATTTGACTATATATCACAAGTTGTAGTTGAGTGGTATGTCTCTATTGTGTACTCGTGTACGGACCACAAGGTCTAGTGTGGTCATGGATTTCGGCTCTTCCATAGACCTTGTATGGCACTGATTTTGACTTAGTAGTGGTCAGATGGATTTGGGTGGTACAACTCAAATCCTCAAGCATAATAAAATATGTAACCGCTCGTGTATCATATTTTCTTAGCATTAAATATGAAAACATTGGATGAGGCTTTGCTTGCTTTTGTATAGTATAGCTAGTAGTTAATATACATGTTCTTCATATTCCTATAGAACAGTTAGATATTATTAACTACCTTGCTAATATCATTAGTTAAATATGCTTATTGTTATTGTAGCCTTAATTATGTTATTTATGTATCATACTTGTGTTAATAATAGTGTTGGTGGAGAGTTATATCTCCCGTTGAGATTTGGAATTCCACCATGTGGGTTTCCCACATCATTTAGGTGGATGTGCATGAGCATGTAAAGATCGTCCAGTAGAGGTTGAGCAGCAACAAGGAGGATAGTAGAAGCTAAGGTTGGGAATGCTACATGTGGTCTTTTGTGGTTAGAGTCCTAGAGTAATCCTTGTATATTTAGGTCTTGGGGAGTTACATATGTTTCTTGATGGTGTTATCGATATGAGCTTTTGGATTATGTGCCCTTGTTGCATATAGTTGGATGTTGTACATGTTTATGTAAATGAACATATATCACATATGACAGGTAGTCTTGTATGGACATGTTGTAAATAACAATTCTTTATGATATATATATATACATATATATATATATATATATATATATATATATATATATTTCAGATGGAAAGTTTCTGGACCTTTATGTAATAAGCTTCCTGATGATGGTTCCTGTTGTAATTGGTTTTAATTTTTATTTTTTTTGGTAATCTGCTATAGTGTTTTGTTTTAGTCTCGTGGCTTGAGTTTGTGTGACAAAGGGTGTCACATTTGGTTGGTATCAAAGCTTTAGGTTTGCTGAGTCTACCGGGACCTAGCAATAGGGTTTGTGTTTGTTCTGGTGTCCTCAATTCTATCTTATAGCGACTTCTACTGATGCAGAAGAAGAACAAAAGCTTAAAGATGTCTAGAAAATGTAAAGAACATGTTGCTGAGAGAAGTGTTGCTGCACCAGGTGGTGGTGTAAGGAATTAGGTGCAAGAAGACCGAGTGCCTGAGTGTCCCCAGTTTAACTAAACCATGCTTGAAAACCCTACCTTTTAGTCTCTTTTTGGGTAGTTCATGGCTACTATGACGCATATGGCAGACAAGATGCCCGCACCATAGCCTAGGGCACTGGTTCTCAATGTGGAATCTTCAGGTATTGGGAAGATCTTTGAGTGACTTCACCATGTTGGGGCAGTGGAGTATTCTAGGATGGTTGATCCAATAGATGCTGATATGTGGCTTACTGAGCTTGAGAAAGCCTTTAAGATCCTTAGCATCCCAGAGGCAGATATGGTGAAGCATGTGGTGTATGATCTGAAGGGAGTGTTGGCCATTGGTGGGACATAGATGAGGAGAAGTGGCCTGGAGTGGCTGCTGGATGGGAGCAATTCCGATGTGTGTTCATTACTTGGTACTTCCCAAGGACCTATCTGGATGAGAAGATCATCCAGTTTGAGTGGATCCAGTAGGGATTCATGTCGATCAACGAGTACGAGGCCAAGTTTATGGAACTTCTTCAATTCTGTCTGCGCATGGCTGCCACAAATGATGAGAGGATATGACATTTTGAGAAGGGGTTGAACATTGAATGTCTACCCTGGTGGCTGCTTTAAAGAATCGGGAGAGGTTTTCCACGTTAAATGAGTCTTTTCAGAGGACCGAGAGATCAGTGATAGAGAAGTGGGAGATGAGTCCTAAGAAGAGGCCTGCACAGTTCCAGGGACAATCGTCAGGTGGCTTTAAGAAGTTGAGGTTTTCTACACAATCAACACCACAAAGGTTCAATTCTCAGACACAGTGGTCACCGAATAAAGGTAGAGGGCATAGTCTTCCACCTGCTAGAGCTCACAACACAATGTCAGTGTTAGTGATGAGGTCATATAGGCCATAGTTTGAGACTAGAGCTTGCCACAAGTGTGGGTAAGAAGGACATTTAAGCCGGGAATGCCCAGTAAGAGATGATGAGGTGACCCAACAACCGCGGTAGAGCCAACAGGGCATGCAAAGGTAGTAGTTAAGCAGTGCCGGAGGACGAGGATGCGGGCAAACATTGCAGGCTGAATTGTTTGCTTAAGGAAGAAGAGGACAGGGGGGACAACAAACAATGGCTAGATTCTATGCCATGAGTCAACCGAAGGCGATGGTCAACCCACAAGTAGAAATAGGTCGGGTGGAGTTATTTCATTATGATTTGTCTTCTTCTTGCTTCATATCTATTTTGGTTGACCCAGTTGCAATGCACTCTTTTGTCGCTTGTGAAGTGCATGATAGTTGTCTTTTGCCTATTAGTCATAGGAGAGATAGTTTGTTGTTAGAAACCTTGTTAGTCGGTTCTATAGTGTTGCAGGAGGTGTGTCCTTCCTATGTCCTTTCTTTCTCAGGGCACATCATACAAGTGGATCTCATACCACTTGATATGCATGGATTCGATGTAATCCTTGGAATGGACACCTCAGAGAAGCATAGAAGTGATCTTGGATTGTGGTTCCAAGAAGATGATGTTTGTAGATGGTGATGAGACGTGGATCTTGCAAGGGGAAAGGAAGATTCTTCTGATGTGTCTCGTGTCGGCGATGGTAGCAGGGAATCTATTAAGATAGGTTTGTGAGGCATTCTTGGCACATGTGTGGGATATTGAAGCAAGGAGTCCTAGTATTCAAGAGGTGTTAGTTGTCAGGGAGTTTTAGGACGTATTTTCTGAGGAGTTCCTTGGTGTTACCCCACCCTGATAGATTGACTTTGAGATCAATCTAGTCTGAGTCACACAGTCAATAGCTCAGACACCATATAGGATGGCTCCATTAGAGATGGCAAAGTTGAAGAGACAGTTGCAAGAGTTTCTTGACAAGCATTTTATCAGGCCGAGTATGTCTCTGTGAGGTGATCCAATGTTGTTCTTTAAGAAGAAGGATGGGTCCATGAGGCTGTGTATAGACTATAGGTAGTTGAGCAAGGTAATGATAAAGAAAATGTATCTATTGCAAAGGATAGACGACATGTTTGATCAGTTGTGTGGCCTGATAGTGCTCTTGAAGATAGACCTGAGGTCAGGATATCACCAATGGAGGATCAAGGAGGATGACATACCTAAGTCATCTTTCAGGATGAGATATGGTCACTACGAGTTTGTGGATATGCTGTTTGGGCTAACCAATGCACCGACAACATTCATGGACTTGATGAACAGAGTGTTCTGACCATTTCTTGATCAGTTTGTGGTTGTTTTCATAGATGACATCCTAATATACACTCGTGACAGTTAGCTACATGACCAACATCTTCGTCAGGCGTTGACTGTGTTGAGACAGCATCAGCTATATGCAAGTGTGAGTTCTGGTTGAAGGAGGTAGCTTTTTTGGGGCATGTCATATTTGCTGAGGGTGTTCGTGTAGATCCCCAAGAAGGTTGAATCTGTGATAGAGTGGGAGCAACCAAGGATGCCAATAAAAGTGTGTAGTTCTTTGGGTTTGGCAGGCTATTACATGAGATTCATCAAGAACTTCAGTTCTATCCCTTTGCCCCCTAACAAAGTTTACAAGGGAGAACGTGTTGTTTTTCTGGGATGATAGATGTCAGTGTACTTTTCAGACATTGAAGGAGAAGTTGGGAAGTGCACCACTATCGGTCTTACTTGAGTAGGGGAAGGGATATATAGTCTTTTGTGATGCATCTAGGAATGGCTTGGGTTGTGTGTTGATGCATGATAAATAAGTGGTTTCTTTAGCTACCCGACAACTTAAGAAACATGAGGAGCACTACCCGACCCACGACCTGGAGTTAGTTGTTGTGGTCCATACTTTAAAAATTTGGAGGAACTAACTTTATGGAGAGAAGTGTTAGATCCTCACAGATCACAAGAACCTGAACTACGTCTTCTTAGAATAGGAGTTGAACATGAAAAAATGACTTTGGATGGAATTAATCAAGGACTATGACTGCATAATTGATTACCATCCAGGGAAGGCTAACATTGTAGCATATGCATTGAGTAGGAATTCTTCATCTTCTCCTATGGATAGAGCCCAATTGAGTTCTTTGGTGTGCCACAAGAGAGATAGGTTGGTCTCCTTCAATTAGAATAATGTACGATTGGAGATGTCAATGCTAGCAGGTTAAGATTGGAGGTGTCAATGATGGAATGTTTGTTGCCATAGTTGAAGGTGAAGCCCATGCTGAGACAGCATATCAGAGAGGCACAATAGGTTGATACCATGATACATCCGATTAGATTAGATTTTAGCAGTGAGAAGTGTGATGGATTCTACGAGTCAGGTGATGGGATGATTTGTTACCATGGTAGAGTAGAGGTTCTTGATGTTTATGATCTAAGGAGGATGGTGTTGGAAGAGGATCACTCATCTATGTATGCTATGCACCCAGGTACCACCAAGATGTATCATAACCTGAAGGACAAGTGTTGGTGGCCTGGCTTGAAGAAGTATGTGGCTGAGGTCGTTGTGAGATGTGGTGTGTGTCAACAAGTTAAAGTCGGGCATCAAAAGCATGTAGGGATGTTGCAATCATTACTAATAACACAATGGAAATGGGATCATGTGACTATGGACTTTGTGGTTGGTCTGCCTAGGACAACCAAGGGTCATGATTCTATTTGGTTGATTGTTGACAGGTTGACAAGTCAGCACATTTCTTTCATGTGAAGATGACATATATGGCTGAGAAGTTTGTCCAGATCTATATTGATGAGATATTGTGTTTGCATGGTGTTCCAGCTACTATCATGTCATACCGAGGTCCCCAGTTCATGAGTCACTTTTAGGAGCAACTACATACAACTTTGGGTATGCAGATGAGGTTTAGCATTTCCTTCCACTCATAGGTAGATGGTCAATCTGAAAGCACCATTCACACCTTGGAGGATCTGTGTAGAGCTTGTGTTCTCCAATTTTCAGGAAGTTGGGATGTACACCTCACCCTGATAGAGTTCTCCTACAAAAATATTTACTAGAGTAGCATCGACATGGCACCGTATGAGGCATTGTGTGGGAGGTGTTGCAAGTCTCAGTTGTGTTGGTATGAGACAGGTGAGTATTGGCTTCTTGGTCCTGAGCTTGTGTAGCAGACAACAAAAAGGATCAAAGAGTGATTCTGTAGTAGTTGAAGGTGGCACAGGACATGCAGAAGTCATATGCAGATAACCGTCCTAGACCTTTCGAGTTCCATGTGGGGGATAGAGCGTACCTCAAGGTCTCTCCCTGGAAAGGTGTTCTGAGGTTTGGGAAGAAGGGTAAGTTGGCTCCAAGGTTTATGAGACCTTACCCAATGGTGGCACGTGTTGGGAAGGTGACCTATAGGTTGGAGTTGTCACCTGAGTTGCACAAGTTGCATCCAGTGTTTCATGTGAGTATTTTGAGGAATGCCATCCTTATACAGAGTTAGTTTTGCAACCAAAGGAGGTGGAGCTTTATGAGGACATGTCTTATGTTGAAGGTCCAATGTTGATCCTTAACAAAAGGGTGAAGAAGCTGAATAAGAAAGACATAGTGCTTGTAAAGAGAGGGGTACTTCCTCGAGCTTCTTCCTCAATACCAAAGTGATGCTAGGCCAACCATCTAGACCCAAGATCACACTATATATATCCTAGGTCATGACCCAAACACCTGGAGTAGGTGTCTCGACCGAGACACCTCCTCTGGGTGTTTGGGTTGTGACCTAAGTAGTCTAGGGTGGTCTTGGTTTGAGATGGTTGACCTACTTTGGGTTGTTTCAACCTAGGTTTGTTGAGGTACATTTTCTCGACCATTGATGGTGCCACATGGATGGGTCATGACCTCGACCATGTAGGAGTCCATGGTGGTCAAGACACTACCTGGAGTGTATTACCATGTCTTTCATGTCATGTTTAAGTGGTTTCATGTGGGTTCATGTTGGTGTTTTGTGAGGACAAGTGTCCCTTGGGTCCCTTAGTATGTTGAAACCTCACCTCTTTCTCTCTCTCTGTCTCATCTTCCATTAATATAAACCCTTATCTCTTCTTACTTGGAAACCTTTTCGGCCATCTATCTACTTCCTCCTTCTTTGCTTGTTCTTGGAGCTTTGTGGAGCGAGTAGGTTCATACTTAGAGCTTTGGGGATCAATCTCCTCTTACTTGTGGTGGTGGTGGTGATCTAAGCTCATCTTCCATCCTTGGTAATAGTTTATCTTCTAAGTTTATGTTTCATTTGATCTCATACCTTCATCATCCTCTCTTTTCTCAGCCCTAGACCATGGTTCTATGGTGGTTGTTTTCGGAGAGAAACCCCTCATCACAAGGGTCATAGACCATGTTTTGACAAGGTAGACCCAAGTGTGAAGAGGATTTCTCCTTTCCCTTTCTCTTTTAGTTCGACTAAGAGTTTTTTTGCTTCTTTCCTTAGGCTAGCATTGACCTTGGTGTCTCTTCTACTTCAGATGCTCTTGTGGCCAAGTGTGGAGCATTTTGTGAAGCTTCTTCACTACTACAGAAATGGCTTATAATGTCACATTTAGAGGCACCAGTTGTATCTAAAAAACCACCGCCTAAACCCTAAAATGTCAACTGAAAGCACAAACCGACATCTATATGTGAAGATCGGCTAGACACGGGTATCGCTTTTTATTTAGCGTCGATTTCTTAATAAGAAACTGACGCCTAAAATCACCCGCCAAATCCAAATTTTTAGTGCAAAAAAATTACCTCCAAAATTTCAAATACGGCGTTGGTTTTTTACCAAATAACCGATGACTAAAGATTTTTCATGAGTCAGAAATTGGGCCCACTTTTGTCGTCAATTTTCATGCAAGAACCAATGTCGATATGTTTTCGCGTGTTGTCCCCGTGAAAATTTTTAGGGTTTAGGTTGCCCAATTGCCGTCGGTTTTATGTGGTGACTAACACTTTTGGATCTTAGGTGTCGGCTTCTGAAACAACTAACGATGATTGTTAACTTAATAGGCCCCTTGAAATAGACTCTTCCCCATTCTCAACTTCATCGTGAAACACAGCTCGGTCTCTGGCGATTCTACTCGACCTGCCGCTCGTCTTCCTCCGTCTGCCACTGCTGCCGCCTGCTCATGTACTCAACACCACCACCTGCTTATGTGCTCAAAGCCGCCACCTGCCTGTGTGCTCAATGCCTCTGCCTGCCCGTGTGCTCAATGCCCCCACTTGCCCATGTACTCAACGTCGTCGCCTCCTGCTCAACGTCGTCGCTTCCTGCTCAGTGTCTCCGCCTACACGTGTACTCAACGCCACCGTCACCTTCTTAACGCCACTGCCTGCCCATGTACTCAACGCCCCCGCTTCCTGCTCAACGCCATTGCCGCTGCCTGCTCGTGTGCTCAACGTCGTCGCTGTTGCACTGTCAGAGCTCGAGCCTGAGGTTGCCAAAGCTAGCCTCTGCTTCCCCTACTGCAAGGTAGGTTATTAATTTCCATCAACTGATTAGTATTTACTTATCTATTGATTTGTATTTACTTATCTACTGATTTGTATTTACTTATCTACTAATTTGTATTTACTTATCTACTGATTTGAATTTACTTATCTACTTATTTCAATATATATATCCACTAATTTGTATTTATGTATCTACTGATTTGTATTTACTTATCTACTTATTTGTATTTACTGATCTACTAATTTGTATTTACTTATGTGCTGATCTATATTTACTTATCTATGGATTTGTATTTACTTATCTATTGATTTGTTCATCTAATGATTTTTGATTCATCACATTATTTAAATTTAGGCCTTTGTATTTTGTCATCTACTTTTTCAAATTATTTAATCATCTATTGATTAGTATTTACTTATCTACTAATTTGTATTTATTATCTATCAGTTTTATTCTATCTACTGATTAGTATTAATGTACTGTTTTAACTTGTCTAATCCTCATGCTTGACCTAATTCAGTAAATTTTGATGCATGTTGAAATAAGATTCAAACTTGTCCATTCTAGAATCCTAATTATGTGCTTTAAACCTTGAAACATGCAAGTTAAAACTTCAAGATTGACCCCTAATTAATACATTATAACATAATTGAATCGTGCATTTTTGTTGTTGACTTCCTATTGATTTGCATATATTTCTTCTTCATCCTTCAAGTGAGGTATAATATTCTCACTCTCCCAATAGTTGATTACTATTGAATAATTAGGGTTAATGATGCATTAATGAACTTAATTAATTAGATTTATACTTAGTTTCTCTAAGATTGTGTAGTTGATTAATACTGATTAATCATGGTTAATGATGCATGAATGAATGTAATTAATTGATAGTGGTTTCTTTATTTCTTTCTTTCTTTGTTTCTTTCGTTCTTTCTTTCTTTCTGATGATGATGATGATGAAGACAATGATGACGATGATGATGCTCCAGTCGTCGCCACTGGCCACCGCCTGCACCTCCTCTGCTTCACCTCCAGCGCCCGCCACCTTCACCTCCAGTTTGACCACCTCCACCTCTGGTCGCCGCCACCACATCCTACTCGATCCACCAGTGCGGTGAGTGGTTAATTAATTAGATTTGTACTTAGTTTCTCTAAGATAGTGTAGTTGATTAATATTGATTAAACAGGGTTAATGATGCATGGATGAATTTAATTAATTGATAGTGCTTTCTTTATTTATTTCTTTCTTTCTTTCTTTCTTTCTTTCTGATGGTGATGATGATGATGATGATGACCCCGTATACACCCATAAGCTCTGTTTTTTACATTCAAAACTGAAAAATGGAGTACTACAAAGCAGTGTGGTAATAGGAAAGAACATACATAACAAATTGTTATCGACTTATGAAATTAGACAACTTAGAGGAGAGGGGAGACACAACCCCAACTTTTCTTTCTTGCTGACGGTTGACGCTGAGAAACAATGCTAGAGAGACAGAGGATGTGATTGGGTGAAGGCACGATGTGTAGGAGTGGGAAATGGGAAGAAATGTGCAGAGAGACGGGAGAGAAATTTTGATGTTGGTACTTGTGCCTGCATCAGCGGAGGTTTACTGTTGGTGCATGCAAACCAAAGAAACATGCAAGCACAACTCTCACTTCCACCTATGATCGCCACTGACTACGAACCACCTCTCACGCCTCAAGCACCACTTAGTATGGTGTAATTCTAATAGGACTTGTAATTCTAATAGGACTTGTCAAGTCTAGGTCCCTAGGGTAAGTGGTATGGTGGGAGGAGGGTTAGGGTGGAGGGCCAGGGGAGGGTGAGGGGTGTGGTAGGGTGGGAGGAGGGTAGGGGTGGGGTAGGGTGGAGGGCCAGGGGAGGGGGAGGGGGAGGGTGAGGAGGGAGGGTGGTGTGAGGAGGGTAGGGGTGGGATATATAGTGGGAGGAGTGAGGGATATGGGAGGAGGGTAGGGGTGGGATAGGTGAGATGAGGATCAAGGAAAACACAAAAGCAGAGGGAAGAAGGGGCTTTTATTAGTATCTCTTACACGGTGCCCTAGTTTGACATATATGGCTAATGTAAGGATTAGTGTAGATAGTTTAACAAATACAATGAATAACTTAGTGAAATGAATAACTTAATTATCATCATCATCATCAATTATTTCTCCGAATTGAATATGAAATAACCCATCGTTGTTGTGTGTTGTTAGTACTTACATTTATATTACTTTTTCTCAACATTTTACATTATTGTGGGCATAATTTCTTGGGCCTCTACCCCAATGTTACTATTCCTTATTGAAGAACAATTGGATATCATTCTAGACGATCGTTCATTAGCACAACTCACTATACCTAAACATTGGCGTTATCTAAACGGAAGACGCTACACGACTGGTGAAGCGACCCTAATTTTTGGAATTTCAACTTCTATTATCGAGGTTAAGTATGATGTTGACGTGAATCTTATATCCACATCCAGTTGGTGCGAGTGGGTTTGGAAAATTCTATTGGGCCATAGTGACAAGATTTTTCTTCATCCGGTTGGCCATAATATCATCAAGGTTTGGATAACCAACATCAACAACGAGACGCCTGATCATCTGGTCCGATTTGAGTTCTCCACAGAGGATAGTGATGATGATGATGATAATGATTGATGATTACAGAACATGTTTCTATTTTTTAAGTTGTGTATCTACTCTAGTGTCTCTCTCTTCTCAGCTATTTTACTTATGTGCATGTTTAGGGGTACAACAACCCCCTTGTTTAGTTACTATTTTGGACAACAACTCTGTTGCATGTTCATAACTATATTATGATGATGATGATGATGATGATGGAACTACATGTTTCTACATGTGTGTGATGAATCATGTGATTAAATGTGCTTATACATGTGTGTGATGAATCATATGATTAAATATACTTATACATGTGTGTGAATTACATGATTCATATATAATATTATACATCTTGTTCATTTTGTAGGTTTGTGGCCTATTGTTGGTTGATATCAATGGATGTTGTAAACCTACAGTTCAGAACTGAACTGTAGATTCTACATCCTACTGACCAGCCATACAGTAGGCCTCCAAAATGATAAGAAAAAAATCAGAACATAGGTGTCAGTTATTAGTATAAAATTGACAACAAAGACATATAACATCGGTTATTAGCAAAAAATCGATGTCTATGTGGATAGGTAGTGTCGGTTAAATATAAAACCCGACGTCGATGGTGCCCTTACTGGCACATTTTATTAGTGGCGGGAAGGGTTATATAGTATCAGTTTTTGTGAAACGTCGATGTCTTTGACCTGGATATAGTGTCAGATTTATTAAATAACTAACGCCTATAATATCCTTGTTGGCATGGTTTTGGTGGCAGGAAGGTTTATGGCATCAGTGTTAAAACCGACGCTGAAGGGTTCGACCTTAGTGGCACCCACTTGGGTGTCGCTTTGAAACCAACACAAAAAGCCTTAAATAACCGACACTAAAGGTCAGTTTTGTACTGGTGCTTCAACCCTTGGATCATGTTCTTGGAGCTCTTGATCTTCGAGTTTGGATCTCTTGGTAGTGATCATCTTAAGGCGGGTTATATAACAATAAACCTACTCTATTATTGCACTTCTTTATGAATTTTATTACTTTCTTCTCTCTCTAGATTTCTTCCTCATCATGTGTGTACTTAGTGGTAATCTCTATAGATTGTTTGGTAGAGATACCTTTCTTGGTTTGGGAGAAATGTGAAACCCTAATCTATGTGTACTCGATTTAGTAGATGATGAGTTGTGGAGGTTCTTCTCTAAGTTTTGGTCTTGACCTTTCTCCCATGCATGGTGTTCATATACCGAGAAGTTGGATAGATGTTTGGTTCGATCTTGGTTACCTTGAGCATTATTTTCCCTTCCTTGGAAGAGGATCTACCTTGGTGGTTTCTTGACCTATCCTTTAGGGTTTGGTGATCGGTTGCTTGAGTTTTTCCTTCATGGTGACCATGGTTCTTCCCATGGTTTTAGTTCTATTTTGAGACCTAGATGGCACATCTTGGTGTGGTATTAACACTTCCCTCATGGTGGTTGTGACCTTGATAGATTTTTGGTTGAGATGTTTCCTTGTGGTTGAGTTTGACCTAGTAGTGTTAGGCCAAGGCCATTGTGGTCTAGTCACCCTGGTGTTGATGTCTTGTTCCTACCTTGCTTGGGATGAGACTCACCCTATACTATAGGGTCATGACCATGATGGTCATAGGTCACGACATAGGTCAAGAAAACCTTGAGATTGAGACTGGTTTGGTCAAGACATGTTGAGGTCAAGACACCTTTGGTTGATTGTTTTGTGCAACCCTAACCCTAAGAGTCGCATGTGAGACCAGACCTAGAGGGTGGAGGTCAAGACACATGAGTGTTGTGGTCATGACATGGACTATGATGGATGGTCACAACCTATGTGATTATGTGCTCAACATAGGGTGATGGTAGGTGTAAGATAAGCACATGTGAATACTTAATGATATTCATAAATGAATGATATATAAGCCATATATAATGTTATTTAGAACGCTATTTAATCAACTATAATGATGCTTCCTAGTCCTCATACACTCCAAGATGATGGATGGTGATGGTTCTAGGGTTGATGATTGAACCTAGTCTTGTAAACTCTAATTGGCTAAGACGAAACCCTAACCCAAATAATTAACAATGGTCTTGCTTGTTTCTCTATCATGAAAGTATTATGATGATTATGTGGTTATCTTTCTATTGCTTATCAACTTCTAACCATGCAGGTGTTGTGAGCTTGGTAATCATAGTTTGTGTATTCTATGGTGATTAAACATGATACAGGTTGAATATGAGCCTTCAAGAAGCATGTTGAAACACTTGTGATACATGAATGATGAGTTGAGGGATTGATATCCCATATCATGTGACTTTGGTATTGTTGATGTGATTAATGGAAATGATACATGCATCATATGGTGATAGTGTGACAAGTCTGCACCATATACATTTATATTTTCTAAAGTGTATCATGCCCTTATCTTTGTAGAGTTTGTTATGGCTTTATATGTTGTAACTTGATTGATGCTAAAAGGCATTTGAATAAACTTAACTAATCAAGTAGAATTTGAACATGTAGTTTTGCCATGTTCCATAGATCCATCTCAGTGTCAACATTTATTGGATGGTAGAATGAGCTTTCCCTTTGAGGAATCCTAAAGTCATATACTATTGAGTATATGCATTCACTTGATTGGGTACGGGCCATACCCTGGAAAGAGTGTGACTGCGTTCCATAGCTCAGTGATATTTTTCTCATGTAGTTTCATAGGATTGGTTGCGGGCCATACCCTACAGGAGTGCAACTGTGGCTCATAGCTCAGTTGCACTAGTGCCATGACCTGTACCAAGGTGGGCTAGGACATTCACTGTTTGACTATATGTTACAAGTTGCAGTTGACTAGTATGTCCCTACTGCATACTCGTGTACTGACCACGAGGTTTGGTAGGGTTGTGGATTCTGGCTCTTCCATAGACCTTGTATGGAACTGATTTCGACTTCGTAGTGGTCGTTTGGATTTGGGTGGTATGATTCAAATACTTAGGGATTAACTGTGTAGCGTACTTGCTTAGGATTAAATATGAAAACATTGGATGAGGCCTTGCTTAGTTTTGTATAGTATAGCTGGCAGTGAATACATGTTCTTCATATTCCTTTAGAACTATTAGATAATATTAACTACCCTACTGATATCATTAGTTAAATCTGCTTATTGGAATTGTAGCCTTACTTCTATTATTTATGTATCTTACTTGTGTTAATAATAGTGTTGGTGGAGATTTATATCTCTCGCTAAGATTTGGAATCTCACCCCATGAGTTTCCCAAATCTTTTAGGTGGACGTGCACGAGGAGGTCAAGATCGTGTAGCAGAGGCTGAGCATCAGCAAGGAGGATAGTAGAAGCTAAGGTTGGGATGTTGCTTGTAGTGATACCACATATGACTTGTAGTCTTTTATGGACATGTTGTAAATAATGATGCTTTATGATATATATATTTTAGATAGAAAGAATCTGGACCCTTATCTAAGTTTCCTGATGATGGTTCCTATTGTAATTGGTTTTAAATATTAGTGCATTTTGGTTATTCTCTATAGTGTTCTATTTTAATATTGTGGCTTGTGATTGAGTGACAAAGGGTGTCATAAAGAACATGTTGCTGAGAGCAGTGTTGTTGCACCTGCAGGTGGTGCAAGGATGTAGGAGAGGGTTAATGGAGTGCCTATGACCCAAGTTTGATCCAGCCATGATTGAAAACCCTACCTTTTAGTCCTTGTTCGGGAAGTTCATGGTGACGATGATGCAGATGGCATATAGGATGCCCGTACCACAGACAAGGGTAGCTGTTCACAATGCCAAATATTCAAAAATTGAGTCGGGCACTTGGCATTGAAATGACCCTCCTTACAGTTGTAGAAGATCGGCTTGGGATTTCTCTTGAAACAAATGTAGAAGAAGTACTTTCTAAATCACACATACCATGACTAAAACGCTACACCATATAGGTAAAAGAAATGAGCAACCTCCTTACCTACCATCAAACCATAGACAACACTCATTTGAGGCTCATACTCATCGTACCACTGACCCAACCACTGAAGGAACACCTTCTCACCTAGGATGATGAAGACACACCAAAAAGGATGAACAAAGTAGCCATAAATTTCTAGTGTGGAAGAAGATTGTGTTGGTATGTATGCCTAGAGAGCCAATCATGTGATGATTGTAACGACATAAATTGTTTGATTATTAATAGAAGGCAAGATTCTAATTTATTATGTTTCATTCAATAATGATGGAACACCATAAATATCTAGAGAATAATATTACTATATGATGTATGTATTTAAGTTACTAACCTTCTAGATGAGATCATACAGATGTTAAGATTACATATACAAATTCTCATTATGTCCCTAATCAGTTGTTATTGTGGAAGGTTGATAGACAACAATGACACATAAGATCAGAGTGTGAGTTGGTTGATGACTAAATCTCATTAGTCATGATATGGAAATATAAAACCAAGCACACAGATACATGTTAGAGAACAATGTATCAAACACACCCACTGTGAGACTGACACATGAAGCCATCATCATGGAAGTCATAGTCAGCTCTCACAATGATGGTGGTGGTTGTGGTTCTTAGACTTTAAATAACTACACTCATCATATGTATTTGCGTACACTTTGACATCATCAAATGCAATCTTGAAACATGGGTTGTTATAACGATGATGATTTGGTGACTTTGACACATGGGGTCCGACTGTGAATGATACGTATGGGATATGTCCCTCCTATAGGAATATAATATCCAAGGCCTCTTGATTAGAGAGACTTTCAAAAGTATGTATGTATTCATGTGAATTGATATATGATATGGAGCTTACATATATCTCACGCAGTCTGCTCTAGTTCAAGGAAAAAAATTGAATAATAATGAGGATCATTGCTCCATGCCTCTAGTTCAATCTGGATATCAGTGATAATGAAAATATACAAACATTGTAACACCATACATAGATTGTAGGTTGAATTTACTCCCCAAATTTCCATTCACTTGGGTAGCAATGATGTGTGACTAGGCACGACTCTTTGCTTGTGATGTCATAAGTTGTTATGGACATTCACTGCCAACATGAAATGGGGCCAATAGGGTCACACACGTAGGAACTCATCTAGAAGAGGAGTTTGATCTTGAATGATGATTGGATTGATTACTAAAGTGTTTAGGTATTTAAATGCAGGAAATAGATCAACTGACTAGACTGCCAAACAATCAATTCAAGTGTTGAGACTGTTGTTTGGAGAGTCAGGTTCATTGTATTGTACATTGGTTGGAATTATGCATGACCTGCATGCGAGACACCTGTCTCTCTTGTATGAAACAAACGTCTGCCTTGGTGCAAAAAGCCTGTCTCAATTACACCAAATGGCTATCTTGGGGGTGCACTTTGATTGCATCAAGGATTGGTGTTGACGTCAAGTTGAGTACTAATTGGAATTGAATTGCCAACATATGTGCAAAAATGGAATCTATGAAATGACCATTTCACTTGGTGAAATGACCATTTCACTTGGTGAAATGACCACTTCATGTGAAAGATGACCATATTGTTGGGAAAAATGACAGTCTCGTGTTCTAGACGATCATCTCGTTGGGTGAGGCGACTATTTCGGCATACATAGGTTATGAAACTTCCAGCATTGTTGCAAAAATTCAAGATCTTCTGGTCCTTTCCAGTCCCGGTTTAGTCCCACATTGGTTGGAGATTGGAAACTCTGACCCTAACCTCTCCTATATATAGAGGGGTATTGGGGGCTTCCTAGAATACAACTACTTCACAAACAATTGAGAATCAGTTTCTCTAACAATTGTTTTCATGTCTAGTTGTGGTAACCAAGAGAGCCCAGGTAAGTCCTACCTTACTAGGGAGGGATAGCCAAGGGAGAGAAACAACTAAGGATCATTGTTGTGAGAGAGCATGTTGGTGACCAGTAAACCAACAAGAGTGACAAATCCTTCCTATCTGTTCCTATAGGATGACAAGAGTTCTAGTTGGCCTGTGTGGACTATTCTAGAGGAAGGAATCCTTTGGCTACTACTAGGAGAGCAACATCAACTTGCAGTATGTGGCGAGATTAGAGGAGTCATTCCAAAAGTTATCCGAGTCTGCCATCCATGGAGGAGCAGTTAAATGAGTTGCAGTGCGACCAGGAGATACACAACCACCGACCAAGATACAGTGCACATCTACATTGATGAGGATTATCACTAGACTTGCTCCAGGACTAGGTATATCTTTATGAAACCATCCTTCCCATTTCATAGTTATTGATGTGATCTGTTGGTTAATGGGAAATATGTCAGTAAAATTTTTATTTTCACTTCCTACCTAATTTCGTATTTCCCTACAGTGGTATCAAATCCAAGTTTTTGGATTATCTCTATGATCAGATTTTGGTTTTATTGTGCTTATTTATTGCATGCGATTTGAATAATTAAATTGGTTGATTTACATGTCTATCTAATCAACACATAAAGAAACCAAATGAATATATATATATATAGAGAGAGAGAGAGAGTCAGGCTAGTGTATACTCGAGTGTACCGGAGGCACCGTACACCTCAGTCATTTTTGAAGGTGCAGTAAATTTTTGAAAAAACTAAACCATTGATCTTCTTAATTATCATACTATTTAATAAATTTTAGCTCATTTGGACACTTATAGGTCATTCATCTAAAGCAGGAAAAATCATGTATTTCTAATTAGTTTTGTGTGTCGATTTTGTTGTCCTTGGATGAGTGACTTACACTCATCCAAATGAGTTCAAATTTTGTATGTGACCTATTATTATTGTAACCATGAAGATCAATGGATTAGATTTTGGAAAAACATGGTCTAGATAGGCAAACACCTTTGGGGTGTACAACATGATCTATACACTCGAGTGTATTCTAGCCTAACTCTCTCTCTCTATCTCTCTCTCTCTCTCTCTCTCTCTATATATATATATATATATATATATATATATATATATACATATATATATGAGTGTACCGGAGACACCGTACACTTCAGTCATTTTTAAAGATGTAGTAACTTTTTGAAAATTATAAATTGTTGATCTTCTTAAATATATTAAGAACATACTATATAAAAAAATTTAACTCATGTGGATACGTATACGTCGTGCATTTAAAGGAGCCAAGAATCATATATTTCAAATTGGTTTTGTGCGTCGATTTTTTTGTCCTTGGATGAGTGACTTACACTCATACAAATGAGCTCAAATTTTGTATGGTCTATTATTATTGTAACCATGAAGATCAATGGATCAGATTTTCGAATGACAAGGTCTAGATAGGCAAACACCATTGAGGTTTACGATGTAATCTGTACACTCAAGTGTATTCTATCCTAACTCTCTCTCTCTGTATATATATACATATATATACACACAATTTACATGCATCTCCATAAAATCAATTTTGATGGTGGATGTGAAGCATGGTTATGACCAAAACCCTACATTTGTGCGTGCATGGTTGTAGTTATTATTCCTATTGTCAATCGCTCTATGCACGGAGCCTCTCTCTTGTTTCCAAATTAATGCTCCCTTCCAAATTCCCCTCAAATGTAACTCAAGGTTTACCCCATATACATTATAATATGAAATAGGATACTTTTAATTTATGTTTCAATGTGAGATGATGATCTACACAAGTTGAAATGACCGACTCATGACATGATTTGATTGACTGGAGGACTGAGGAGGCCGGACAATAGGAGCATGAACCGACCAACTGGTGGCACAACCAATCGATTGGAGGTGTGTAGACACTTCTTGGACCTGAGAACTAGATGACTATTTTAAAAGAGCCCAACTGAGCAACCAGGAGGTGAGCCGACCGGTTCAAGAATTGAATCGATCAACCTAGATTGGTTCGAACATAGATCTTCACCAACAACAAGATGTATATGATGTGGACCATAGGTGGTAGTAATTCCTTGTGGATCCAAGGAATTACACTAGTTAGCCATAACAATCACTTATGTGTGTTTTTATTACATGTTCTCAATTGTGGTTATAGCATGTATATGATATGTACTATATATGTGGTGACTAGATAAAGTATATGTGATTGTACAAACTTTGTCAACTAAAATATTAAGTCTTAGATGCTTTCCAAAAGCGACACACATGAAAAGCTTGATTGACCAAGCATAGGTTACGCTAAAGTGTGGTGCATCGTCTATCTCGTAGAAGTGTGATGGTAGATATGTAGGTTCTACTAAAGCAGGGTGCATACTCTATCGTGTTGACTTCTGGGTTAGGCTTAACTAGTGATTCTTAGAGAGTCTAAGACATGTGGCATGCAGATGATCATGGCAAGGAGTTGTGCATATCATCCATCCAAGAGTTGCATATGATGTAATTGGCATGATTGCCTACCTCGCTAATTGGTTGTGAACACTGGTGTAGGTCGGGTAATAGTTGAATTATTTTGGATCTTGAACTACTAAAATATTGTAAGCTGCAACATTCCAAATTGATTAGAGGGCTATAAATTTGAATAAAATAGTGGGAGTGATAGATAATTAAAGACCTAATTAATATCCTCAAATTTATTAAATCAAACCAAACAAAAAATGTTTTGAAAACATTGCAGTATTTCTTTGTAGAATCAAATGTCAAACACAAACACATTCAAATTGTGATCAGTCCTCAAGAAGGACAAAATGGGATAAAGTTCCACTATTGGTTAAGGACTTTGATAAATGTTCTCAACAATGAGTGAAATCTCTATGTCCTTGATAGACCAATGCCAGAGGAACCCGCTACAAATGTGCCTAAGGCTAAATGGATGCTTATTGGAAGCATGTCAATGATGTCATAGAGATTTAAATGCCTAAAGATTTGTTGTATGAACTATGAGTTGCATGAATCTCTTGAAGTGTTCAAGGAGGTGATAAATGAAGTATGTAACTAACTTGGTAAAAGTATTAAGAAACCTTGATATGATCGATGTTGAAATACGTAAACCATAAGTTTGAGGACCTTCTGTGAAATTGTGATAGTGTATCACATGGAATTCCACCTGAAACATACTAATGTGTCATAAAGAAGGTATGACACCATGTTAAGTCATGGTGAGATTATCAATACAATCTAGCTAATCTTACAATTTCTTTGGGCACATGTTTTACACTAAAACAATGTACTGTCTAAAATGGTTCAAAAGACCCCATATGAGATATGGCATGGGAGTAATCCCGATGAGTATTTTATAAGTGATTAGGAATGAAAGATTGTATAAAAAAATAATTTCTTAAAAGTCTTTATCCACAAATCACATGAATGTTATCCTGTTGAATACTAGTTATATTCTAGTCTGACAACAAAGTGTTTGTTTCTAGGATGTCTGAATTCCTAAATAGAATTCCAATGAAATCAGTGGGAGCAAAAGTAGAACTCAAAATGTTTGAGACAAATAATAAAACATAGAACCTAGAGAGGTACAATAGGAACAAGGAGAATCACAAATTGTTGTGGAATCCTAAATTCCTTATCTAAACACAGAACTCATAGTTCTAGTAGAACACGCCTTAAGTTTGAAAGATTATACTATCTTATAACTCAAAAGGCGGCGAGTTGATCATAGAGATGTCCCAACAACCTATCTAGAAATTGTTCAGGGACCAAAATTTGAGAAATGGCTTTAGGCCATGAGATCAATGATGGACTCCATGTAAACCAACTAGGTATGGCCTTAGTGGATCCACCTAAAGGGGTAAAACCCATAGGGTACATTTGGGTTTTTGAAAGGAGACCGGCATGGAAGGGTGGTATCATTGAAAAAGATTTTCAAACTAGTTCAAGATGTTGAAGATGATGAAATCTTTTCACCATTTACCATGGTTAAATCCATCTGAATCATGCTTGTTGTTACAACTTATTATGATTGTGAGATTTGGCATATGGATGTTAAAATTGTGTTCCTTAATTGGAATAATTAAGATGATGTGTACATGACCAAACCTAATGTTTTATAAATCCATTAATACAAATAATGTCTATAAGCTACAAAGGTCAATCTTTAGATTAAAGCAAGCATAACAGAGTTGGAATTTTCTATTTGATAAGACAATCAAAGGGTTTGACTTGAGTCACAATGGAGATGGAATCTGTGATTACAAAATATTTAATGGGGGAATATATATATTCCACATTATGATGCAGAATAACGTCTTTATCCTACAAATATGTTAAAACCTGGAAAAGAAAGTACCTTTTATATGAAGGGTTTAGGTGAAGCATCCTATGTGATAGAGATAGAGATCTATAGAGATAGATATGGAATGCTTCTTGACCTAAGTAAGAGCACATACATTGGCAAAATGTTTAATGGTTCAACATGCAAGACTCAATGAGAGAAAATGTGTCCATGATCCATGGAGTTAGTCTCCACGAGCCAATTTTTCTAATTCTTCTAAAGAATAGGAACACATGGGCAGATGCCATATGCATATGCAATTGGATCTATCTTGAATGGCCCCATTATCTCATATGTATTGGACATGATGAGAAGATATCTAGTAATCTCATATGTATTGGACATGACAAGATGATATCTAGTCATCTCATATGTATACAACATGTTGAGAAGACATATATATACCTACATAGAAGTCAGGTATGTATTAGACATGATGAGAGGCTATATGTCAGATTCCAATGAGATTTATTGGACTACCATAAAGAACATCCTTAGGAACTTTTGAAGCACTTAATGGATTGGTTCCCTAGTTATGGTAATAAGGAAGAGTTGGATGTAAAGGGTTACACCCATGCAAGCTTCCAAACTGACAAAATAATCACAGTCTAAATTTATGTTTGACATTAAATGAGAACTATAAGCTAGAAAGGGTTCTGAGCTAATGACAGTTGTTCAAATCTACAAAAGAATCCAAGTATCTATGTGTTATACGAACAATAGGGGATACTATATGGATAAAGAAGTTCATATGGGTGAACTTGTGTGAGGTTCCAACCATTGATGACACTTTAGAAATATTGGTGACAACAATGGAGCTACTAGTTAGGATGGGAATATCAGATAGAATACTATGACACTTCCATCTCATATGATTAGTAGTATAGTGAAGAGTTGTGAAAATTGCAAGATACCAACTTAAAGCAAACATTACTCAACCTGCTATAAAAGAACTTACACAGTAGAAGCATGATGGTCATGTTAGGTCACTCAGGATGAGATCCGTGGGTGATTGGCTCTAAGTGCAAGTGGAGTTTGTTGGTATGTATGACCAGAGAGCCAATCATGTGATGATTGTAATGGAATAATTTGTTTGATTTTTAATAAAAGGCAAGCTTCCAATTTATTATGTTTCATTCAGCAATGAGATAATGATGGAACACTATAAAGATCTAGAGAGTAATATTACTCAATGACGTATGTATTCAAGTAACTAACCTTGTGGATGAGATCATACGAATGTTAAGAGTACATATACACATTCTCATTATGTCCCTGATCAGTTGTTATTGTGAAAGGTTGATAGACAACAATGGCAAATATCAGAGTGTGAGTTGGTTGATGAATAAATCTCATTTGTCATGATATGGAAATATCAAACCAAGCTCATAAATACATGTTAGAGAGTAGTGTATCAGATAGACCCACTGTGAGACTGACACATGGAAGCCAACATCATGGAAGTCATAGTCAGCTCTCACAGTGATGGTGGTGGTTGTGGTTCTTAGACCTGAAATCATTGCACTCATCACATGTCGTTGGGTACACTCTGACATCATCAAACACAATCCTAGAACATGGGTTGTTATAACAATGATGATTTGGTGACTTTGACACATGGGGAGTGACTGTGAGTGATAGATATGGCATTTTTCCCTCCTATAAGAGTATGATATCCATGGCCTCTTGATTAGCAAGATTGCAAAAAGTATCACCATACACATGATTCAATATATGATATTAAGCTTACACATATCCCATGCAGTCTACTCTGTTTCAAGGAACAAGATTGAATAATAATGAGAATGACTGCTCCATTCCTCTAGTTCAATTTGGATATCAGTGACAAAGGAACTATACAAACACTATAACACCGTGGACAAATTGTAGGTTGAAGTTTCTCCCCAACTTTCCATTCACTTGGGTAGCAATGATGTACAACTAGGAACAACACTTTGCTTTTGATGTCATAAGTTGTTATGGACATTCACTACCAACGTGATATGGGACATATAGGGTCACACACATAGGTACTCATCTATAACAGGAGATTAATCTTGAATGATGATTGGATATGTTAATAAAGAGTTTAGGTATTTCAATTCACACAAGAGATCAACTAACTTGATTGACAAGCGATCAGTTCTAGTGTTGAGATTGTTGCTTGGAGTGTCAGACTGATTGTATTGTACATTGGTTGGATAACTGCCTGACCTGGACTGTGAGACGTCTGTATCACTTGTACAAAATGGTCGTCTGGCCTAGTGCGAGACATCTATCTCACTTGTGTGAAATGGTCGTCTGGCATGGTGTGAGACGCCTATCTTAATTGCACCAAACAGATGTCTCTGGGGTGCAACTCGATTGCATCAAGGATTGGTGTTGATGCCAAGGTGATTACTAATTGGAATTGACTTCCCAACATATGTGCAAAACTAGAAACTGTGAAGCAAACATTTCACTTAGCAAAACAACCGTATCGCCTGTCAAAAAAATGTCTCGCTGGGTGATATGACCATTTCGTTGCACGCAGGTTATGAAATTTCCAGAATTGTTGCAAAAATTCAAGATCTTCTGGTCCTTTCCACTCCCTCTTTAGTCTTGCATTGGATGGGGACTGGGAACCCTGAACCTAACCCCTCCTATATATAGAGGGGTATTGGGGGCTTCCCAGAATACAACTACTACACACAAAATTGAGAATCAGTTGCTCTGAAAATTGTTATCCTCTATGGTTGTAGTAACCAAGAGATCACAGGCAAGTCCTACCTGACTAGAGAGGGATAAACAAGGGAGAGAAACAACTGAGGATCATTATTTTACGAGAGCATGTTGGTGACTAGAACACCAAAGGGAGGGACAACTCCTTCCTGTCTGTTCCTGTAGGATGACATGAGTTCTAGTTGGTTTGTGTGGACTACTCTAGAGATAGGAGTCCTTTGGCTACTGCTAGGAGCGCAACATCATCTGGCAGTCTGTGGTGAGATTAGAGTACTCATTGTAGTAGTTATCTGAGTTTATAGTCCATGGAGGAGCAGTTAGACGAATCCCAGTGTGACTATGAGTTGTACAACCACCATCCAAGACAGAGTGCACATCTACATCGACAAGGATTTTCATTGGACTTGCTCCAGGACCAGGTATATCTTCGTGAAACCATCCTTCCCAAGGCATAGTTATTGACGCGGTCTGTTGGTTAATGGGAAATATGTCAGTAAAATTTTTGTTTCCACTGCCTACCTAATGTCATATTTCCCTACCGATAGGACTTGCTTGTACCTAGCCTATGAACTTTCCATTTAGAGACTTTGGAATGAAGAAAGAAGACATGCATGCAAATGAAATAAAACTAGATATATTATTTATTGATGTATAATGAGAAGATAAATGGATAAACATAGTAAAATTTACCATAACTACAACGCCTGGCACTAAGTCTAGAAGGTCAAAACATGAATTGTGACCAAACACACATTGTAAGCATCGACAAGTGACAATAACATAAATGCTAGCATGTGCAATAAAGAAACAACAAACATGTCATAACAACACCAATCGTGACAATGGATGAATATCAAATAGAATAAAAAGAAAAGTAAGTACTTGGAGACCACCATAGATTGTTTGAGGTAAGGGCCTGGTTCAACACCTGGTCGATGACCAAGAATCATTGCTAACAATGGAAAAGAAACCCCTATGTGGTGCCCCCTAGTCATAAGTGGTGATGAGATCTTGGTTCTTTAGTAGTGAATCCAATCTACATATTATCATCATCACATTTACATGGTGAAGACAACAAAATACAACAAGATGAACAATGTTTCCTAAGATGATGCACAATTAAAACATGATACACTAGACCCTAATGTCATCTCACAAGGAAGAACATCTAAATCAGTCACATGCTCTTTAGACAGGTGCATTGTAGTATTTTGAGGGAAGGAGGTGCAATAGAAATACAAGTTTTTCCCAAAAGAACTCTTAGCCAACAAATTTTGTTGTAGAAATAAAATATCAGTGTATTAAAGACATAAAAAGGATACTAAATATACCTTGGCACATACTAGTTGTCAAACAACTAGACACTTCTTATGTTAGTGTAGAAGTCACACCTTCGGATCCATATCTGAAGTGGTTGTTGTTGTTGTCATCGTCACCTTTTCCTCTCAACAACACATTGTATCCTACTTTAAGAAGTTGGTTGTCCTCAAGCCTTTTCTCATGGAACTTGGCCTCTACATCATTGAAGTATATGTATGAGCTCTTAGTGCACTACTTGGTCATCAAGAGGAAGTGATTGTCTAAGTTATTGATGATATTATCCTCTATTGTAGGTTGTCATAGTTGGGATGAGTTTTTTACTATCTGAGATGAATAAATCTTAGGCAAATTATGTCTTAATGTGTGTGTATCCCTTCGAATGTCTACCCCTTTATGCAGGATATTCACTAGCTTGGATTTCCAAAAATACAATCTTGTTTCTAATTTCATATCAATACAAAATCAAACTAGGTAACCTCAAAAACACTTCCCAATTGACTTACTATTTATCCAATTGACCCTTTGGGTCATCCATTCAACCTATTAGTACATTGAATTGACTAATTGACCAGTCCTGGTCCAATCTGATTGACCAATTCCATGTCAAATGTAACAAGTCTCCTCTTTTCCTTATTGATTCTTGACTTATATCCAATCTGACAACTGGGATACCCAATCTGCTAATTGACCAGATTCCTAATGTGATGACTAATCAATCAACTAATAATCAGTTGATGGTTGTTTTAAACTATCCAGTCGACTGGCTAGCTTACTTAGTCAACCAATTGGATAGGAAATCATCATGTACATGATTTAGGATCATTCTAATCATGTATTTTATTGTGGGATTCTTTTCCTTGAAGCATCTTATGTGCGTGACCCTGCTGGTTGTATATCACATTCAAAATAATGTGAGAGACCACACAAGCAAAGAGAAGTATCTAGAAACATGTCACTACTACTGAAGTAATTGGACTAAGTTGAGAACACCTTTAACATATAAATGAGCAATAGTACCATGACTATATAATCACTCTATCACAAATATCCATATTGATTTGAATCATGCAGTTGTCATCCACTTAACATTGGATCTATGTTTCTTGAACTAGAGTAGACTATCAAGATTGTGAGAGCTCAACATCATATGTTGTCCAACATGAGCATGACTATGCATTTGATAGTCTCACTTGTTACTTGTTAGGAGTTCACTACAATATGGGGGACAAATTTCATCTACATCACCCAAAATAGTCTAAAGTGTCACAAAACACCCAATCATTACCTATCCCTTATTTAGAGTCACGTAGGGTAGCATAAAAGTACTTAGAATAATACTATAAGAAAACTAGCTATTTGTGAAGGACGGGTCCTTCATAAATGTACATTATAAGATTCACATAAAAATAAGAAATGCTTCACAAGAAGTCCTTCGCTAAAAGCCTCTTCAAAAATAATTGGATGATATACTCTGCCCTTGATAAATATTATATTGAAGAATAATTTGGTCTTCAAAAAAAGACATACTAGACTCCAATACAAGGTCATATTTGTAATTTCAACAAGGTTCTATGTGCTTCACAAATATACTTACCATCCCATACATTTATGAATGACCAATTTTACATTTTTAAATGAAGTTATAACCTTCAAACATATTATATATTATTAAATGATATATATGCAATTTCTATCAAACAAAGACGGTATTTTAATAACCTTCTTAGACTAATAAGATAAAACAACCATAACAAACCATTTTTTCAAAACATTCTATTTTTATTTCACGTATACAATTGTTCATCAAATAGGGGAGGACATGGACCTCTACCCCTTAATTCTTACACATTTAACTAATAAAGATATATCTATATTTGCATTTATCACTTTTCATTGTCCTTACATCAAAGGGAAGTCATGTCAATGACCCTCTTTTAGAGTGTCGAAAGGATAGTTAGGTAATGTTGAACTATTTCCCTAGAACCATTGGGCATTGTGGTTGTGGACAACATAATCTAGATAAAGTGGAAATATCATAAAAATTATATGATAAAGGTACACATTGCCATCTCTAGAAATTTCTTGAGAAATGATTCTAGTAGTATCCACTAAAAAATCCATTAGAGTAAACTTCTCTACATTATAAATAAAAACTCAATAACAAAGTATAATTCCCATCTGATATCATATATTTATAAACATAATACAATAAATAATTCTAATATAGACCAATTTAGATGCTTCACCTAAATCTCTCTTCCTTGTTACGAAGGCAACATGAGTATCACCAATATACCCCTTCTTCTTGGTGATATCAAGCCTTTCAAGTTATGTATCATTGAACTTCTCTTTTTCTTTCTTTCACCTATTAAAGGGTAAAATTATTTCTTGAAATTCTAATGAGAAGATTATCCACATAATATGACACTACTAAACTATATGTGTTTTTAATATTGGTAAAAACATGAGATGATCTTAATGTACAAACCTTGGGAAGAGAAATTGATGATCAACTAACTAGAGGAGCAACATACCTTGTCGATGGTGGTTGCAATGCAAGCAAATGAGTGTTACAAATATCAAATTATTTTATAGGTTGAGAAAATTCCACTAGTTTCCTTAGTAATATCTTGTATGTGTCATATGTAAAATAATTTACAGAAAAAATAAATAAGAAACCATAATTTTTATGACATTGATCAAAGATATACGAATAAATCAATAAGAAAAAAGATAAAGCAGTCATATGAGCCAAATTTACATAAATTTAATATTTAATCCCCTATTAAACATTTGTAGCAAGCAATCATAGTATCCACCTTCAATTAGCAAGCCCAATTTGTTGGTATGTATGCCCAGAGAGCTTATCATATGGTGATTGTAATGTATGTCTTGTAAACGATTTGATTAATAAGAAAGGCAATCTCTGTCTATATGTTTATTCAATTATAATATAATTGTATAACATGATAGATGTCAAAGAATGATGTTGCTCGATGATGTATATCTTCAGGTTCATGACCTGAACAATGAGCATATAAATGATAAGAGTATATATATTCTTGTTATGTCCCTAGTTGGTTATTATAGTGGAAGTTAATAGAAAATAATAATACATAAGACTAGAGTGTGCGGTTGATGCCAAAATCTCATTAGTCATGAGATGTGATATCAAACGAAGCAATAATGTACTTGTTGTAGAGTATTGTACTTGACAGACCCACCATGAGAGTTATGAATGGAAACCATTAAATGGTAGCCAAAATCATCTCTCATAGTGATAGTGATTCTTAGATCATAAATCACTACACCCATCACATGTAATTCATTATACTTTGACATCATCCAACGTTTCCCTTGAATAAGAGTTACCATAAAGGGGATTCTCAGGTACACTATGACACATGAGGATTGACTGTTAGTGATGTAAATGGGATTTGTCCCTTCTACTGGAGTTGGTATCTGATCCATTTGATAAGAGAGACTGAGAAATGTATGGCCATACTCATATAATCAATATATGATATGTGAGCTTACTTGCATCTCAGATAGTCTACTCTAGTTCATGGAACATGGATTGAAAGATGAATTGGATGATGATTTGATGCCTCAAGTTCAATCTAGATATCAGAGATAAAGGACTATATGGTCACAGTAACACTAATCATGGATTGTAGGATGAAGTTGTTGTAGCAATGATGCATTACTAGATACCACTCATTGCTTGTGATATCATAAATTAGTTATAGACATTCACTGCTAACTTAATTCAGAGTCTATAGGGTCACACACATAGAATACACCTACAATAGGAGTTTATTCATGAATAAGGTTTAACTTGGTTGCTAAAGTGTTTAGGTAATCAACATAAACAACAATTGGTTGATTGGAGTCTGAAACAATTGGTTCAGTAAGTGAACTGATCGGTTCAGAAAGTGAACCGAATGGTTCAGGTTGTGAACAGACCGGTCGAAGGATCAATAATACTGGATCAAGGATTGATGTTGACGTCATGTTGTGCATTAATCAGAAATCGAAAGCCAATATCTTTGTAAATAGGAAACATAGTGAACTGATCATTTCAAGTGTTGAACTGATCACTTCACATGTGAAATGACCAATTCTGTGATGAATCAATCGGTTCATCATTTGCAGCTTCAAAAAAATTGTGAAATTATGTCTCTTTGACTCCTAGATCTACTGGAAACCCTAACCTTGGCCATTTTATATAAAGGGGTGCAATCTAGGCTTTCTGAGATACAACAACATGCTCTTATAATTGTTATCCTCTCATAGTTGCGGTAACAAGAGAGTCTGAGGAAGTCTTGCCCGTCAAAGGGAGAGCCAACAAGGGAGAGCAAGTCAGCACTAGCATGTTGATGTTGCAAAGTACAACTCCTTCCCGTTGGCTTTGGAGCACAACATGGAGTTCCCAGTGATAATATTGTGGACTACACAGAGGAGTGGAGATCATCGCCACCACGCTAGGAGGACAACAACCACCACCGTCTGTGGTGTTGCCGTCTCGATAGGTTTTAGTGTGTAACATGTAAAAGAAGCACACCACTGTAAGGATTGTTGTTGGGCTTACTCAAGGACCAGGTATATGCCATGCAACCTTTCTTGCCAATTCACAATTATTGATAGATCCACTGGCAATAAGGGAATATGACAATACAAGTTATATTTTTGTTTCCATCTCTATAGACATATTTCAACTACATAATTGTACCTAGAATAAAAAATATAATCATTCTTGATTACGACGCATTAGACAGAAAGGAATTTTAATATATTTGTGTCATAGTGAATTTATTGGATTTTTACAGATTCCAAAATGGCACCAAGTTATCATCACTATTAGTCCCTCCAATGTTCGAATCCACCTGAATGGGAAATATAATGTAATGAACCTGCCTCCTGGTAACCCCCAATTAAGGGAGACCTGAAGGTATGAGTCGTTATCCCAATTAACATGATCAAAGGTTCGACAAATAATCAGTAATAATTATAAAATTCTACCAAACTAAACTGAAATCTGGTATAAAATAAAACTTTGCATACCTTTTTCAAAAACTTGGATATCTAACTTCTATCCACATCGGGACTCTATTCTAACTAATCCTCCTTGCACTTTATTTCTTAATTTCACAATATGCCACTTTACTGTGTGTCCTTTTCAATTTGTACCTAAAACACCGACAAACAATATTCTGGTCAGCATACAGGAATATTCCAGTATGTGGGAACAACCAAAATTTCACAAATATGGCTAACAATCTAATTATCACAATCTAGGTAATTAACAAGCCAATTTACACTTTCAATGTGACATTCTCCACCACTTTTTCCCTAACCCTAGCATACCCACCTTAGGGTATTTCATTTTCCAATGACTTAAGGCCACCTTCTCAATCCCGAGCTTGGTGTCTGGGGTCACCTCTCTTGGTGCCCGTGAGTCATGCAATAAAGACCACCTTCTCAATCCCGAGCTTGGTGTCAGGGGTCACCACTCATGGTGCCCATGGGTCTTCCATCCTGGGCTTGACCTTTTTAGCATCATCCATCAGGGTGGCATGTAGGTGTGAGAATACACACTTATACTATTATTGTGAAAATCGTAGTGACTTCATGATTTGCAAGTATGAACATCCAAACTGATAGGTTGCATTCAATGCGATGAATAATCTGAAAAACCTTCGGGAAACTAATGCATTCAACCATATTTAACCACATACATGTCAGGCTAATTTGAGACAGAATTAATCCAATCAATGCAAAAAATCCAATAGGCAAGAAATCACACAAAGAGATCCTGAAATATGCATACAATTTCCTATCATTGATCATGCCATCAAGATCTATTAAACCTAGCTCGCTTCCTAGGGTTTCTAGTTTACTTTTAGGGTTTCTATTGCAATTAGGGTTCCTCTTCATTTTTACTCTTTTAAATTCTAATTTTATACAATTACTCATAAACCCTAATTATCTCATCTATTATTCACGAAAGATATTAAGGTTACCTTTTAACAACATATAACCTTAATTTTGGATTAAAGGCACAATTAAACATCAATTAAGTCCATTATGCCTCTTTTACATGAAAACTACCATTTTTATCCTTTTAATTCATGACAAGATCATTAGGCCTAATTATCATCTTTGGTTCCTTCTGGATTAACAACTCATGGTTCATTATGATCTAATTCACATATGAACTCTATTTATCATTAATTCCACCTTTATCCATTAGAAAACCCTAATTACCATATTAAGAGTATTTATCCACAATTAGGAACTCTTATACTCGAAATAGCTTAGAACCATCATATCTCAACTTTATTCATGAATTTGAACAACTAAAACCATTAAGAGTCACAATGACAAACATTAGGGTTTCAAGGCCCATTAAAGCTCATTTATGCACATGGAACTCTAAATTAAACCAATTTCATGCAAAGTTCATCTTTTTCGATCTCAATGTATCTTTTTATGATTAACAGGTTAATATCAACTTTAATCATCCATAAAACCCTTCTTAATACATTAATCATCTCAAATTAGAGTTTCTTAATTATTAATACATTAAAGTTGATAAATTCCACCAATTTTCTAATTACGAGGGGAATTAGCTTCTAAATGTATTTTTAATGCATTCCTCACATTTTTCTGAGAAAAAATGATATATTACATGTATCAATCTGAGCTACCAATAAAAAGATATGAATTTTGTAATAATTTCTTACTTGGACCAATCAGAAGCTAACACGTCCTCCTTCTCTATGCAACATAGCTCGATTGGAAACATAACCGAAATATGATTTTGCCCTTATTTAAGTGGTCGATCTTTCACACGCCAAAGGGGCGTTTCAACCTAACACTATTCTAGGTTGTCTTCAACCTTGTGACGCCTGCTACTGCTGACAGGCGCAGCTATCTGCGGGTTCGTCCTCTCTTCCCCAGGGCTTGATGACCGCCTCCAACCCCTGCCCTAGCTCCGTCGCCCCCCTCCGCACCTGGGGCACCACATTGTTCGTGACCAGCGCGGCTGGTTTGGGCTGGGCATGTCTGCAATCTTCGGCCGGTGTTGCAGCCGTATGTCTACTGTTACGCACATCTAGGATGAGGGGATAACCACTGAGCGTCCCCGTGGTGTCGTGGGAGCAGCATGCCTCCATTATAACTCCTCCATGGACCCTCGATGCTCCAGGGATAGTGCTATTCTCAAAGGTTAGGGTTTGCATGAAGAAGAAGAAGAAGGAGAAGAGAGAGAGACGTGTGGGATCTCCTTGGGCTTGGCCATGGGCTCTACCCTTATATAGGGGAGGGTAGGCATGCCCCAACATGCTTGCCCATGAAGCAACAAAACCCTTTCCCAATAGGAATCATATTCCTTCATTGAGAAGCAATCTTCTCTCTCCTAAAAATCTTCTTAATAAACCATGTTCATTGGATAGTTAGGAATTCGAAAATTCTCTCTCTTATTCTCTTTATGCTTGACTTTTAATCCATTGGCACGAATTTATATTTTCTTTTAGTAGCAAATACCTCCTTTTTAACAATGCCACAAAATTCATTAATTATGTATCACATTATCCTCTTTTTTGTATTATTGGTATTTTCTCTTTCTTTTTCTCCATTGGGGCTCCTTGGACCCCAAGAAACTATAATATTTCTAAATCCTTTTTTGTGGATACTCATTATACTTCTATATCCATTATTTCTCCTTATCTTACTTATTTCTTTATTAAAATATCTCTTTTTGAGGATTTATCTATATCTCTCTTTTTATTTTCCTTATTGGAATTCCCTTTAACATTAGAAACCTTATGGATACAAAAATCCATCAAGGATGTCTCAATCATACCTTTTTCCACTTATTTTCCACATTTTATCATTGTCTCCAATTTCTTTCTTAATAAGGAAATATTTAATTGATCTTTTCTTTTCTTGTTGCATTATCTTTGAAACTTTGGACTCCTTGGAACCCAAGAGGCACGAAATCCAACTTTGGATAACATTCCTTTTCCTTCTAGAGGTTTCTACATCTTTCTTTTCTCCATTTTCTTATTTACTCATTTAATAATGGAGTTTCCTTTGTCATTTCCTTGTTATTGGGCCCAATAGCCAATAAAGACCACAAAACAACCAATAAGGCTATTGTAAACGAAATCATTTTATTCAAAACAAATTATATCATTATTTGTTCAAATATCTTTAATGGGAGAAATTACATTTCTCACCAAAATAACCCAAAAATTGGGGTTGTAACATCCTTCCCCTCTTATAGGAATTTTTCCCTCAAAATCCCACCAGGCACACAAACAAACATGATAAGCCTTTCTTATGTCCATCATGGCTCCCATGTGGCCTCACCCTTTCCATCGTTCTTCCCAAGAACCTTCATCATCTCATATTCTTCCATCTGAGTTCTCTCTCACCTTGGTATATCGTACCCTCATAGGTGACTCAGGACATTTCAGCCTCTCATAAAGCTGAATAGGTTCATGGCTCATCAACAACCATCCTCTTATTGCATCAAGTCCTAGGTTGGATAACCAAACAACTACTAACTTGTTCAACAGATCTCGTTACATTTGAGTGTTAGCCCAAACATATCTCCTTTTTCAAACTTAGGGTTAACTTAATAGCCTCTTCTAGCCTCTAGCTAAACTAGGAAGATGCATCTCAACCACTTCACATCCTTATGTGTAAGGAAATGTTGAATACATACGCCTCCATCTATATCACTTATCATCTCATCTCGGACTTTAGATCTATCTTGAACAAGAGAACTTAGAGATCATCTTCTTGGTTATCAAACTCAACCTTGCATAGCTCATGATAAAAACATCCTCACAAGATGACCACCTTAGATCTCTTGATGTTTGTAAACTATCCACATATCGTTCACTCCATAAGGTTATGTTATCATCTCTGTCCTCATGCCTCATAGCAACATTCCAACTCACATCATCTTTATCCTTGGTGTATGGCATGCATACTGTCCTATCTCTCACTCCCATAATAAGAGGAAATAAGCATTTGGCGGCCGTCCAAACGCAAAGTTCTTCCTCTTCCAAGAGTAGAGATGGTACATCCCACATTACCAGTACACCTTCAAAACTAAGTTGAAACGTGCAACTCAAGTCTCTACATCACAATCATCTCGATATCAAAGTTACTTCCATGGAAAACTGGTCTCGAACCCTACTTGGGTCACCACACAATCCTTGGTCATCTCCTCTAGGTCTATAGGGTGCCAGCACTTTTGGGGTTATCCCTCCTCCCTTATGCATCCAGAGAGTGCCCTACTCATCTTCCCTTTGGGCCCCATGAGTTCATGAAGGTGATCAATCTCCTAACCCATGGCCCTCAGACAATTATAGTTGTTACCTCCTGACCCTACGGTCATGTATAACTAGAAATTTAGGCAACTCCTACTTCCACCGGTCTTATCCCTACCTGACCCTAGGATAGACTTAGGATTCTAACATAGTACATGTCCAACTTAGAACCTTATCCAAGTCTCCATCATCTCTCTCTGCATTTATGGGATGGCTTTCATCCTTTCATAGGGGTCATGGCGACCTGCTTACCTTGGTCGGGCCCCATACCAGTTACCTTCATGGTAACACACCCACATGCACTTAGAGATGGTTATCTATGGGTCTACAGGTTCATTCTCTTACTATGTACTTTTCACTTAGCTTCACAAGATCCTATGAGACCTCCTTAGGTTATTTCAAAACCAATAGAAACTGGTATACACCCTACAAAAGGGTCCCTCTCCCAGGATGGGAGGAAACTATCTCTTCATAGAAACAAAGGTCACAAACGTCCTTATATCTAGGGTTTACAGCATGCTTAACACTAGCAACCTACTAAGGCACAAGCAGACCACCTACTAAACCATGCTAGGTCATACTTGTTCTCATTCCTCAACATTGGACCAAGAGCATACCTTCCCATGTCACGAACTCATCTATGAGGGGTTCATCAAGCATACCTTTGACTTAAGGGGCTTCCCTTTCCTCTCAACATGAGGAGTACCATGCTCGAATCTATAAAAACTCAAATCTCATCATGAGCATTAGGTACACCACTTCCCCTCTTAGGCCTAGGAGCCCTAGGTTCACCATTTGGATGTCCAACTACATGCTCAACCCTTTTTAACCATGAACCAAGCATGTACAAGGTATGCCATGCACTTCCCATGATCCTTCTACTTGAACAACACTTCAGAGTGGAATCCTCCTCAAGGACAACCAAATAGGTAAAAGGCCTCACAACTTGCTACTAAACCTCTTTAGGTCTAAGGAACTCTTCTTCCTAGCTCAGAAGGTAAGCACCTATTTGCATATAGGTACTGCAACATCATCCTCTTTCTAGGGTTTGGTTCCTCTAAGGAAACTAAGATATCATCAGCCTCCAGGGATCATGCATGAGGCAACCACAACCATCCACTTAGGTCGCATCAACTTCAACTCCCCATTGTTCCTCATATCTCTGAGTCTAAGCTTCCAACCTTCTTGCTTCGGTCCTGCTCTCTCTCTCTCTAGAGCCAACCCTATAAACAACCTTACTACTAGAGGTCCTCTCTCTATGAAGGATCAAGCTCACAAGCGTACCCCTACATGGGTGAAGCCTATGTTCAAACTTATGTTTGCTCAAGATTATCCATAGCCCTTTATGCTTATCTCATAAGCCATCCAACATACTATCCTGGCCAGAGGTTCAACCTACTGCCCACACTACTGATGTACTCTGGGTGCATGTTATGCCCTACTCACATAAGCCCATTGGGTTTCTCTAGGTTCTTCACTAACCTCATCATTGAAGGATTTATCCTTCGCTCTAACATGCATGACCCTTCCAGGGTTGGGTCGCCAAAGGTACTAGGTCATTCAACCTCACATGGCTCATAACGTCATGGCATCCAAAATCATGTCCACACACCTGGTCTATCATGACATCTAACTCATCATGCCATCTCTCTCTCTAACCACCACTTAGGGTTAGGGTTATCATCATCCTCAAAGGATTTGCCAGGTCTCTACTTATAATTGAGGTCTCTACCTCCAAGACTAACTCTCTCTACTCATCCTCCTGACAAGAAGGTCTAGCCTCAAGTCTCTCTTGAGGCATGACAACTCATGTCATATGACCTAAGCATGCAACTATTCTTTAGTTTATGCTTAAACTATTAAGCTTATGTCCATGACATCTTATTTACATGCTTTTCATTAATTTGGTGGAGGATTCCTTAAACCTTATCAACTTTACCCATACCTCGAGAGGGTGAGGAGAGAAAACCCTAATCCTTAAAATCTTTTACAACATTTGAGTTGAAAAGGGATGAACAAGATGAGAGAGTCCTAAAGGTATCTTATTTTGAGTCAAATCCTGAGACATTGGTCAGGCAGTCACACAAATTCAGGAGTCCTCATATTCCGACTAGCGGTGTGGAGGAAAATATTGCCAGTCCCCAAACGTGATCCTTTTCTAGACACCTCTGTCTTTCGAAAAATCCTCTAATAACTCCCTCGGTTCTATGCAATTTGTAAAATTTAATAATTTTTAATGATTAAATGGGGAACCTATGCTCTGATACCAAATGTAACGACCCCGCCTCCCGGTAACCCCCAATGAAGGGAAACCCGAAGGTTAGAGTCGTAATCCCAATTAACAGGATCAAAGGTTCGACAAATAATCAGTAATAATTATAAAATTCTAACAAACTAAACTGAAATCGGGTATAAAATAAAACTTTGCATACCTTTTTCAAAAACTTGGATATCTAACTTCTATCCACATCGGGACTCTATTCTAACTAATCCTCCTTGCACTTTATTTCTTAATTGCACAATATGCCACTTTACTGTTTGTCCTTTTCAATTTGTACCTAAAACACCGACAAAAAAAATATCGGTCAGCATATAGGAATATGCTGCTATGTGCGGACAACCAAAATTTCACAAATATGGCTAACAATCTAATTATCACAATAAAGGTAATTAACAAGCCAATTTACACTTTCAATGTGACATTCTCCATCACTTTTTCCCTAACCCTGGCATACCCACCTTAGGGTTTCTCTTTTGCCAATGACTTAAGGCCACCTTCTCAATCCCGAGCTTGGTTCCTTGGGTCACCTCTCTTGGTGCCCGTGAGTCATGCAATAAAGACCACCTTCTCAATCCCAAGCTTGGTGTCTGGGGTCACCACTCATGGTGTCCATTGGTCTTCCCTCCTGGGCCTGACCTTTTGGCATCATCCATCAGGGTGGCATGTAGGTGCAAGAATACACATTTATACTATTATTGTGATAATCATAGTGACTTTATGATTTGCAAGTATGAACATCCAAACTGATAGGTTGCATTCAATGCGATGGATCATCTGAAAAACCTTCGGGAAACTAATGTGATTAACCATAATTAACCACATACTTGTCAGGATGATTTGAGACAAAATTAATCCAATCAATGCAAGAAATCCAATAGGCAAGCAAGCACACAAAGAGATCCTAAAATATGCATACAATTTCCTAATATTGATCATGCCATCAAGATCTATTAAACCAAGCTCACTTCCTAGGGTTTCTAGTCCACTTTTAGGGTTTCTATTGCACTTAGGGTTCCTCTTCATTTTTACTCTTTTAAACCCTAATTTTATACAATTACTCACAAACCCTAATTATCTCATCTATTCTTCATGAAAGATATTAAGGTTACCTATTAACAACATATAACCTTCATTTTAGATTAAAGGCACAATTAAACATCAATTAAGTCCATTATTCCACTTTTACATTAAAACTATCATTTTTATCCTTTTAATTCATGACAAGATCATTAGGCCTAATTATCATCTTTGGTTCCCTCCGGATTAACAACTCATAGTTCATTATGATCTAATTCACATATGAACTCTATTTATCATTAATTCCACCTTTATCCATTAGAAAACCCTAATTACCATATTAAGGGTATTTATTCACAACTAGGAACTCTTATACTTTAAATAGCTTAGAACCATCATATCTCAGCTTTATTCATGAATTTGAACAATTAAAGCCATTAAGAGTCACAAGTACTAACATTAGGGTTTGAAGGCCCATTAAAGCTCATTTATGCACATGGAACTCTAAATTAAACCAATTTCATACAAAGTTCATCTTTTTCAATCTCAATGTATCTTTTTATGATAAATAGGTTAATATCAACTTTAATCATCTATAAAACCCTTCTTAATACATTAATCATCTCAAATTAGGGTTTCTTAATTATTAATACATTAAAGTTGATAACTTCCACTACTTTTCGAATTGCAAGAGGAATTAGCTTCTAAATATATTTTTAATGGATTTCTCGCATTTTTTTGAGCAAAATTGATATTTTACATGTATCAATCCGAGCTACCAATAAAAAGATATGAATTTTGTAATAATTTCTTACTTGGACCAATCAGAAGCTGACACGTCCTCGTTCTCTATGCAACGTAGCTCGATTGGAAACTTAACCGAATTATGGTTTTGCCCATACTTAATTGGTTGATCCTTCACATGCCAGAGGGGCGTTTTGGTCCAACGCGATTCTAGGTTGTTTTCAACCTCGCGACACATGTTGTTGCCGCTGGGCACAGCTATCTGCGGGCCCGTCCTCTCTTCCCCAGGGCCCGATGACCGCCTCCAACCCCTACCCTACCTCCGCTTCCCCCCGCCGCACCTGGGGCGCCACCCAGCTCATGACCATCGTGGCTGGTTTGGGCTAGGCAGGTCTGCAATCTTCGTCCGGTGTTGCAACTGTGTGGCTACTGTTGTGCACAGCTAGGATGAGGGGACGACCACTGAGCATCCCCGTGGTATCGTGGGAGCAGCATGCCTCCATTGTAACTCCTCCATGGCCCCTCGGTGCTCCAGGGATAGTGCTATTCTCAAAGGTTAGGGTTTGCACAAAGCAGAAGAAGGAGAAGAGAGAGAGACGTGTGGGATCTCCTTGGGCTCGACCATGGGCTCTACCCTTATATAGGGGAGGGTAGCCATGCCCCAACATGCTTGCCCACGAAGCATCAAAGCCCTTTCCTAATAGGAATCATGCTCCTTCACTGAGAATCAATCTTCTCTCTCCTAAAAATCTTGTTAATAAACCATGTTCATTGGATAGTTAGGAATTCGAAAATTCTGTCTCTTATTCTCTTTATGCTTGACTTTTAATCCATTGGCACAAATTTATATTTTCTTTTAGTAGAAAATACCTCCTTTTTAATAATGCCACAAAATTCATTAATTATGTATCAAATTATCCTCTTTTTTTTGTATTATTGGTATTTTCTCTTTCTTTTTCTCCATTGGAGCTCCTTGGACCCCAAGAAACTCTAATATTTTGAAATCCTTTTTAGTGGATACTCATTATCCTTCTAGATGCATCTATATCCATTATTTCTCCTTATCTTACTTATTTCTTTATTAAAATATCTCTTTTTGATGATTTCTCTTTATCTCTCTTTTATTTTCTTTATTGGAATTCCTTTTAATATTAGAAACCTTATGGATACGAAAATCCATCAAGGATGACTCAATCATACCTTTTTCCACTTATTTTCCACATTTTATCATTGTCTCCAATTTCATTCTTAATAAGGAAATATTTAATTGATCTTTTCTTTTCTTGTTGCATTATGTTTGCAATTTTGGACTCCTTGGAAATCAAGGAACCCAAAAGGCACAAAATCCAACTTTGGATAACATTCCTTTGCCTTCTAGAGGTTTCTACATCTTTCTTTTCTCCATTTTCTTATTTACTCATTTAGTAATGGAGTTTCCTTTGTCTTTTCCTTGTTATCGGGCCCAATGGCCAATAAAGCCCACAAAACAACCAACAAGGCTATTGTAAACGAAATCCTTTTATTCAAAACAAATTATATCATTATTTGTTCAAATATCTTTAATAGGAGAAATTACATTTCTCACCAAAAGAACCAAAAAATTGGGATTGTAACATATAATCAATTATTAGAGTGGAAGTTACAAAGGAGTTTTGTGACTATTGAAATAAGATCCAAACTTATTCGCACACCTGAAAGGGCAATAAAGGCATCTTGATGATTCACCATCTTCTACTTTCTCTCATGCATGTTAGCAACAACATTCAGTTTCCAAACTATCACTAGGAAAGTGCAATAGTGTCACATAACGATTATCACAAAGGGTCAGCATGAAAAGAAGGAATGCGGACTAGTAGTACGAGCATTTTATACCTCAAATAAAATGAATATACAAGATTCGTTGAATATAAAATAATATTTTTAGAATGAAAACCAGTGTTAAGCTCGACCTTGTTCCCATTTCTATCCTTGCTATTGGCACTTCTATGTAGAGAATTCACTTAAAGAAGCCTAAATAGGAGTTGATTCTATAATCTAAGCCCACTAAGTTTGAGGCCCCATGACTTGTGAAAAAGGTATGGAGTCCAAGAAAATGGTGTACCCATGATGACTGTACTTAGACAACTTTGATACACATGATGTATTGCATCCCTGGAAATAATTGTAAGATATAATTGAAATTATATTAATTGAAATCCAAACTTTTAAGCTCAATTACTAGATAAAAACTCAAAATCAATGTTGTCAAGAAGAGTATACTAATATCATCCCCAATGAACAAGAGATTAGTCCTCTAGCTGATATGAGCTTATGTTATCAAATCTAGGAAAAATAAAAGATGCAATAGGTTGATCTATGTTGATCAAAATGTATGTAAAGTAAGACATAAATAAAAATGTGAGATGTAATAAGTTAGTTTTATCAATATAAATATATCTACAGTTTGTGTACAAGACAACAATAGGACATGTTGATGTACTTAAAACTTGAATCATATTTGCATAACTATATTTTACAACTAGTATACAAGATAATAATAGGGCATATTGTAAAATAATAATAACTTTAGCTCGAGATAATAATATATTACCTTGAAAATATTTGAATAGAATGCTCATGACAAATATATATTCACTTTTCATGTGCCTCTTACAATCTCTTCTTTTACATACTATTTTACCATTCATGAAAAAAAAAATTAATTGGAAATTGGAATAAGGATTTAAAAAATATGAGTAACTATAAAGACAAATAACATGGATATTGATATGAGAGGAAATATAAGTATCAAAAATTAAGTATATATCAAAATGAATGTTAGAGAACCAAGCATCGTGCATTTCAAATTCATAACTCAACGGGATTCCTTAGGCTATGACTTAAGTTTAAACTTTTTTTGAACTAGAACCCTAACTAAAAAATAAAGATGCAACTATAGTAAGTTGTTTAAGGACTATAGACTTGTTGTAACCTAGAATCCTAGAGTGATACATTTCATCATACATTGTTTTGTCCATAACCACCAATAAAACAACGCATGTCACTTGCTACCTAGTTAACTATTACCCATCATTATCATGTCTCAATTTTTTGATATAATGATGTAACATCGACAAAGTATCTAATATACATATTTCATCGTATGAGACACTCTATACATGGTGCACCGGAGTGTAGATGTATTGAAACAATTAGAGTACATAAATGAATGTGAAGCACCAAATTACGTATATAAAAATGGTCAATAGGAATTGCATGGACAAGAAAAAATACCTCTTGGTCAGCTATGAATCCAAGGATAATGGCATAGTAATACAATTGGTCTAATTCAAGAATCGAATAGAGGTAGGACGATATATACTATTATTCTAATAAAAAGGGAGAACTGTATGAAGTGTGTGGAATAGTATACAATTAGTCGGTATGGTAATCTATTCTTTCTAGGTGTTGTATGAAATGTTAATACCATACTCAACATTGGTGTTATTCAATTTGAAACCATTTGTAACCACTCAACCATTCCGTTGGCTTCATTGAAAAATACCCTATAATATTCTTGGATGACTAAGTACTTCCCTATGTTCTTGATGAAGTTGTAATCTGATTCTTCGATGTAAAACATAATACTTCCCATCCAAGAGAAGGAAAATTTAGACTGAAAATATGTTTGAACAATTTATAGGCAATTATAAGAATTATCATGCATATCCTTGTTAATACACAAGAACTATTTACAAATTCTCCATATAGTGGGCGTGCCAAAAAAAATTGAAGGGTCTTATCCAATGAGATTTTTTATGAATGCTTAATCATAATTCTTTTTGCCATGTTCCTTTTTTAATCTGATGCTGATTATAAGAAAATCTGCAAGGTCACCGTAGGAAATGTCAAATTACACTGTCGTTGGTTGGTGCTTACTATGATAATGGGATGTATTCGACCTTGATAGCAGGTTTGACTCGTCTTCCATAACTTAGTATTATAGTAATACCAAGATAAAACACTTGAACAGAGCTTGGGACTTGAAACAAAGCCTTCGAAAGTCATACAGGGTATTGGAACAGAAATATCATGAGAGACAGTGACAGCTTATTTAGTTGGCACAAAAAGAGTTTTCCTGAACATTTTAGTCACTCGGAAAACCCCATACTTTTAGCATCTAGACCCACTTGTAGGTGATTGGCGCAATACTCTTCTACATTTCTTGTGTTCATAAACTCTAGTTCAGGTGAACTTGTTTTCAGTTATGTACTTATGTAACCCATATAGTCAGGGAATGACACTATTAGGTGATAAATTATGTAGATAAACATCAAGTATGAGTCACTAAATTAACTAATGAACTATAAGTCGCTACACTAATCAGTTGTATCCAATCATGAAGTTGCGAGTCACCTTAATTGACAAGCATGCATTACATCTATGAAAAATGATATAAGTAATACATATGGATCACGAACAGCTTCTTACTTGAATCAATGATCCTATGAGGATGGGCTGAGTTGGGACAACAACATAGACTAGATGGTTTTTATAAACCAAACAGTTTTGTCATCAGTCATACAAGTTGCATCTATCTTTACTTTTATATAGCATTCATCTGATGTTTATTATTTAGGACATGATCCTTTCACACGACTACATCTACACCAAGTATGATGCAACACTGTTTTGAAAAACCTGATGGTTCGGGACCCAAGTGACAAGCTTCTACCATACAAAGCAATGTCCTGTTTTTTTTAGATGAGCATTCCTGGTACATATATTTAAAAGGCTCGTGCAACCACGATAAGTTTAAATTACATGAAGTTGGTACATAGCACAGATGCAAGATGAAATATAAGAGATATAAAACACCAGCGGTGTAATCCCATGAGTCCTCGCTCAAAAGTCCGTATCATCAAAATGGGCAGGATACCCTAATATGAAAACATCCCTGTAATCTACTAGAAATGTAAAATGTGAAGGCATGGTTAGTTTTCTCCACCGACTTCTATCGTGCGGATGATAGAGTGATTTTTCTGAGCTCTGAGGAGACTTGACTCAGCTTCCTGGTTGTACTGCTCCTTGTGTGCGGTCTCTCATGCATCCTACAATGTACGAATTCGTAATAATAGACATCCACCTGTTGAAGCAAGTGTGGAAACAATAATTTATGATTATAAAAAAGGATCTTATTTCGGGAATGACATATGGTCCAAAAAATAGCATCAATTAATGTGTTTTGTAGCATGTATCTCTCATGTCGACTTCTAGTATTTTGAAGTTTGTGGAAGATAACGAGGATGGGAAATTCTTCCCACAACACCTCTTCCACCACCATCTCCACCCCCACCTCGGGAAATCGTGCAGATGCAACAATCCGCACTGTGCGGACAGACTATGCTGCGCAAGAAGTGGAAGAGTCGTCTCGCGCCGATGATTGCGGTTGTGCGCTGGATCTATTGGGACCAATACCCGCGATCTGCTACATGCAGACCATGCAACCGCATTAATCTATGCTTTAGCAGCAATTAGCAGGTTTGCTGACCAATCAAAACAGCTATACAAAATTCAAATTTTATGCATGTTCATAGTCTACCACCGTTCATCTATATAATCCACATTGTGCGCCATTTTTTATTTGAATTTTCAATATATTCCATCCATTTCTGTATCCTATTTATACTCAGTTGCCTCTCAAGCAAGAAGTCTTATTTGATCATTTCTGTTCTACTAATTGCTGCTTGAAGGATAGCATTCGAGAGCAATATATTCCCTCCATCTTCGTATCCTATATATACTCAGTTGCCTCTCGAGCAAGAAGTCTTATATGATCATTTCTGTTCTACTAATTGTTGCTTGAAAGATAGCATTTGAGAGTAACATCATCCATCATTTGCGATTTTAATTGATGCTTGAAGGTTAGCATTCGAGGTTATCCATTCTACTATTTAAAGGTTAGTATCTATTTACGTTTTTTAGCAGCAACCCTTTATGTAAACTAATAACACCATTTTTATATTACATTTGGTATCCATTTACATTTTTTAGCAGAAACCCTTCATGTAAACCAATAAAACTATTTTTATATTACATTTGTACCAATTTATAGCCTAAACAATAGCAATCCAAAAACCAATCAGTGATCGAATAATATATCTTCATTTAGCAAGAGTTTCTGCTAATTGTTGATTGAAAGTTAGCCTTTGAGAGTAACATCATCAACCATAGATTCTTACTGATCCTCTCATTTATTTCCAACATTTGCAAATTTACACTGCAAGAGAGGTAATCCAATCTATCGATTAAATGTTAGTAACATTTCTAACTTATTGTAACCATAGTTTAATAATATGCTCCATATCTGTTCCAACAATATTGCTAAATGAAAATAAATTAGTCGATAAATGATTGGTTTATAAATTGGTACTATTTTGTTGTGAATTGGTACAGATGTGCATATAAATATCGTGTATAGAAATTCTTCATTAAAATTGGTGAATCGAGACCATATACCTTTTTTTAATTAGAACAGTACCTATAAATTAGTAAACCATACTTTTAATTGCAGAAATAGTGTGTAATTGTGTGCTCTTATAACGTTTCAGATGCCAATAGACGACATCGATCTTAATGTATCACTTAATTGCAATCAGGAAGATATATTCAACTCCCCATCTAACCCAGATGTATTCATTTTGCAAAATATCAATTTCTCTAAACTTGTCATTCCAAGTATTGATGATCGAGTTGAAAAACCAAAAGTTGGCATGGTATTTGGTTCCATTGAAGAAGCTAGGTCACTTTACGTAGTGTATGTTGATGCTTGCGGTTTTGGAGTATCAACAACACATTCTACAAAAACTTAGTGCACAAATTCTATTGTGAGATTAACCCTGTCATGCCTTCAAGCTGGTAGACCTCCCAAAACTGCAAATTCAACTATGTACCATCGTCGTCCAACCGCTAAGACCAACAGTGTTGCCCATATTCAATGTTTCCATGACATATATAGCGATCCGTTTGTTATTACATCTTTTTAAGAACAACACAATCATCCCCTTTTAGAACCAAGCGTTCTGAGATTGTTGCCTTCAAAAACAAAGATCCCAGAAGACACTGCGAGGAGGATTGATCTAAATGATCATGCAGGTACACTATTTGTATTATGTTTACTTATTATATCATTAGACAATACCAATTTTTATACTAACAATACTAATCGTTACAGGTATCAGTGCTGCAAAATCTATGTCAAGTTTTGTTGTTGAGGAAGGAGGATATGAAAATTTACCATTTATTGAGAGGGATGTCAGTAACCATGTTGCTATCTCTAGATGTCTAAATCTTAGTAATGGCGATGCAAAATCTATTCAAGAATATTTTATTAATATGCAGGCCAAAAATCCAATTTTTTTCTATGTTATGGACTTAAATGATGATGGTGTTCTTCAAAATGTATTTTGGGCCGATTCAAGATCCATACATGCTTACAAATATTTTGGTGATGTAATCACATTTGACACTACATACTTGACTAATCATTATGAAATGCCTTTTGCTCCATTTGTTGGTGTCAATCACCATTGTCAACGCATTCTTCTCGGTTGTGGTCTTCTATGTGAAGAAACCACTGAAAATTATATCTGGCTTTTCCAGACATGGATCAAATGTATGGGTGAGTCATCGCTAAAAATAGTCAACACTGTTTACTAGATCTTTTAGTATTATGTTTAATACTATTTAGTACTGTTAAGTCTGTATTTTTTAAAACATGGCTCAAATTTATGTTAAGTCATCGCTACAAATATTCAACACTGTTTTATAGAACTTTTAGTACTATGTTTAATACTATTTAATATTGTTATGTCTGGATTTTCCGATCATGGAGCAAATATTTGACACTGATTAATTGAAATTTTAGTACTATACTTAATACTATTTAGTATTGTTTTATCATACCATAGCAATGTTAACATATTGCTTATCCCGATTTAACAGGTGCCCCTCCTAATGATATAATAACAGATCAGGCCCAACATATAATGAACGCAGTCAAAATTGTTTTTCCTAGTACTCGTCACCGTCTTTGTTTGTGGCATATAATGAGGAAACTACTTATAAGATTGGTAAGGATTCATATACTTCTTTTATGGTCAGGCGTGATGTATATGATAGTATTACAGTAGACAAGTTTGAATCTAATTGGTTCAAGGTTGTACAAAACTGTAATGTCAAGGAGGATGAATGGCTCAATAGAATGTATCAACTAAGAGAAATGTGGGTTCCCGCCTATGTTGATAAATATTTTTGGGTTGATATGACCACTACACAATGCAGTGAATCTATGAATGCATTTTTTGATGGATATGTGAATTCTCGTACATCATTGAAGCAATTTGTGTACCAATATAAGCTTGTCGTGTGCTCTAAATATCAAAAAGAGAGACTGGCCGAGTACAAATCTATGCATAAAACATCACCCGCAAGGACATCATATATGATAGAATTTCGATTCAGAGATCTTTACACAATTTTCTTATTTAAGAAATTTCAGGATCTACTTTCTGGTATGATTTCATGTGACACTAAAGTCCTTTTTAATGACAGTGTCAATGCCAATTACAATGTTATAGAGCATTGCAGCATCATTATATCTTTGAATGAATCAAAAATGTCTGTCCCAAAACATGAATTGCACATGTAAATATTTTGAATCTAGCGGCATCCTATGTCGTCACATGTTATGTGTTATGATTTGTATTTTGAAGTTTAAAAAAGTTCCAAATAATTACATACTTGATCAGTGGAGGAAAGACATAACTCGTTTTTATGACAAATCAAAGCCAGACCCAGAGTAAAATTCACACAATGCAAGCTCTAGATCTGAAGATATTCTTCAATTTTGTTGGGGATTTGCTGACTTTACAAAATTATCTAACAAAAATTTTGAACAGATAAAACAGATTCTTACTAATGCTTATAAAAAGATAAAACACCATGATTTACATTCAAATGTAAGTGATTGTATACTTGATATGTTACATTATTGCTATTATGTATTCTTTCCAATTTTTATATTTTTAACAGTTGGACCAGTCTTCAAAACAATCTGTATGAGATCCACTTGTATGCAAAATAATTGGTCGCCCTTCATCAGTGTGAAAAAAATCTTTCAAGGAGGAACAATCAACGAAGAAGTTAAAGGCAAAAAAGAAGAAGTTGAAAACCCTTCAACCCTTAGAGGAAGAACAACATGTAGATCAAGCTCACAATATAGAATCAGAGGCAAATCTTATGGGGGATAATCCAAATATAGAATCTACAAGTCATCAGAATCACATTGCAAACTCCATTCGTAATACGTCACAACAACTCAACAAGTCTCCAAATCCAAACAAGTCAAAGCGGTGGAATCACCCTCAAACTACATGGTGGATTGATTTGTATTCAATGTCCAAACCAAACAATATTTGATTGTATTACAATTCTATTTATCAATGTCAATCATACTAGTACACAAGGCCTAAGTATTTTCTTCTCGTATTTCATAAAACTGAAACACAAATTGAACAGTATTAACGGCATAATCACATACAACCATATTCTAAACCCAACTATACCATAACCCACATATACCAGTATAAAAAAAACTCAACTTTTACATTCATTGCAGATATTCCACGTACGATACAATAAGCCAACCATCCAACAATACCGAGTAAAGTAAACAACAATACCAATATTATTCAAAACGCTACCAAGTTCGAATCACACCCATGTTGATAAATATTGATGTTGTGTAGAGATTTCATACCAACCAATGTGTGGACACCGTATGATGCACAAAACATCAATACCAAATTACATATTAAATGATACCAAACCGATACAACAACAATACCAATTTGGAATAGTAGGTATGCCAAAACACACAGTTTGGTAGTAGTATAATAGTATTAATCTCGATCACTGTTGTATAATAGTATCCCCAAACAGTACTATTAAAGGATCCAAGAGAACCCCTATTTCCGCTGACACTAATGAAAATAGAAAACAACCATACTAATTTTGTACTTAAACCGTATTAACTTCGAATCACATCAATACTAAAGCATTCGAACATATAGGTCAGAATCACAGCACAAGTGTTACATTCACTGCCTGAAAGCATCAATACTAAATTATGTACACAACACTACCAATCTGATACAACAACACTCCCATTTTGGGACCTTAGGCATGCCAAAGCATACACAGTTTGGTAGTAGGAAAATAGTATTAATCTCATATCACAACAGAAAACAACCATACTAATTCTTTACTTTAACTGTACCAACTTAGATTCATATCAATACCAAAGTATTCCAATATATAGGTCATTATAGGCAATCTTCAGCAAGAAAGCATTTCATTATAAACATTATGGTAAACATTGTTATTACCTAAATAGTAGACGACACTACCATGTTCTGATCACATTAGTACCAAACGAGTTTGTCAGTAATACAAAACTAATTACAACATTACTATAAAAAAATCACCTAGATGTCGCTTCTGAGTCATCAAGAAAGCATTTCATTATAAACATTAAGTTAAACATTGTTAATAACTAAATAGTAGACAACACTACCAAGTTTAGATCACATTAGTACCAAATGAGTTTGTCAGTAATACCAAACTATCTACAACATTATTATCAAAAATCCACCTAAATGTCGCTTCTGAGTTTGTTCACCTATTATCAAAATGGATAGATGTCTAAAGTGTTAATTACTGACACATACATACTCCTTCTAGTTTAGTAATTTCATTGCATATGTCCCCCTCAGTAGGTGAACGTTATCTCCCCTTGTCCCTCCAATGCTACAATCCTGAATGAGTTCTTCTATCCACCTTATCACATAGAATCCACAATCATTGCTGGCAGGATCCTATTGGGGAGCTCTCCTATCATAAATTATTTTCCAACCCTGATTTGTTATTCCAACTTTAATCTTTAGTGTATATTTTATTGCTTGGGCCTAAATGCATCACACAAACATCACACAACATTAATTATTCAACACAACAGTCAATGACGTCTTATATATTTGAAATTAGAGGTGCTTACCATCAGCAATGCATCTCGATCATATGCATTATACACTACGACACTATCTGCATTCCTTTCCTCCTCCAAACTGTTATAATGAACAAAACCTTTTCTTCCTAATGTTCCTACCAGCAGATGCCAGTGTGCACCTGTCAAAATAGGCATAATCATAGTTTTGGATTCTAATATTTCCCTCATATGTTTCAAGAAATAAGTGGTCAGTCCCCTTTCATTTGGGTTCTAATGGTGTCTGGCAACGAGGAATGAAAAATGAAGCACTTTCTATGGTTCCCTACATTCCCTTTCCTCATTAGTTCCATCACCCCTTCCATGACCTACAAACAAACATAGCAATACTTATGTGATACAACAACAATACTAATATTTTATGACAAGTGTTGTGTGATTTTGCAGACCTGATTGCTCAACATTCCTTCCCTTTTCACCATTTGCTTGAAATCACTTCTCATCAAAGTTGTGTGTGGTGCTTCGTATACAACATCACCATCATTGGTTCTTTCCCTTGTTATCTGTAGTACAAATTTATCAAACATCAAACACAGATTACAACTTTTATAATCAACATTTAATATTTGTTCAAAATAACAACATATCAAAAATACATTACCACTTCAAGATATTTATATCCTCTTCCTTAAGAGTTTGCACTGCGCTGTTATTAAAATCCCTCATAACAGTAATAAAGGATGGATCATTAGCATCACCCTTTGCCTTCCTCTTAAGCTTCGCTCTTCTAACAACCGGCACTACAATCTTCCCCTTCAGTTTCTTATTAATGTCAGCTTCCACTTGATCAACATGATTACAAAATGTCGCAATTCATTCCTTTGTCTCCCACTAAACAAGATACAAAACCAATAAATATGAGATAGGAGACTTTATGCAGTTATAATAAATTAAAAACTAACAATATACATCATTCATCGTTGTTAGATCGTCAATCAACAGATTCCCATTCAAACCTTTAACAGGTGTTTTATCAAAACCAGATGGCAACAAATTGTTGATAATATCATCAATTTTCTTATCTATTTTTGGGATGGTATACTTTTTAGTCTGTAAGAATTATGACAATGAAAATATTATTTAACATTGTACCAATACATATATCATCCCATACTTATTTTCATATTAATACATACCAAGAGTTTTCCCGTCCCTGCTGCTTTCTCTTCTTCAACAAGAATGATAGTGTTTCCTCTCTCAGGAGTTACAAATGCACTCTCATCACCTGCAAACTGTTCCATTTCATTTTCAGGGCTATGTTTTTGCCCTTCTTCAATTGTAGGATTTTGAGCTTGCTCTCCCCCAACTTCACTGATTTGATGTTCTCCACTGGCCTCCATCTTAACAAAATTAAGCAGTTAGTCAATTCAAAGCCTACTATAATCAAATACTATGAACACAATATAAAATATTCCACAGACCATTTTATCTTTATTATCTCCACTATCTAAGATCGCAAAGGGTTCACACTCTACAGTCATTGTTACATTTTCTTTCTCACTAATGTCACTCTGAACTGCTTCAGGGACGTCTTCTTTAACATTGTCCTGACATTCGAATAATCAAGCTATGACATACTTATTTTTTTTAACTACTATACCAAATTTCACTAATAATTGTACCAAAAAAAACATATATCAAAACATTTACTTTATCTGTTTCATCATTAACTACAACACTTTGTTGCGGTTTTTTTGTCACAGGTTTCTTAAGTAATGGTAGATGATGTATCTGCTATTATGTTATCTACTTAGGCTTGTTTTTCCTCTTTGCTTTTTTCCTATAACAAAGCTTTAATAAATTTACAATATGAATTATGAAGTGAATACAAAAAAATAATTAGGACAGTACTAATGTCCGCAAACAACTTTAGGTTTAATTTCGAAGAAAATGTCTTTTTATCGACATTTATTTTCAGTGTCTTCGATTCAGGCCTCTTGAGGAGAACAAAATCCTACATCAATCACAAAAACACATTATATACTATTTTTTTAATAAAATAATTAAAACAACTTTGTCACAATACTAACATCTCTATTGTCACTATTCCCATCATCTTTTGATTCCTTCACCTTCCTTTTATTTTTATGCTATAATCAATGAAAACAATTACTCATAACAGTATAATTATCAATATATTAATAAAATAGTAATAGTACTATACCTTCAGACTATCCCTAATATCTACAAGGGTATCACCGTCTGACTCATCTTCTTACTCATCATATTCACTCCCATACTTTTCAGAACATGTCCTTTCCATGGTTCGATCAACCAATCCATGTACCACCAACTCCTCCCTCAAAGTCAAACAATCAATTTGACTTATATTCAAAGACATCTCCAACCCGTTCACCTTTAGTTTCAACTCTTCATTCTCCATCATCAACCTCCCCATATCTTTGTCATACTTTGACTTTTGTATTTTTAGTTCCAAACCTAACTGCATTTTATCAACTTCTAGATATGCTATTTTTCACTCTGGATGAATCTAACACATCACTGTCATCAGAAACCACCAACTTCTTTTCCACATCACCAACTTTCCATTCATCATGGATGTATACCCCATTACGTTCAGCGATTTTTTTGTCATGTTTTGACAAATTAATACTGAACTTATGATCGTATTTCCATTTGTTGATGTGTGGTACCCCATTTGGATAGTCTTCCAGTAACATCTTCTGAGCCTCCCTAAACCAGACCTTTAAAAAATAAACATTTGATATTAATATAATTGGTTAGACGTGTATCACAAATCAACTCTAAAATACCAATAATTACCATTAACAGTGTGTTGCACCCCTTTAGGTAGCCCTTTCAATTGATAGTCATCTCCATCATCTCCAAATGGAGGTATTTATGGATAGACTCAGCCCAATTGAATCTGTCAATCCTAGCTAAATAATTGATCCTTTTGTATTCCAAAATTTTCATATGGATACAAAAAACTACTAAGCAGCACCAAAATCCATATCTTCACAAAGTCTTCTTTACTTTTGTTGTCTTCCTTCTCAACAAGTTCTTTTAATATTTGAATAGCATCATTTACTTTAGGATCCCCTTTAAAATATTCACATCTAATCTTACTGCCTTTACCGGCCGATTTTCCAGAGTGTAAGAAACTGCTAACACCTAAACAAAGAAAAAACATAATATTCATAAAATCAATTGATGTAGTGCCCTAAATCTAATTTTATACTTATAGTTTTTATAAAATGATTTACCTATAGAAGGTAATCCTAATATAGCGTAAACTTGTTGGGGGTTAAACCCCACCATTGTGCTTCCAATCATAAAAGCCATCTTGTTGCCATCATATGCATACACAAGATCTTCTATCAAGTTCATATCCAAAGAAGTAGGACATCTCATCCCAATGAACACACCAAATACAGTTTCCTTAAACATAGTTTGGTGTTCATTTTTAGCCATCTCTAATGCAACTTTAAATTTTCTTATCGAGCATCTACTCCCAAAATGCTCTGTGCTCATCTAATCCTCAATTAACATATTGATGTCTAGTAACAACACATATAATATGCATTAAGAAACATGTCATTACCTATTTTTACACAACATAAAACCAACTACCAATAGACACAATATCAAATTTACCACAACACAGTGAAGTCTACCACAGCATAATGAAGTGTACCACAATACAAAATAAAACCAATTACTAATAAACAAAGTACCAACATATCATAGAACAGTGCTACAACAAATTTATCCACTCTCCTCAACTTTCCTCAAATCACAATACAAAATAATACCTAAACCAATTAGACATAGTGCCAACGTCACTAAACCCCAGTGCTACAGCAATATGCTAAATATAATTATCCACTCTTCTCAACTTTCTCAAAATTACAGCACAATATAATACCAATTACCAATACACACAGTACCAATATTACTACAACCAGTGCTACATAAAAATTTTCATAGTAGTATGATAAATACAATTATTCTCTCTACTCAACTTCCCAAAATCACAACACAAAATAATATCAAAATCAATTAGAGATAGTACCAGAGTCACTAAACCCCAATGCTACAGCGATATGCTAAATATAATTATCCACTCTTCTCAACTTTCCCCAAATCACAGCACAATATAATACTAATTGCCAATACACACAATACTAATATCACTACAGCCCTGTGCTACATAAAAATTTTCACAGCAGTATGATAAATACAATTATTCTCTCTACTCAACTTCCCAAAATCACAATACAAAATAATACCAAAACCAATTAGACACAGTACCAGAGTCACTAAACCCCAGTGCTACAGCAATATGCTAAATATAATTATCCACTCTTCTCAATTTTTCCTAAATCACAGCACAATATAATACTAATTGCCAATACACACAGTACCAATATCACTACAGCCCATTGCTACATAAATTTTTTCACAACAGTATGATAAATACAATTATCCTCTCTACTCGACTTCCCAAAATCACAACACAAAATAATTACACACTCCAATGCAAGAGCGAAGTTTTCCAGAGCATTATGCTAAATATCATTATCCATTATCCTCAACTCTCCCCAAATCATCTTAGACACAGTACCAACCTTACCACAACCCATTGTTAAATCTATGTACCCATATTTCAAATTCCCCAAAATTATACCAATCTGTACCAATATTAATGTATCAATGTACGAAAAGAACATTTCAACAGCCAAATTAGCAGAAATTGTACCACATTGTAACATAAATTTTATAACCAGCTTACCATATCAGATCCAAAAATAAATCTTAACAATGCTAATAGTTATAGAAAATAATACCAAGAATAAATTGAATACATTTGTATTTCATAACTACCATTGTAAAAAGATTTATTAATTCTAACCAAAACCAAACAGTCAGTACCATACACAAATACTATCGAATTCATTTCTATTTCAACCATAGGAAATAAGCACTGCAGGCATTATCATAATCAATCCAAATGATATAAAACACATAGCCAAAATTTTATTATAACATTCCAAAAATAATATTATCATTCAATTGTTATACATAACCTATATCCTTGTCAAATATACCAAGCACTCCAGGCATTATCATAAGAACAATATCGATATTTATTCAAATCAGAACTTTTAATTTTAAGATAACAGGCAACCCTCTACTCATTGTTTCTAAAAAATTAGTTTCCTTCTCTCTCAAGTCGGAACCCTATGCACCACATTCTAAAATCCATCTTCTAAATCCCCTGTATCTCCAGAATAAACGGCTAAATAGAAATTTCTATCGTATTAAGGTGACATGCAAAGCATTTTTATCAGAATAGGGTTTTCGGAAAAGTAGAAAGATTTTGTAGTACTTACCTGAGCTTCTCTGTGTAGTTCTAGCATTCTCTTCTCCGACGGAACTCTGCTTTCGGCTCCGCCTCTTGCTTCAGCTTTCCGGCTTGCATTGTATGTTTTCCTCCGCAAAACTTTCCGCCTCTCGCTTCAGCTTTCCGACTCATAAACTCAGAACCAAGCTCTGCAACTTCCTCTTCCGGCAACAGAGAGCTTCCTCCGCCAATAACCAGCTTCCTCCGCCAGCAACGAGCTTCTTCTTCAGCTCGCTTTGCCCTGATCGCCACACAGAAACCTCGCACAAGAGCCTCGCAGCACAAAAGGTGGGAATGCGCCTCTTTTTTGGGAAATCCCACGTTTTGGGCTGGGCCGGGTAACCGAACAGGCGTCGTTTAATCTTCTAGCACTGTCCCGCGTCACAATTAGTACAGTGCGGACATAGCCTCTAAAATACGCACTTTGCGCTATTTTCCTGCGTGGCGTGTGCCTTTTTGGGGCTTTCCGAGGTCAGGGTGTCTATGTTGGTGTATATTGTGTGCTATATATCAGTACCCATTGAGGATAGGATGTGCTAGAATGATGGTTGTCCATGTGTAGTGCGTCCAGATCTGTCTAGATATGTGGCATTGGAAGAAGAGATGTTGGGTGATTTCTTCATTGTCGTGGCATAGTGAACATCTAGATGGTCCCTGAAAACCTCTGGTTCTCATCTTCATATCCGTAGATATTTTATCATAACAAATTAACTATAGCAGGATATGAATTTGTTCTGATATTACTATAAATATTTATTCTGATTGTTCTTTGTTTTTGGATCTGCGGGGGCCGAAGCCCCCCCCTCCAAACAGAACAAATTCATATCCTGCTATAGTTAATTTGTCATGATAAAATATCTACGGATATGAAGATTGTTCTTTGTTTTGATTCTACTATAGTTATTTATTATTTGTCACCATGTCAAGCACTAATCTTGTAATTATCATGATCTGAAAATGGTCAACATCGAGACATGCGAACGGGCTGCTTTATGCCTGCCGAAAATCAAATTGATAGTGCCCATCAAGATTCATAAAACAGGCATTGTCTAAAATTGACACAATGCTCAAGGTCAACCGGTGAATGATTGTTTCCTGAGATAAGAATCAATTAAAAACATACCATTTACACACTTCTACTTTGTAAAAAATAAAAGATTTAATAGACTAAAGCGAAATGACTTGACGATACTTGACCTTGTTTTACGAGAACAACCGGAGATTCCAAGCTGGTATTTCACATGGAAGATTACATGCAATGCAACACCCGACTGCATCCTTGCCCGTTCCTATGCAAGAGAGGTCAAGAGGGCCTACATCTCAAGATGATGGCGAGGTGGTAAGTCTTGCCGGCAGTTTGTAAACGGATATGGGAAATGATGGAGGGAGAGACATGAATGTTGTGTTGAGTTTGACCCAAGACTACTTTAGAGAAGTAGTATTACATTTGGTCCATGAGAGAGATTGACACATCCAAATTATGCATGCAAACACAAGTATATTGGTCGAGTAGTGTAGGCCTATGAGGTCCGAATGTCGAATTCAGAGAAACGTTAATTCAAAAACTATTATTAACTGTAACCAAATCAGCTAGGCCTAAGGAAAAGTTGGTTGGCTGCTTAATTAAACAAATTGTAATAATTTAAATCTAGATTAAGTGGATTGTAATCCAAGATGGATGGATTCCTTAAGATTTCACCATGGTTCACATATCAATTAACTCCATTTGACTAATAATTATTTATCGTAAATCATGGACAAAGGAAGTGTAGCAAGTATTACCCGCTTACACATTGTAACACTACATTTACTAAAACAAATCCCGCTTCTTAAGAGATTTCATAATTATCTAGGTGTATTAATGAACTCTCTTGGTTATATCCTTCACATCCGTACGCCCTCTCCCAAGGCAGGATATATGCTATGCAAATTTGTGACTTATCCAATCCTTACTCCCTCTCCCGAAATAGTTAATGCTTTGAAAAAATAACTATGGTGATCTAGCATAGGTAATTCATTAACCAATAGTAGATCTATGTCCGAATTTAAGAAAAATAAATATATTAAATCATATTTTCAATTAAAATGCAAAATCAGGCTACTTTTGGGTTCTAAGGAACAAGGAGATTAGGCGCACATTATTTCTACCAACAAAGACATAGAGGATGAGAGAAACAAAGAGCTAGACATCAACAAATCTAATAAAAAATATAGGAGAAGTTGGTCTAGAAGATCCCCTATATTGAACATCTCGATCAACAATGTTCCAACTACAAATATGCCCTCTCAAGGTGCCCAAATTGTCTGGGACATGGTTGTCTCTTCCATATCCTCCTCTCTCGGATTTGTGTTCCATTGTAATAGAATAAAACATGCTCTCTCGGTTTGACCTAACTCTCCTTAGGTCATAAGTGGGACATTGGCCTCATTAAGTCCTGACCTCAAATCGATCATGATATGAAATGTGCACTAATCACGACAAGTAGGTACCACTAATTGTGGTGTCGGTAGCACTGAGTCTAACCGACTCAAATACCTTGTTCGGTGTTAGTACTACTGACATGAGGGTCTCTAGCACTGAGTTGATATTATGTGAGTTTTTAATTCTCTTGTTGATAAATATTAGTACTACCAATAAGTAGGTCGGTAGCACTAAGTTGATAACCTATGTTCCTCTTGCTCTCTAGAACATGAGTCGGTATCACCATATCGGCATTTTAGTGTCTTGAATTGGATCTCGATATCATCGAAGGCCATAATGGTAGCACCGAGATTTCTCTAGTCTCCCTATTGAATTTTAGCATTAAGTCAGTCAGTGCCATTGACTATAAAGTCAACAACACCTAGCTGCTCTATAAGTGTTGGAAATATCTGAAATATAAGAAAACTAATCTAAGTCCAAATAAAAAGTGATAAATCAATATAATTCGGTAAAAAAAACTTATTAGTTGATGCAATAGTATCTCACAGTCTAATCATGACAAGCAACGGATAAATAATATCAAAATGAACAAGTATGCATGAGATACATGGTAAAAATAGCATGTAAAAAGTGATTAACACTAAGTGTGTCAAAATCCCCTAAGATTATATGTTGCTCACCCTCTAGCAACACTACTTTTGGATCAATATGAGATAATTCAACACGATGACAAACAATATAAACTATGTTTCTCAGACACCCCCATCTGACGGTCCCGAACAAACACTTACCAACCGTTGAATAAATAAGCACTCTACAATGACCAAAAATGTTCTTCAAAGATGTCCACCTTTAGATAAATGAAACATTATTCATAGAGTAGTTAATATTATAGTCAATAGGATATTCACTTGATGCACCTTGTGATTCCCTATATACATTGATCTTGTCTACCTACCAAACTAAGTGGAAGCAGTTTCCTGTATAAGAGTGAATGAGGGGATCAATCATATATGTGGCCTACCATAAGAGAAATGGTTGGAATAAAGTAGGTGACTTTGGAAAAAAATCATGCGTAACATATGAATCATGTATGAAAAAATAAAATATGATGAACCTATAACATGAAGGAGATGAGAAATTCATAAATCTTAACATCTACTATTTGGTGGAATGATGCATGTACTGAAGGTCAATCAGACTGATGAATGTGGAATAAAAGAATGCATACATACAACTATTTTCACTTCTTCTTGAAGAAAGATTTAGATTTAAGTTCAAGGCATCCTTTTTTTTCTCTCTCTTTATTTTTCTTATATACCCTCTTATTTTAGCATGATTGAAAATTTCTACTTCGACTTTTCTTCAATATAGCACTTTTTTCTCATTGGAAGAGGTATGTATGTGTATCCTTTCACTATATATTTGTAGAGGAAGCTACATAGATAAATGATGAATGATTTATACAAAAAGAGTATGCAATATGATTGCAAATTTGTTATTCAACTAATTGTTATGCACATCATTTTTTTCTCTATGTAATGCAATAAATAGAAACTAGCTATGATGATGCTTATTATGATATGGAATGCAATCAAGAGGAAACGATTCGAGTTACTTGATCATCTTAATGTGGTGGAAGAAAGATTATGTTAAAAGGTAGGTGGAATGACATAATAAAGAGATGATGTCTGCCTTAAGCTATGAAATGTCCTCTCCTATCAACCTATGTACATGATAACCTTAGAGTTTTTTTTTCTAAAAAACCCATTTAAGGCATCCTTAATTGTTTGGTTGGTTGGGGATCAAACCCCATTATCATCAAAAAATCTTGTATAAAATTAAGATTTTCATTCATGTTAAGTATCCTTAAGATGACTAACCCATACACTTCCTCTAGGTTGTGTTGTATTAGACTTTGCAATTTTAGCTTATATATATTTTTAAATTCCATTACGAAAGTTAGAAAACACAATCATTGATATTAGATGAAATTAAGTAGTTTAAACTCCACAATTACACTAGATATATGTGTATCCTACAAAAAACTTATAGAAAATAAAAGATAAAAAGATAAAGCTATTCCAAAACCCCACTAAGCTTGAACTTGAATATGTCTGCATAGTCAAAAATCAAACCTAGAGGTATAATAGGGGTACCATGATCTCAAAATGATGGTGGTTGTGGGTGAAATGTTCCCACCAAAACTTCAAAATCAGGATAGTTGTCAATAAACATGAGTGGGTCTGATGGCACGAGTGGTGGATGAGGGTATCTAGAAAAATGGCCCCAGCTCCAATAATGGTCATAGAGTGGTTCCTGGTAGTGCTCAATGTATTGCATGCGATTGTGCATGTTCTCGTGGTTGTCCAGGAGTGCTCGTTGTCATAGATTGCCTGTTTATGGTACAAAATTTTCTCTCATCCCCGTGAATTTAGGCAAAGGAGAGTGTATGTTGTTGCTTCCCCTTCGAGATAGATTACATCATCACATGCATGCCCTCCATGGAGAAGGAATCTCCAAGCAGTGGACGTAGTGAGTTGTGGAATTAGAAGTTGCATATCTATGAGGAAATCAGTGTAGACATTGTAGCTGTGTAAAAATCATGGCGTCCAGTCTTCATCCTTCTCTTCTTCTTCTTCTTCTTCTTCTTCTTCTTATTATTATTATTATTATTATTATTATTATTATTATTATTATTATTATTATTATTATTATTATTATTATTATTATTATTATGTATTGTTCTCCTCCTCTTCATCCTCATCCTCTGGAACTGGTATGGTGTCATATGTTAGCCATCTGAGGAAACTCACTCCTCACAAGCGAAACATGAGGTTAGAGAGTTCCCTTTCCTTCAACTTTCTATCGATGATGGAATAGGCTTACAACTTCCCATCATCCTTGGAGATGAGGTGAATGCTTGAAATGCTTGAAGTCAAGCATCGATGATGTCTTCATGTCAGCAGTCTTGGAGAGGTCCAAGTAGAGGTGTAGAAACAAAGGTGTGAACAAACCCCTAAAGTGAATTGGAGGCTTCCTTTAAAACCTACACCTTCACTGCTAGTTGTGTATGAAGAAGAATGAGCCGAGGTCAATCTTCTATCTTCCTAGTGTGAGAAGTGCCAAAAACACATACAGATCCACCTTCTGTGGCTTACCCTTGTCACTGAGTGAACCTGGAAAATATAGTGTTTGTTAGGTAGCAGTGCAGAATCTGAACAAAGGGGTGCTCGATGTCCATCATTGATGCCTAGTTCAGGTTGATAGTGAATCCCTCCAGTTGGGACGTCATTTACCTCCAAGTCATGGCCTAATCGAAGTTTCATGGTGAGAATTGTACCCCACCTACTAGCCACCCATATATCATGTTGAATTCTGCCAAAGTGAGCTGGTGGGTGGATTTGTAGAGTCTAAACTGGATCCTCCCATTTTCCCAATCTTTCCTATGCTTAGAGATTTAGAAAACCTCCAGGGATGTGAGAAGCTCACACACTTTCTCCTCGTAGGTGGTTCAACCACCAAAGAAAGGATAGTCACCCACCATACCCTGCCCCCGACAGACATGTCGGAGGTTGTCTGTGAAGCCGGTCTTGGGGAGAAAGGCATGATCACCATACTATGTTGGTAGGATATCCCTCTTCATTAGTCTAGTGAAGAGCTTCTTCTGGTCTTCTTTAAAAAAATCCATCCTTTATGGCTTCTCTATCACCTACTCGGCTCCTCCTACTGATCTAAGGATGCTTGTTTCGGGAAGCCATTGGTGCCAAAGAGAAAAAGGGGATTGAGAAAAAGATCTCAATGAAAACTCGGGGACGTCGGGCACTCTAGATGCCTTCTAAATCCAATGGGATGCTTTGGGTGTAGATTGATATCCTCCCATTGCCTTCCTTTGTATGGGGAATGAACAACCATGTCATGCCATGTTAGTTCCACCGACCTTTGTATCGATGGTATCCACGTATCCCTCTATCTTTGTGTATGTCTATGTCTTTTGTTTATCTCGATGGTCTATATCCTTATATGTACCAAACCACGGATCATTCCAAGTCAGTGTTAATGACATGAGTTAGTGGTACTGACTTCTGAAACATATGTCCAAATCGGCGCCTTCGATTGTAGGATGCAAATAAACTAGACTGTTAATATCGGTCCCACAGATTTTGTCCTTCCTGGGTTGGTGCCACCGACCATGAAATTAGTGGTACCCATCTGATTTTCATAGGCTCATGTGACTTTGATTTTTTGCCACCTTCCCTGCAATTTCTAGTACCAATTTAAATTAAACCCTCTACTATGATATAGTGTCAGTTCCACTGACTTTACAATTGATGGTACCAAGCTATATCAATTTTTGTGTTCATCATCTTTGCAACCTAAACATCCCCTCAGTCTCTTGAACATGGAGCTTCTACCTCTCCCAATGCTATCAGTTTTTTAGTTAATAGTACCAACTTTCTGTAGTAAATTTGGATGATGGTCTGATAAGATGTCAGTTCCACACATGTTGGTGGTATCGAAATTTTTACTGTTTCCCTGATGATTTTTGTCCATTTGTCTGTGCCACCTACTGGGTTGTTGGTGCTATCAAGTTTTTCTTTTCCTACACACCAAACAAGAATGATCAAGGTACCTTTTCTATATCTAAAAACAATTCAAAGACAAATTCGAAAGTTACTCTTAATCAAGTGCAAATGAAAAATAACAAAAAGAAAATTAAATACGGGTTGCCTCCTAGAAGTGCCCTTGTTTTATATCCTAGGCTTGATGATCTTTTACTGCTCGAATGCTCAACGAATCTCAATGAGTTGCAATTCATCATACTCATGGTCTATATCTCCCCCAAAATAATTTTTGAGGCGTTGTCTAGTTATCTAAAATGATTTAACTCCATCACTAATATCTTCCACTACATGAGGAAATGCCTTGACTACCACTTATGGTCAACTCAACCATGACCTCCACTTCTCAGGATGCAACTTCATCCCAGAGTTGAATAATATCACTCTTTGTCCCAGTAGAAATACCATATCATGAATGTGGCAGTCATGCATTTTTGTAGTCCCATCCTTATAAATTCTAGAGCTCTCATAGGCATCTAGGCTAATCATATTTAGTTCATTGAGATCCAATCTCCTCTTCTTCCCTACATTAGAAAGATCAAAATTCAATTTTTTCAAAGCCCACATGGCTTTGTTCTCTAGCTACATGGGAAAATGACATGAAAACCCATAGAATAGGTTATAGGGGGTTGTACCTACTGGTTTCTTGAAAGTCGTCCTTTATGCCCAAAGATCATCATTCAATTGCATGCTCTAATTAGTCATATTGGTTGAGACAGTCTTTTCTATGATCATCTTAATTTCTCTATTAGACACCTTAACTTGGCTCTATGTTTGGGGGTAGTATGGGATCCCTAATTTGTGCCTTACTCAATATTTGCTCAATAAAGAACCAAAGTTTCTATTTTTAAAGTGAGATCCCCTATCTATAATAATCATTCTAGGAACCCTGAAACTTGCAAAAAATGTTTTTCATCACAAACCAACATACAACATGTTCATCATAGGTACATGTTGGAATTGCTTCCACCCATTTAGACACATAGTCCACTGCAACCAAGATATAAAAATTGGAATTAGAACATATAAAAGGTCACATAAAATCAATTCCCTACAAATAAAATACATCTACCTCCTAAAAGATGTGAAGAGGCATTTCATGCCTCCTGGATATGTTACATGCCTACTGACATGCATCACATGTCCACAATAATTGTAGGCATCTTTAAATAAAGACAACCAATTAAAACCACTTTCTAATACATTAGTTGCCATCCTACCCCCAATAGGTAAGGAATGACAATGAGCAAGTATGCTTGAAAACTCACCCTCCGACATGCACTTCCTCATAATACCATCATCAGGTCATCACATATATAAAATATCAACGAATGGAAGAATCTTTTATTCTCTTGATCTCCCCAATCCTCTAGTATCTCTCCACATTCCAAGATGTTAACTATGTGTGCAAACCAAGGATTTGTGTTCTTCATAGAAAAATTTTCTCATTAGGGAACTCCTCAACAATTGGTACCTCCAACCCAGATCCATCCACTCTCTCCAACCTAGACAAGTGATCTTCTACTACATTTTCTAATTTAGCCTTGTCCTTGATTTCAATATCAAACTCATATAGTATCAATCTATCTAATTAGTCTCGATTTGGCATCTTTTTCTACAAAAGATACTTAATTTCTGCATGGTCACTCCACATAATCACTTTTTCTCCTATCAAATATTGTCTAAATTTACTAAAGGCAAAGACTATAACTAGAAGTTCTTTTTTTATTGTGTAATTCAATTGTTCATAATTGCATGTTCTAGAAGTGTAGTAAATGACAGATAGTGCCAAATCCATAAATTGTATTAGAACAATGCCAATTGTAAAATCTGATGCATCACACATCAACTCAAAGGGTTGACTCCAATATGGAGCCACCACCATGGTGTGAAAATCATTTTTTTCTTTTAAAACATCAAAAGCTTTGAGATATCAATCAGTAAATTTAAACTCCACATCATTCTCTAACAATTTGTCAAGCAGTTTGGCATTTTTTTTCTAAAAAATCTTTTATGGATTGTCAATAAAAGCCAACATGTCCTAGGAAACTTCTAACCCCCTTCACTGAAGGTGGTGGAGGTAGTTTCAAGATCACATCTATCTTTACCCAGTCAACTTCTATCCCTTTATTTGTCCCAACACAATTCCTTCACTGACCACAATATGACATTCCTACCAATTCAAACAAGATGAGTATACTCATATATTTGTAAAGCTCTATCTAGACTGGAAATGAAGTCCAGAAAAGAATCTCCATAGACTAAAAATGTCATCCATAAAAATATTGAGACAACGTTCCATCATGTCAAAAATATTGCAAGACTGCATCATTGAAACATTGATGGTACATTACAAAGATCAAACGGCATTCAAGGGTATGCAAAAGTACCATAGGGACAAGTTGAAGTAGACTTATCTTGATCTTGTGACTCGATAGAAATCTGATTTTAACCAAAATACTTGTTAAGAAAACAAAAATGCGAGCCTCTCAAGAATTTGATCTATAAATGAAAGCGAAAAATGATCTTTTAATGTAGTAGTGTTCAAATGACGAATGGCTATGCAAACATGCTACTCAATCACTACCCTTGTGAAAACTAAGAAACTAACAAAATTTGTAGTGACTGTGATTCCCCCTTTCTTAGGAACAACCTATGTAGGACTCACCCATTTAGAGTCAGAGACATAACAAATTATACATGTCGATAGACGTTTAACTACCCCTTTCTTCACAGCTTCCATCATGATTGGATTTCATGACCATAGAGGTTGTTTTACATGTTTTTCTCCTTCTTCAATCCAGATCTTGTGTTGACATAAAGTAGGGGATATCCCCTTATGTTTGTAATGGACCACCCAAATGTGGCTTGATGATTATTTAGAACTATGAGTAGCTGCTCCTCTTCTGTCACACTCAATGTTGCTGAAATTATCATTGGTAGCTTGTACTCCACTGCCAAGAATGTGTACGTTCAAATATGGTGGCAGTGGCTTCAGTTCCATCACGGGAGGACACTATAGAGATGGTAGCAAAGGGGTTCCTAATGCTTCACGACAAGGTCCTTGGATACACTACACACTCCTCCAGTGTATGATATTGAGTGAATTCATCCACTAGATTCATGAAACAAGCCTCTAATGGTATTTGAGGATAATCCTACATCATTGTAGAGGATATCACATATGCAACTATCATCGGATGATCCTCTTCCTCTAGATCATCATGGTACTTCACAACTTTTTCCAAAGAAATCTACTTCATATGCTCCACTATGTCAACAACAAGAGTACTCTTATCCACCTATGTCATGACATGAGCCATATCCAGAAATGGTTTTCCAAGAATAGTGAAACCATATTTCCCATTTGGTGAATCATGTTCCATTGTTCACTTTCCTTATCCAATGATTTATAGTTGGGTAACTTGTTCTCAAACCAATCATCCTACATTCCCAATGTCAATCTCCAACTTTCCATCTCTAAGATAACATCTATTGTGGCTTGAAATGTACTACCCAAAAGGAGTTCGTTGCCATAGTTATCCTCCATCTCCATGACAACAAAATCTATTGGAAAAATAAATTTTTAAACCTTTACAAGAACATCTTCACAGATACCAATGGGTCTCACCACATAGTTGTCATCCAGCTGAACGGTCATTTTTCTCTTCCAAGATTCTTTAAATCCCAATTTCTTAAATGTAGTAAACGACATCAAATTAATGCTTCCCTAGAATCACAAAATACATTTCCAAACCTGAAACTACCAATGTAGCATGGTATGTTGAAACACCATGGATCTCTCCTCTTATGTGGAAACTTCCTTTATTTTAGTGTGTTGACCTACTCCTTTAAAATAACAACATTGATTTCGGATACTCTCCTCTTCTTGTCGATAATATCTTTCAAGAACTTTCCATAGGAAAGAATTTCCACAAGATCTCTACTAGTGATATGTTGATATGGAGTTTCATGAATGTGTCTCGAAATTTCTTGAATTGTTGATCAACATTATTGGCCTCCAAACCATTAGGAAATGGTATTGGAGTTACAATCTTCCACTGATGAGGTGGAATGTAAGATTCCTTCTTCTTCTCCTCATGCACAGTTGGCTCCTCTTCTGGTCATTCCACCTGTTGTGTGGTGTCTTGTCATAGCTCTATGGGGATCGTCTCTATAACCTCCTCAATACAAGTTGTGGTGATGTTCTTCTCTAGAGACAAATTTTGGTCTTTCATCAACACTTTACCACTGCGTATAAGCACTGCTTTCACCTGATGATTGCCATATGGAATATCGGTGTTCCCTAGAAATCCTTATTGGTTGGGCTCATAAGGAATGCTACTTATGCTTCAAGTTGAGAAATCTGATTTTCTATGTTGCAGATTTGTTCCCCTTGATTCTACTTATCTCTTTTCATTTGGTCTAGGACTTCCTCATTATGATTCACCAACCTGCCCAACATGTCTTCTATCCGATCTATCTTTCTAGGACCCCTATCCTGCTTGTGTTGTTGATATAGGTTTCCCTACTACTGTTTAGATTTCTACATATATGATAGATCTTTTTGTAAATTGTTAGGGTCCTTTCATGAGAACTTGTGATCCTTTCTCCATGCATAGTCTTTTCCTCCTCAGTTATTCTACTACTGCATGATCATGCACTATTACTCTTCACCTCCATATGAGGTTCTAGATTTCTGCTTCAACTTCCTTGTGAGCCTCTCCATTTGAGTCTTCATTTTTACAATGTCTTTCGGTTTCGTAGTAATTTTGATTGTAGTTGGTATATCTCTTTTATCACCTCATAATTGATTCTTGGACATGTTCTTTAGGATCTCATGATACCTTGTAGACTTGTTGTTTAGGAAGAAACATGATCATGTGTTGTCCAGTCTAGTCCTCTCCCCTTTGTCCAGGCCATAGTAGAAGGTCTTTTCCTGCCCATAGAGATCAATCCCATGGTGAGGAACTTTTATGAGCATGTTTTGAAATCTCTCCCAGGCTTCAAAATAAAACTCTTCAACATGTTGCTTGAAATTTTAGATCTTTCCAAGCAATTCATTGGTCTTCTGAGGTGGAAAGTATCGCTCAAAAAAAGAATGAATCAACTTGTCTTAGGCTTCTATGGATTCTAGTGAAATACTAAGGAACAATGCTTTAGGCTTGTCTGACATTGAGTAAGGAAATAGCTTCAAGTATATCTCTATAGTTGGTACCCTGTCAATCTTTACCATGTCACAACTTTCTAGAAAGTTGTTTATGTGTGTCATAGGATCCTCCCTATAGTGGCCATGAAATTATTATGATTTGACTAGTGCCACCAGTATGTGATCTATTTTGTAGCTTTCGACATCAAATGCCCACTTTTAATCAGTCTCATATTGTTGTGGCTAAGGATGCCTTGATTTTCTCCCAGACAATATGTTCTTAGGGCCTTATTCAACATGTTATTCAACATTTAAGTCCATCTCTATTATTTTTTGTTGAACTGACTGTGGTGGTGGGGCTTGGATGAGCTTCTTAGTTGAAGAGCCAAACTCTCACGCCTTGCTAAAAGTCTCCTCCTGATCGACAATGGATGGAGTAGACTCTGTTTAATAGGGGTTTTGAGTGTGAACCAAGCACTAGTACCTAAAAATGAAATAGTAGTGAGCAATAATGAATACTACTGAATTTAATTGAAGATATAAAATTTCGAAATTTAAGCTTGACTACAAAGAAAATAATGGAAAATGAATTCAATATAAATAAAATAAAATGGCCTAGAGAGGTCAGTGATATCACTCGCAGTGTTGTAGTTGTCATTTCCCCATCAACAGCACCAAAACATGACACACCCAAACTATGCGTGCAAACACAAGTGTACGTGTCGAGAAGTATAGGCCTATGAGACTTGAATGTCAAACTCAGAGAAACATTAATCCAGAGACTACTACTAACTGCAACCGAATCAGCTAGGCCTAAGGAAGAGTTAATTGGTTATTTGATTTTAATAATTGCAACAATTCAAACCTAGATTAAGTGGAATGTGGTAAAATATGGATGGTTTCCTTGAGAATACAATTTCACCATGGTTCACATTGCAACTAACTCCATTAAATTAATAATCATTTATCCTAAACCCTGGACCAAGGGACTTGTAGCACATATGACAAGCTTTCGTAGTGCAATACACTAGCTATACTAAAACAAATCTCACTTCCATAGTAATTTTAGAATTATATAGATGCATTAACAAACCCTATGGGTTATACCCTTCATAATCATAAGCCCTCTCCCTAGGAAAAGTATTGGGTATGTAAATCTTTGACTTATCCAACCCTTAATACCTCTCTCGAAGAAATTAATGGTTTGAGAAATGAACTGTGGTGATCAAGCATAGGTAATTTGTTAAACAATCATAGATCTATTTTCATAATTTTAGAAAAACATATATATTATATCATAATGTCAATTACAATCCAGAATTTGGGTACTCTCAGAACCTAAGGAACAAGGGGATTTGCCCCGCATGATTTCTACCAACAAAAATGTAAAGGAAGAGGGAAACAAAGAGCCAAACATTAGGGAATCTAATGAAAACCCCTAGAGAAACTAATCTAGAAGATCCCCTCTGGTGAAAGTCTCAACCTGTAGTGTTCCAGCTATATATCTACTCTTCAAAGGTGCCCGAATCATCTGGGATGTGGTTGTCTCCTCCATCTCCTCCTCTCTCAACTCCATGCTCCATTTCAATACAATAGAACATGCTCTCAACGTCTTGCCAAACTCTCCTTACGTCATTAGTGGGGCTCTGGTCGTCATTAAGTCCTAGCCATCAGATCTGTCATCATCTGAAATATGCATTGATCGTGACAATTCGGTGCCACAAACTTTAGTGTCAGTAGCATCAAGTCTCTGACTGTCTCAAATATCTCATTGTGTGTTTGTACTACTGACACATGGGTCGATAGCATCGAGATGATATTTTGGGAGTTCTGGATTCTCCTATTTATAAGTGTCAGTACTATCAATAAGCAGGTCGTTGGCACTGACTTGATAACCTTAGTTCATGTTTCTCTCTAGAACATGACTCGACAACACTGACTCAAAATTTTGGTATCTCAAACTGGATTGTAGTAGCACTGAGTGCCATCTCGATAACATTGAGATTCTCTGGTTTCCCTATCGTACTTTTGCATTAAGTCAGTTCCACCAACTATAAATTCGATAGCACCAAACTGCTTTATAAGTTCTTGAATTACCTAAAATGTAGAAAAACCAATGTAAACATGAAAAAAAGTTATAAATTAGAATAATTTGTCAAAAATACTTATTATTTGATACAATAATTTTTCACAGGCTAATCATGACAAATAACACATAAATAACATCAAAATGAACAATTATGCATGAAATACATGGGAAATATGGATCGTCAAAAGCAATTTAAACTCAGTACAACAAATATGTGGAGATAACATATGATTTTCTTTTGTAGTCTTTAAGGGTAGTTCTCATCTTTTAGGGATTAACTCTCATAAAATATTCATTTCCATTTAGGAGTTCAATTGAGGGATACATAGTGAGCTATGAAGGTCTAGACTACACAAATATTGTGCATGTATGGGTGATTTATGCCCCCTACGTACATGCTTTAGTAGACCCCCACCCACCCATTTTATGTATATATAATGCAATCAATACAGTGACTTTGTGAATATTATTATATTTATTCATTCTCATTACAAAAAAAATAATAAGTGGAATTTTATTTTATTAATAATGAAATCATATACAACATATCCTTGTTACAATCATCACATGATGAATCTCAGGACATGCAACCACAAGATTTCTCTTGTACTAAATCCAATCACTCATGAATCGAATTCCAAGTTAATATGACGACATTACTTGTGCTATGAAACAAATTTTGTTAAGGGATCAAGAACAATGCTATCATTTGGTACTCTTGAAATCTTTGCATATTCTTTTTGTATGATTTCTATTATGAGATGATATAAGCACTAATGTGACTTGGGTTCCTTAGCCTATGCAACGGCTCCATTGTTCTCACAATAAAACTCTATTGCATCCCCAATAGTTGTAACTACCCCAAGTTTACTAATGAACTTCTTGATTCATAATGCTTGCTTTATTTCTTTGAATGTGATAGTATACTTGAATTATATTGTAAAAATAATCATTTTCTCTTTCTTCGAACTCTTCCAGCTTACATTATCATTGTCTTGAAATATTTAAATCCTAATTGTATTTGGTAATCATCCTTTCCAATTTGGAATTTTGCATCTAGGTAACCCTTTTCAACATACTCTTCTTCAAGTATGTATATCAAGAATTGATCATTTATTCTTCTAAAGTACTTTAGGATATTCTTCATGAAAATCCAATCACCTTAACTAGTACCTTCTCACCATGTTTGATGCATATGAGACATTTAGGTGTGTGCATACCAATTTATACATGATATATCTGATTGTAGATGCATATGGAATCTTACTCATGAAAAGCCTCTCTTTAAAATATCTAGGGAATGGAGATATAGAGATACTTATTCCATGATAGATGGATTTTTTTCTTTCTCTAGGAATCATTCATGTGAAACCCTTTCATCACTATATCAATATATTTATACTTTCTATTTTAGTAAGCCATAGTCTCATATTGCTATTTTTATTTTTGTTTTGTACATGATATTTCTATACAATTGGGAGAACATAATCTCACCAGAGACATCCCAGTTAAAATAAAACTTAATTGACCCAAACCGCAAAGGAATTTCTTACTTACCAAGATGTGAATAACCTCCAAAAAGAAAACCAATAAGGAGGCTTGTAATTAAAAAATGCTCTAATCACTGTCAGGTAAACAGAAGACATTGGATGAAGAAGCATCCAGGTCAGAAAGGAACTTGATGTGTCTATAATGAAAATGAAAACCTTGAGAAACAACCATACTTCAAAGAAAAAAAATTGAGTGCTCAGTAGAATCCTTGGTTTATCAGAATCAAGTTGCAAAAGCGAATAACTTAGTATTCTAAAATAACTAAGGAGACATTCCCAGATTTTGTGATTGGAAAGCTCTTTACCGTTATAAACTCTAGAATTGTTTTCTAATCCCAATGCATGTAACATAAATTTAGAAGATGACTTCTCTTATCCTGAAAGTGTGTAAGATCTTCCATATTTTTAGGTAGATAGGGAGTGTAATTAGTAACCAATGTCCAAATACTACTAGCAAAATCACAATTAAACATGTAGTGTATGACACTCTCCTCACATTCTTTACATAGGATTGAACAAAAGATTGGAAATACCCAATGTTTTTACATAGTTAGTACTTAGTACTTTGTGACCAACCTTCCAGGCATGTATCTAATACCTTCTTGGAACCTTAAACTTTCATATCCACTCAAAGGAAGATGTGGGAGGATCTTTGAATCTAATTTCATTCCAAATGTCCTTGATTTTAATGTGCTCCATTCCAATAAACAAAATCTTATCAGACATACCACTTGGGATAGATATGCTATTAATGAGATCATTAAACTCTTTCTAGAGTCTAGTGTTGTCAAGTGACCATAGAACATCTTTGATGAAATGGTTAAATTTGCTTCTAGGTCTAAACCAAGCTTAGTAGTACTCTATCTTCTAAGAAAATCAACAAGGAAGTCAGACCTAAAAATCCAAGAGTTATTCCACACTAAGATAAGATTGTCACTTCCAACATTGTACTTAATATACAGACTAAGGTAGTCTTTCTTTAACATATGTGTTAAGATGCCATGACAAATTGTTGTTTTAGTCATATATGATAAAAATGGATTTTGGAGAAATATTTTTCAAGTAGCCACTTGATCCATGTTCTATCTTTTTTGTTAGCATTTTTCCAAGAGTGAAAGATAGTGGCAACAAAATTCATGTCTCTAATGCTCTGAACACCAAGACCACCTTCTTTTTTTAATTTGATGACTTTCTCCCACTTAACAAGATGGATATTGTCTTTATCATGTGTTTGCCCCCAAATGTAGTCCCTACACATTTTTTAATGTCTTTGATAAATGAACAAGGAAGAGGAAATGATGAAATCCAGTAAATATGAATATATAATAAATTAGATATAATAAACATAACCCTTGCAACCATAGACAATTATTTGGCTTCCCATCCTTCAAGCCTGCATTTAATACTACCCATGAGTAGGATATAATGGAGCCTAGAAAATTATTCTATGAAAAGGGGAATTCCTAGATACCTCTGAGGAAGCTTCCCTTCACCAATGTCAAGAGTACCAAATATCTTGTTCTTATCAACACCATCATTGAAAATGACTGAGCTTTTCTTCAAGTTTAAATTTCAAGTCAATAGATCATAGGAATTATTTAAGATGCCTCTTAAGCATCAAGCACTACCTTCATATACTTCCATAAACAAGATCCATAAAAATTAAATGAGAGACTTCTAAACTAGGTGAGGATCTAAGAGGCTCAAACTTGCCCTCTTTTCAATTGGGTAAAATTATGCATGGCCATAATAAAGAAATATAGTGCCAAAGGATCTATCTATCTTACTATGTTGCTAGGTTTAAAAGCATTATATGGTTCCCCATTAATGATAATCTCAGAAGATGAAGTATGAAAACTCCCTTGACACTGATTCATAAACCTTGGACATGCCTATCTTGATATAAAATTTAGGATTGCCTCCTTTCTTATTGAAGTCATGAATGAACACATTAGATAAAAGAATAGCATCATGAATACTTCATTCATTAATAAAAACACATGGGTTACAGCTAACCAGAGAAGGAAGAATGTTCTATATCATGTTTGTCATAACTTTAGTGATAACCTTGAGCATAACATTGCAAAGCGCAATGGGTCGCCAGTTACTTAAATCACAAACATTGTTAAATTTAGAAATGCAAGTAATAAAGGTGTGGTTAGCCTCTTTAAGAATCCTTTTGATTCCAAAGAAATGAAGGATCAAACAATGACATCATGTTCAATCATACTCCAGCAAGTTTTAAAAAAATTCTAGTATAACAATCTGGGCCTGGACACCAATCATCATTCAAATGAGTGATAACTTCTTCAATTTCAGTATAAATGGTAAGCTTTTCAAGAGCATGTCACTGAACATTGTATAATTTAGGGAAATTAAGAGACTCCAAAATAGAAATGTTAGAGTTATAACCATTATTTGATATGTTACTATAAAAATATTTAGAATGTAATCCTCGATCTCATATTGATTGTTGCAAGAAGTATCATTGATATGAATAGACTTTATATGATTAACTTCGATTATAACTTTATCTAAGGAATATAATGTTTTTCTGAATCTCCTTCCTTAAGACATTTAACCTTGGAATTTTGTTTAAGAAGAGACTCCTCCAAAAGCAAAGCCTGATGAGCTTCATTCCTAAAAACAATGGCTTTGTGATGTAGATACTATTAGAATGATCTTTATCTAATTCAATTTGTATCAAAACGAAGTGTCTTTCAAGAGATCAGGCCTTCTTATAAAAATTAACCACATTGTAATTTTTCCATCTAGAAAGTATACTTCTAAGATTTCTCATTTTTTTATGAAAAATAAATATCAAAAACCCCTCACAATAAATATTACAACCTTTTTCAACAATGTCTAAAGATCCCTCCTTACCATACTACACATTAATGAACCTAAAATGTGTGTTCAAACTCCACTTATCACCTAATTGTAAACTCAATATTTTGTGATGACTACAATATTGGAAACATAAAGCCATTATAGGTAGTATGCTTTATTAGAAAGTCACAATGGTAAAGGATCATGTCTATTTGGGTAGTAACAAATCTATCTTCCTATTGATGGTTATCCCAGGAAAAGGAAGGACTAATCAGATTATGAGATGGAAAGATTAAAATTGAGGATAAAGTTATTCATAACCTCCATTGATTTTCTAGAAGGGGGATCCTTCCCAATCTTCTCATTACCTTTTCTCACAACATTGAAGTACCCCATTATGATCCAAGGTTTGTAGAATGACTGATAAAATTGCTCAAGGGTAGATAAAAGACTACTTCTTTTATAATTAGAATTATGTCCATCAACATCAGAGAGAGAAAAAGATTTATTATCAATGTTAACTTCAACATGGACATACTGGTCTGACTCCCCGATCTTATCTCATCATGATTAGAACTTTTCCATAGAATGACAACTCTTCTAGAAAATGGGAGACATGATTAGATATCCAAAAATACATAGGAAACAATATAATCTTAAATATTTTTCTTTTTTTCTTTCCCTAACTTTAGTTACATTGAGAATGATCAAATAAAGATTTATTCTATTTATTTTTCCCTAGACTTTAATGGTTTTAACATTAGCATCCCTAACATTATAGGATAGATCATTAAAGTCCATTTTATCCATTAGAACTATAGTTGACCAGTGCTTCACAGGTACTTTGCAAATAATGTATGTCAATCTTGCATTCCATATTCTTGATTTATTAGTTAGCAGAGTAGAAGAGATAGGGGTGTTCTTATTTGAGTTAATGATTCTAATATTTTTCTTCTTTGTTTTCCCCATATTAAAGAATTCATCAGAGCTATGAGTTGATCTGGGCTTTTTTTTAACATCAATTTAGTTAGGGGGAGTGAAAACATCTACCATAGATAAAGCATTAGTTGTCATATCACTCACCATATCATTTTCCATCTCAAAATTATAATTCGTCACAATAAATTCCTCCTTCTCTGAATCATATTCTTTTTATTAATCAATATGGCCAGTATCAGGCATGCTGAAATTAGCAGGATCAACATCCATAACATTATCCACATTAGAGTTGGCATCAAACACCTTATCTATTGATAAGGCTTTACCTAAACTAGAATGGGTGTCACCCACCTTATCTGTTGATTTCTTCTTCACCCAAACTTTCCTCACTTTTCATATCATTATACACATAGGGTTTTTCATTCCCAGATTTTCTTCAGGCATCACTTCTATATCTCATCTTGTATCACACAGATAAGAGAGATTATAAAGAATTTTAAGGAATACTGAGTAAAATGTAAATTCTCATCTTTCTTGTGTCCTTATAGGACTAGTCAGAGGAAGTTCAAAAATAACTACTTTCTTTTAACACATAGAATCATGAAATGAAATATCAAAATGAATCTATTTCATCTGACTATTACCCCTCGCGGTCATCTACCACTTTAGGTTGACTCAACACATAGTGTCTAGTTGTTTCATGTTGTTGCTTTTGCCTTTTCACGTTATTGGGATGTAACTTTCATAAGCCTTGCCGAGTCTACCTCAGTTGTTGAGTCATTTCCTCCCTTCTTTTCAAAGAAAAGAATTTAGTATGCTCAACATGTCCATATTCATAACATGTCTTGTCCTCATACCATGGTCTTATCGATCTCATTGCTAATGTATAAGCTAAGCCATGAGTTCTTACTGGTAGACTGTGACATCCCCGAATTTTTTATTTCTCCAAATCCTATTGGGAATGAGATGTCAGAATCTGAAAACATCATCCAATCATATCAGAAAGTGATGCGGAAGCATAATATGTATACATGAACATACAACCATAACATACTCAACATTCAACATGCATATTTATACAATATGAATTATTACAAAATTATTTACAGTTACATATTGAATGAAAATTCTACAAGTCTGAACATGTATGCTAACAGGATCTTAGACAATAAGTACAACCTGTACAACTTGCTCACATCCTAATCCTTTGTCCCATTCTAGCTCTGGACCTAGAAAATACGAGAAACAAAAACATCAACAAAAGTTGGTACGTGGAATTAACAGCTATACTATGCTGGCATATAAAATACTCGAAATTGAAGAAAGAGAAAGGAAACATTATTTAAGGCAGAGAATCAGGTAATCCCAAGTTATTAGTCATATTTCAATGGACTTGTATTACTATGGTGGAGTTAGCACAAATATAAATATTGGGCCCTATCCCTGCGTACCTTGTACCATTAGGGATCTCCCTACGTACCTTGTACCATTAGGGAGGTGCTAGTCAACATTAATGCTTTCCCTCTCTAATAGGGAGATTAATGAACCATCAATAACTACACTCCATTTTCTTTCCTTAGTGTTCTCATTGTTTAAGCCAGAAATGACAATACATATAGATGTACATCCAACAAGATATTCAAGTACAAGCAAACAAGTATATATAGTTAACATCCAGCAAATCTAGTCATATAATTATATCCATGTACCTGAGTTTAGAGGTTCTTATCACATCCATGATCATCTAGATAATCTGGTCATCACCTGGTTAAGACAAGACCACATACTATCATCAGATTCTTATCATCTTACATCTCATCTTAACCCTAATCGTATCCATTTTAGGGTTTTCTTAACTCATTAGGATATTCTCATCATTACTTGCATTCTTGTCTTAGAATTATCTTAATGATGTCATTTTCCAGATTATGGTTCATTATTTGAACATTAGGTACCATATCCTTTTTGTACACATATTAACCCTAGTTTGTATACATTATTCAATTTAGGGTTACAACCCATGTATAAAGGGTCGTCTTCATATAACATGAATTCTGTGCATCATCATGATCTAATATTTACATATTATCTTTCAGTTACAGATATGAGAATGTTCTAAGAATTTCATCATTTATTGAGCATGTATGCATTAATTGCATTATTTTTAGTGTTATTAGCCCTAATTAGCCATATTAATAAAATTACAATATTTCGTGCATCAACATGACCATATCTGACATCATATGCACTATAAACATGATGATGAACTTACTTACATTTTTCCATAATTTTAAGCATTCGTTTGATATTTATTATCCCTCAATTAAGAATTTCACAACTAACAAGATATCACTAATATATAATAATAAAAAGCCTTTTATTATAGTTATATTACATTCTACACATTTTTCTGAACGTTTTGATACCTTGTTTGTATTTTTCTGACATTCCTATGATTTACTAGGATTTATCTAAGATCTGTGATATTTATGAAGCTTAATACCTTTTCTGGCTAATCGCCAGCCGCCACGTGGAGACTTAGGGGTGCGGCTCTTCCTTGTTGGTCTCAAGCGAGCCTTCAGTTCACTAGACATGCGGCCGGTTTTCTACCTGGACCTGGTCCGCCATTTTCCCCCTTTCTTCCTCGTTCTTTCCCGCAACGCAACCAGATCCATGTTTCTTCGCAAGGTAGGATGCAGCTGCAGGCTTCGCTGGTCTGCCGCTCCTTGCTGGGCGTGAGAGCCTCCAGGTCTGATTTCGAGAAGCCACCAACTGATCCTCCGTTGCGATCCCTTACACAGATCAGTGCCTCTGTACTCTCTTCAGGCCTCAAACAAGTGTACGAGTACACTGGACTCATTTTCACGGCGGCAACCACGAGGGGCATCCCCGGCGAGAAAGGTCCCACACAAGGTCTCTCTTTTTCGCATGACACAACACAGCCGTAGACCTCATCTATGGATGGAATCTACCCACACATGCTCGCCGCCGCTGGGATCTGTTCCACAAGGGCGCCACCGCACTACTCACCTACGACGAGCAAAGAGCAGCACCTCCTCCTCATGAACTCTGACTCTCCTCTCTCTCTATGCATCTCCCTCACGCCCTGGAACCTGATGCGGGACTCAGTCCTTGGACGTAGATTGAAGCAAAGTCTCAACAGATAATGAGGGATCCAAGGCTCGAGGACGACTCCATCTGGGAGCCATGGTGGAGAGCTCTGGCGAGGAAAGGAGGTGTCTTGGGGACAGAGGCGCTAGTGATTGGTTGCCTTGATCTACACTGATGGGTATCCGACCATCTTAGCTCTTCTCCGATGGTCCCGACCTCCACTTTGATAGGTGGTTCAGGTGACGGCGTAGCAGATGATGGGGCTCTGCGGTGTTCTTCTAAGTTTAAGGGTTCCCTCGGAGGTGGTAGAGAAGGGGTATGGATCATCCCCTCTCAAGGTCGTCGTCCTCCTCTGTAAGATGAAAATAAATTATGAGTAGAGAGGGCAGTAGAGGCGAGCGATGGAACTCTCTCTCCTCCCACCACTTTTCCCTCACTGTGAGAGGTCGCTAGGTAGCGCCAGATATTGTGGATCTAGCTCAGACTGGAGATCCCACTCCAGCTTGGGATCCCTCTAGGATCGGTGGGGTGATCTACTGCCAGGTCAAGTTTTCTGTTCCACCCTTTTCGGAGGTGGGAGCTGATCTAGGAGCAACAGGATGATCATCCAAGGGTTGAAGCATCCACATCACTGATCCTTGCTGTCCGCTAGCACTAGGCAGCGTGACAACCATTTTCCGCATGCATAACTACTAAATAACCAAATGGCAAAGTTTGACACATTAATATCACCAATGTCCTCAATTTCAATTGACTATATCTCCTTGTTGCAATCTCCAAACATTTTGAAATTTTTGAGGTAAGCTTGCAATATTCCAAGTCATACTATTCCAAGTTTTGGGGCTCAGGGTCCATTGTTTGGTCATGTAACAGAATTCTTCAAACAACCTATGAATAGGTGTATAAAGCTTGAACTCAATTCATATAATCATTAAACCTTGATCTTACGGGTCTAAAATACTTGCTACGATAGTAACATACCTCAAGGCTCATTAATTGGCCACATGAGTTTGTTGTGAATACTAACTAGAACTTCTGGCATCATAAGTACCCAAATCGGTGAATAAAAGATATTCATTGTAATTGAACTACATTATATCTAATAATCATTCACGATCTTCTGATTCTATATGTGGTGTCAAAACCCTAAAATCCGGGTTATCACATACACAGTGAGGACCTTTGCCTTTGCTTAGTAGCTACTTCCATGGTGCACTAGGCATTTATTGCACTAGTGACACCAAAAACTTTGGATTTTCAGAACAACTAGGCAAATGTCTCTAAAATTATAGAGACCTTACCTTAAATCTCAGCTTATTGCCCCTCCTTGGGCACTACCATCACAGATGTACTATCTGTCTAAACTTATGGTAGAGTCTACTTTCTCGCCATATGTTAATCTTTCCCACATTTCCACTGTTCCAACATGACCATGTCATTCAGGAATCCTTTCAAAGACGAAAGTTTCTGCATTGAGGACTGGTAACCTAGGTTGTAATGCTAGTATCCAGTCTTCTATATGCATCACTATTGTCCTAACCTACCCTTCAAGAGCATAAACATAGGATTCTCTATCCTAATCAGGTCAAGATGGGAATTCTTAGGCACTTGTTCTTCTCTTGCCTTATGACGACACCCGCCATCAATTGAGATAACAAGTTTCATTAACAATAATAAAACATGCGGAAGTGATCGTTAGCAGCGCAATTACTAAAAATCACTAAAAATTAAAACCATTTATCAAAAGATCCATTCTCAGGAAAACTCTTTCATTTAGAACCAAAGTAAAACATTACATCTTGGTTCATATATATACATATCATGCCTCATTACATAAAATCTCAGATCGAAGAATCAAAACACTATCTCCTAGGACCCGAGAGTACAGAGACGACACATAGGACTATCTACACAAAACTAGACAGCCAATGTCTCCCCTGTTGGATCACTGTTGTCCCTGTGACTGATGTTGTTGTTGCTCACCCACTGAAAGGTTTCTTCCTCTTCTTCGGTGATTACCTAAAAATTTAATCCCACGGGGGTGAGACAATTATAAAAATTTCCCCAGCGAGAGATATAACTCTCCGCCAGAAACATTGTTATTACTGATAATAGAATAACACTGAGAAGTAGAATTATATTTACTCAACAACAGGTAAATCATTGAATAAGATATGCAGAGCAGTATTCTCTATGCAATCATTTCAATTATAACTTGATTAAGAAGCAAGTCATTCATTTAATAAGGAATATGAAGAACATGTATATCATTTATCCAACTATGATATAATAGTCCATGTATCATCAACCATTGATTCTCGAAATTCAATCCTAAGCAAATATGCTACACGACTGATTACATTTTACAATCATACTTATGCCATGAGGAGATGAGGTATACCGCTCATACTCCAACCGACCACGGTTACTTAAAGCATCGGTACCACACATAGGCCAATGGAAGAGCCAGATTCCCATGACCTCAACTTTCTCGGTCAGTACGAGATAACATGCAGGACATCTTGTGTCTCTACTAGATAGCTTTCTAGGGTATACTAGCAACATCACTATTAGAGTTATAGCCCGTAGCATATACTCTCTTTAGGATATGGCCCGTAGCCAATGCCTAGTATTATTTGTGGAGTCATGGCCCGTAGCCATGCTCTTATTGGGGTATGGTCTGTAACCAATCCCATTCATAGGACATAGCCCATAGCCATGCCTATGGGGCATAAGGATATAATTGCCCAATTACCCCCACATATTCAAAAATATGTGTTCCGAGTAAACTCATTTCACCATTCAGCTGATTCTGACGCTGATGGATCTGTGGTCAGGGCAACTACATTATATGGTATTACTTGATTAATTAAGTACATTGTCATATTCTTTTAGCATCAGCCAAGTTTCCAAACATAACTTAATAAGACAAATGCTATAAAGAAAACATGTACTATTTCCATTAAGCACTTCTCAGTCTTTATAAGACATTGGGAGCTCAGTCCCTCATTTCAACACTGGGAATTCTCATCCCTTCACAATTTCAATACCATAACCATGTGATCCTGGGTATTCAAACCCTTAGCTCATCACCTGAGCATTGTTACCACTTTCTCAAGTAACTAACACCTTTAGGTCATTTGACCAAGATAAGTATGATACTTGCTACACAAGCATCCATCATAGCACTTGAGGCCCATTAACTCTCTTGCTACCACTTACCAAGCAACAAGGTATATTATGGCACACAAGGCCCAATAAACAAATTCAAATTAATAACACATCATAGCTCATACCTGCTATGCCCATCATATCATGATACCTGCATGGTTAGCACATATGATAGCATTACATCAATTATCTATCAACACCATGCAGAAACAAATGTATCATTAATTTAAGGTATCACCCTTATTCCTTTACCAGGATTAGAGTTTCCATCACATATCATTACCCTTCATTAGAGTTAGGGTTTTCCACTATTAACCATTTAGGTTTTCAAGATCATGTTATCAATGATCAAACTCTAATTCATTGCTCCACACATCTAGGAGCCAACATTTATACCATTAAATGATCATCAACACAAGGTATGAGTTTCTCTCTCATCCTTAAGTTCAGAATCAACAAAACAACCATGATAGGTCACTTTCAAATCATCTCTATGTCAAGCATAGATCACCACGGCCGTGCAACCAGGAAAGGCAGTGCAAAGGAAGTCACCACGGCCGTGCTACCTTGCACAGTCGTGCAAAGGGAATCCACCACGACCGTGCTACCTTACACGGTCATTCTACAGAAGATCATCACATGAATCATATTCATGTATGAATTTTATTCTTTTATCCTTTCAACTTGATTAGGTCACATCAACCCTTCAATCAAGTTCATACAATTATGATTAACATAGTGTATCAAGTTATTGATCCTATAAGCAATTAGGTATTTACCCCTTAATTGGCACTAATCACTTAGGTACTATTAGGGTTTCAACCTTTGTACCTTCATTGATTATCATTACTAATCATCATTAGATCAATAGAACATTCATCATCTTAATTCTCAAGAGATTCAATCACATTGAACCTTCATTACATAAGGTATCCAATTGAATTAGGGTTTCCAATGTTGATTCCTTCAATCATTGAATTCATGGAACCAATCATCAATTGGACCTATCCTCATACTTTAATTGAGTTAAATAGGTCAACCTTCAACTTATTTGACCCTCAATTGACCCTCAATTGGTCTTCAATTAGGGTTTGATTTGATTGAATTAGGGTTTGGAATCGATGAACCATCAACACGAATCAATGCAGGATTAGTTACTTTGAAACCCCTGAACCATCATCCAAATTGAACATGACCTGGCCCCAAATGGTCTTGAGGTCGTTTGGATGACCACCAAATGGTCTTGAGACTGTTTTCCCATCATATCATCAAAATCCAAGTCAACCAATTAAGGTTTGGATCATTGGATTGATCACCCAATCAACAATTGAATACTCTTTAACTTAGTAACATTGGATCATCAATTGCTTAACCATACTCACCCCTGGACCTCCAAACGGTCTTTGGTGACCTCCAAACGGTCTTGAGACCATTTGGCTCATCCAAGCCTTGCTTTCTAGTGAACTTTCACCAAGGTTTGGTCTATTGGGTTGATCAACAAATCAGCAATTGATTGCTTTGTAACTTGGTAACTTTGGGCCTTCAAATAGGCAACCATACTTAACCCCAGACCTCCAAATGGTCTTGGGTGATCCCCAAACGGTTTTGAAACCGTTTGGGTGATCCCCAAACGGTTTTGAAACCGTTTGGGCCAATCAACCCAAAACATCAACTCAATCACTTGCAAAATCAGCACTTAGCCGATTAGGGTTCATACCACGTCTTTGGATCTTAAAACACATATCCATACTTGACCCTAGACCTCCAAACGGTCTTGGGTGACCCCCAAACGGTTTTGAGACCGTTTGGGTAATCCCCAAATGGTTTTGAAACCGTTTGGGCTAATCAACCCAAAACATCAAATTAACTCATTGGAATTTCAACACTAATTTCAATTAGGGTTTGCCTAATTGATTAGCCTTCAACTCATGATTCCTTGGAAATTAACCCCTAAAATTTGGTGAGTCATTAACCAACATAATTAGGAACAGTAATATCACACTGTCAACCATTGGTCAACTCACTAAAACGGTTTTGAAACCGTTTTCCCAAAAAGGTCAAGTTAATCAGACTGAAAATCAGCACTTACAACTCACGATTCCTTTGGAACTAATCCATCAAACTTGGTGAGTTATCAACCAACATAATTAGGAACAGGAATCTCAAACGGTCAACCCTTGGTAAACCATATCAAATGGTTTTGAAACCGTTTTCCCACAAAGGTCAAGTTAATCAGATTGAAAATCAGCACTTAATCCAATTAGGTTTACCCAATTGATTAGCGTTCAACTCACGATTCCTTTGGAACTAATCCATAAAATTTGGTGAGTTATCAACCAACATAATTAGGAACAGTAATCTCAAACGGTCAACCCTTGGTAAACTCCCTCAAACGGTTTTGAAACCGTTTGCTCCTAAACGGTTTGCAAACCGTTTGGTCACCAAACGGTTTGGTGAAACCGTTTGGTCCCAACTTCCAAACCATTTTCCCAAGATATTTGGGGAGGTGTGTTCTTATGATGATGTAATCATCATCAAGCTTCGTCCCTGAAGTTCTAACAACTTCTTATTTCATGAATTAATCAATTTCAACCAGCAATTAATCAAGATAATGAAGGAATCATTGAAATTACAAGATTAATGGTTGAATAACAATGTAAAAGGGTTCAAGTTATAAAACCCGCCTTCAAATCTGATCCCAAGCTACAAGCTTCACGGCTCCAATGGTGGTTTAAGCTCTAGAAACCTCCCAAGGTCGTTTCTCAAGCTTTTGGAGTGAAAGGATCGGCTAGGGTTGAAGATGGAGTGAAGAAATGAAGGAATTACACATTGTTTTATGATTTTCACCATGAAATCATAAATAACGAAGATCAAAGGCTTACCAACAGGTTGGGGACGTGATCCCTACTGTCCTTAGCCTTCTTGGTCGGTTTTTCAAGAAAGGGGAAGAAAGGAAATCCGAAGAAGTCCTTAGGTGGGTTAGAAAAGGCTCTTTTATAAGGAAATTGATGAAAGAGAAAATGTTTTATTTAAAATCAATTAATTCCAAAAATGGTACCACCTCTTCCTCCTTGGTTTTCTTGCATACAAAGGCAACTCAAAGACACCGAACTCCCTTCCATTATCCATGGATAAAGGGAAAAGAAAATAAGCACCTTAATCCATTATAATATCATTATATCTTTTTGAGTGGGAATTCTTTTCTTTATAAGGTGAGTGGAATTTCACCTCCTTAAGATATTTTCGGTCCTTGCTAAGCTCAAGGAAGTTCACACATACATATGAATCCAACCATTTTAATTTTGGTTGAAGGCCCTTTAATTAATACATTCATTTTTGCCCTAAATCGAGTTAGGGTTTCAATTAGGATTAAATCTTGATTATTTTAATATCAAGATTCTCTCTCCTCCAACTTATTTCAAATGAGGTGCTCCTCTCATTTTATTTGCTCTACATGATGCCAAGAAACATTAGGGACCTTATTTAAGTGGTAATTTGCATATTGAACCCTAGATTTTGGGTAAATTGCACATTACACCAAAACTAGGTTTTAATGCACAAGGATTGCTTTACAAGCTTAATCTTGGTGTCCAAGCTTGTGGAAACCATACTACTACATCATATTCATTCTTATGATGTCTCAACATCTTAGAAACATCTTATCATGCAACATTTGCAAGTTGACCCCTCAACTTGGGTAATTTGTACTTTAGTCCAAAACAAGCAATCATTGTTTCAACATTGTCCAAACAGGACCAAAATTGAAACATAAGTTCCTCATGAGCCCTAATTACTTTTCACAAGATGAAATTAAGCATATAATCATCTTTCTTAATCAAAACACCTAGGGTTAAAACATAACCCAGGTCAGGGATGTTACAAATCATCCCCCCTTATAAGGATTCTGTCCCCGAAATCATCAACAAAACATTAAGAGAAAAGAGTAGGATACTTCCTCCTCAACTCCCGGATCTATTAACACAAATACGAAGCAGGATAAAGACATATCAGAATTAAAGTAATTCCATCTGACCTGTCACAACCCGAGGGTTGACTACTGCTTCAGGCTGGTTCATAGCATAGAGTCTAGTTGTTGCCTGTTGTTGGCCCTGTGCTCTATTATTGGACGCAGATGATCCTTCCTGGGATGCTTGTCCACGTCCTCGGGTACCACTAGAAAACTGCTTTCTCTAAGAACCTTGCTGACTTTGTCTCGGGGGTTGATTCACCACAGCATTCCCCATTGGGCAATCCCTTGCTAGATGACCTACTAGTCCACATTGATGACAAGTTCTATTCTCTTGGTGTGGTCTAGGGGATCCAGTTACTAACATAGAAGCTGAACTGTGAGCTTCCTTTGGTGGTGTAGGCACATAATACCTTAGTTTCTTGAAACTCCCAGCACTCTACCCTTGAAACTGTGGGTATTCCTTCTTACCCTTAGTCTGTCGCTTCTCAACTACATACCTCTCTATGCGTCTTACAGATTCCACAAAAGTTGCAAACCTCTCCTGGTTCTCCAGAGCAGACACCGGAGTGGTTAATTCAACATTCAACCCCTTCTCGAACTGCCAAATTCTTTCCTCATCATTGGATGCCATGTGCAGACAAAACTGTAACAACTCCATGAACCTAGCCTCATACTCGCTAATGTTCATAGGTCCTTGTTTAATTCTCTCAAACTGGGATATCTTCTCATCTAGAAATGTCTTAGGAAAGTATCTAGTGACAAATTCACACCTGAATTCATCCCATACAATCACAACTCCAGGTCTTTTGCCCTCCTCAATGGTCCACCACTTTCCAGCACTCCCTTTGAGGTGATATACAACATGCCTAACCCTCTCATCATCAGGTATCATGAGGATTCTGAAGGCTTTCTCTAATTCAGTCAACCATAGGTCAGCATCTGCTGGATCAGCTGTACCAGTATACTCTAATGCTCCTACCCTCTTCAACCTTTCAAAGGTCTTGCCGGCACCATGTCTTTCATCATGGGGTGGTGCCCTGGGTGCAGGTACTGGCATTCTATCCATCATGTGGGTCATAGTTGTCATAAACTTCCCGAACATAGTCTGAAAGGTTGGGTTCCCCATATCAGCTGGGTTGAACTGGGGTTGATCAGGTATAGGTTCCTCCCTGTCCTGGTCTCTTGCACCTTTTACTGGTGCAGAAACACTGCTCTCAGCAGCGTGTTCTTCGTGTAATCCAGACATCCTTAGTTCTTCTTCTCCTATATGAGTAGAAGACACTATCATATAAACTGGAAGACACTTAGAACAGACTCAACTACCTTAATCCTATGTCTCTGTAGACTCAGCAAACCTAGAGCTCTGATACCACTAAACTGTGATGACACCCGCCATCAATTGAGATAACAAGTGTTATTAATAATAATAAAACATGCGGAAGCGATCGTTAGCAGCGGAATTACTAAAAATTAAAACCATTTATCAAAAGATCCATTCTCAGGAAAACTCTTTCATTTAGAACCAAAGTAAAACATTACATCCTGGTTCATATATATACATATCATGCCTCATTACACAAAATCTCAGATCGAAGAATCAAAACACTATCTCCTAGGACCCGAGAGTACAGAGACGACACATAGGACTATCTATACAAAACCAGACAGCCAATGTCTCCACCTGTTGGATCACTGCTGCTGCTGTTGCTCACCCACTGAAAGGTTTCTTCCTCTTCTTCGGAGATCACCTAAAAATTGAATCCCACAGGGGTGAGACAATTATAAAAATTGCCCCAGCGAGAGATATAACTCTCTGCCAGAAACATTGTTATTGCTGATAATAGAATAACACTGAGCAGTAGAATTATATTTACTCAACAGTAGGTAAATCATTGAATAAGATATGCAGAGCAGTATTCTCTATGCAATCATTTCAATTATAACTTGATTAAGCAGCAAGTCATTCATTTAATAAGGAATATGAAGAACATGTATATCATTTATCCAACTATGATATATAGTCCATGTATCATCAACCATTGATTCTCGCAATTCAATCCTAAGTAAATATGCTACACGACTGATTAGGAGATCGCCTTAAAAGAATTGGAGAAAAATAAACAGCCAGCCATAGTTCCCGAGCAAAGAAAATGGGACCCTTCCCATTTTGATCTAGCGCAGGATAAAGGGGAAATAGATATTTTGTCAAGGGCAACCATTAGGAGATCGCCATCACAAATGGTGCCCCTATCTGCCATAGAACCAACCTTCCCAGATTTCTACCTCAGTGCTTGTAAAAGTCTCTCCGACAATGAACTACGTCTCATCATGTCACGGATCTACGCCGATAAAGATGATCTCGTTTTCATGTCCGGTGACATTTTAGTAATGGAAGACGCTTTACGAGAAATTGTACAGTTCAAAGGGTCTCTATCCGTGAGCCTGATGGCTGCCTATCAATTTCTTATAGGACGGAATCACCCTACAACCTATATGGCATCCGCATACATGAAGGAAGATCTCTTAAAGATAAAGAACTTCGGAACAACTGAAGCACTAATCTCCTTCCTACAACACACAACACCGAAGTTTATCATGCTACCATTCCTTCACCATGAGCATTGGATGCTTCTGGCAACAAACCTACCCGAAGGAACAACTACTATCTACAACAGTTCCAACAGCCAGTTCAATCCATGACAGAAAAAATATGTAGTGACACCAAAGATGCCCCCAGAAGAAGTGGTGACACAATGTGTAGATAGACTAATCGATGTTCTAAGTCAGCACACAAGGGCATACAACAAAGACCACTTTCATCACCCATCCTTCAACCCCAAATGCCCCCAACAAATTCGGGAATCAAATGACTGCGGCTTCCACATCCTCTACTGGATGTACACAATCATGACCCTTCAAAAACAAGTAGAGGATATGACAGACGTAGATTACCACGCCTTACGTGGAAATTTTGCTGCTAATCTCCTTCGCACACATGGTGCAAATAAAGGACTAACGGACGTCTGATGCCCTTGTCCTTGTACCTCTCAGCCTATTCCCTTTGACACTCTGAGGACAGAGTGAGTGAGAAGTTAAGGGGGGAGTACACAGGACAAGGGCGAGGTATCAACTCTAAATCCTTCCCTTTCTATCTTCTTCCTCAATTCCGTATAAATTTCTTTCTTAGTTTTCCCTACACATTTTTAGTCTTTGTTGTTAATAAAACCTACTTGGAACAAAGTCATCACCAACTAACTTAGAATCTAGTAGCCCTCAAGAGAAACAACAAGAATAGCACATAGACATGTAATGGAGAATTAATAAATCATCTTCACTCAATTTCCATGTTTTTGTTCCATTTCTACATCTGACCCTCCACAGGACAACATCAGGGCCGCTATAAGCCAAAACAATCTCAAGGACGAGAGGGACATTAGGTGACATCCAAATCATGAAGCCTTGCAAGTGGACCACTAGTAGAAACCAAATAAGTGCATGCCGAACAACTCTAAGAACAATTTTCTTCTCTCTAAATAAAAGAGGCTTGGCTGCCCAAAAATCAATATCCCTAAATATCCAAATCCCAAGCCTGTGAGTTTACGAATAAAATCCAGAGTGTTGAATAAAACCATGAGAGTTGTGCCATAAATAAGGATCTATATGAAGAACCAACAAAGGTCTCGCCCGGCCAGTACATTCAGCTGCCCTCAAGAAGGCAGATGTGTCATGCTCGGTAGTGAAACCCTAAGGTATCTAAATATATGAAAGGCTGATAAAGGACTTGTCTAGCCGGTACATTTAGCTGCCCTCAAAAAGGCAGATGTATCGTGCCCTGTAGTGAGATCCTAAAAGCATAGACAACCCCTCCCCCACTTGAAGGGGGAGTTACACACTAAGCCTTTATCCAACCCGCGTACCAACTCTAGTTTCCAGTAGGGTTCTCAGAGGATTATAAAACTGATTAGAGTCAACGACATGCACCGAATAAAAAGTGGTCCCAATGCGGGATAAGATATGTATGAAACCTGAGATCCAAGCAACTCTCAATACCTGAAAGAGTTAAGGCAAAAAGCTCTGACCCAACCTTAGGAGATCTCAGGTTTAGAATTGAAGCAAGAGTATGGAAATCTTAACTAAATAAAATCGCCTCACCATTACATGCCTCAGCATTATCTAACTTGAGGACAAGATAGACTCTAAGTTAGGGGGGGTGATATCCTCAAATTTTGTGATGTTATCTTAGTCTTTTCTTCAGTTCCCCACAATCTTTCTTAATTAAAACTAGACATAATCCCTAAATATCCCCTCTTATTGCAAATATACTATTAGACTAACTTTTCCCCTTTTTACTTGAAGAAAAAAGACACAATCGGTCCCAAGACCGCATGGACGCACACGGCCCCAAGACTGCATGAAGCCAATCGGTCCCGAGACCGCATGGAGTCACACGGTCCCAAGACCGCATGAAGCCAATCGGTCCTGAGACCGCATGGAGTCACACGGTCCCAAGACCGCATGAAGCCAATCGGTCTCGAGACCACATGGAGTCACATGGTCCCGAGACCGCATGGAGTCACATGGTCCCAAGACCGCATGAAGCCAATTAGTCCTGAGACCGCATGAAGCCATTCAGTACCAATATTGCATGAAGCCATATGGTCTTGAGGTCCAAACGGTCTCGAGGTCTAAACGGTCTCGAGTTCCAAACGGTCTCGAGGTCCAAACGGTCTTGAGGTCCAAACGGTCTTGAGGTCCAAATGGTCTTGAAGTCCAAACGATTTTCAAGACCGTTTGGATCCAAAACTGACCAAACCGTTTGGACTTCACTTAAGGCCTATAAATAAGACCCAAGGAGTCCTCCCAAAGACATCAAGTTTTAGATGCCCAGAGGCTACCTCTATCACTCCAGAGTAGATCCAACTCCCATCCTCCGCCCAAGGGCTTCCGGTCTGAGATCCACACTCCATCTTGAAGCTACTTTCTCTCTCTCTCCACCAAAGAAGGTGGGAAGAGAGGACCTCATCATCAAGCAACTTGTGAAGCTTGAAGATCATCTCTCTCTCTCTCCAAGGGGTTGACTTTCCTCTCTCCTTTGTGGGGATGACGTTCTCTCTCTCTCTTCTTACCTCCTTCTTTGTCCTAGCTATGAGCGAGTAGTCTCTCTCACTAGGGTGCAGGGAGTAGCCCCACTACCCATCTTTTCATTTCATGTAATGTAATCCATAGTTTAGAATATAGAGATACTATCTTTTTAGTTCAACATCAAACGTTTAATGAATGCTTGTTGCTTGATCACCAACTTGTGTTATCTTTTATCTTTTAGTATGAATTGTCTATGTTTGTACTACTAGATTCAAAACTTGTTTGAATGTCGGTTCTTGGTGCATGTATCCACCATGCATCTGTTTCGGTATCTAGGAGTGTATCTCAAGAAGTCGAGTAAACTCACTTCCATCGTTGTACTTTCAAACTATGAAATGGAATCAGTTGACGTATGAAAGTACAACCTTAATGAGTCGAGGAACACACTTTGTGAAGGGAATGATGCAAAGTAGTTGACCATTCATTCGGGGATGGATGACTTTGCAACATTCCCACACTTCTCGTAGTTAGTTCTCCGAAAGGAAACTAAGTCTACAAAGATACTAACTGACTATACTCTTGTTGCAGGTTATGTTTTATTTTGCATGTCTTGATCCATATTTAGTGGCGGAGAAAACCAATCACACCCTAGTGACTTCTTATCATTGTTTAACATCCTTTATTGTACTTGCTTTACTTTACTTTCTCTTAGTTTAAAAACAACCAAACCAACCTTTTGATCTAAGCATCTGCTGTTAAGATATTAAGTGAAGTTTTAACGTTTTTCATCTTGTGGCTCCCAACAAGACCGTTGTCCCGAGGATTCGACCCTTAACTATACTACGATAAGACTTCCACGTATCTTAGCATACCTGGGTGGAGTTCTCGATCTAGTATAAGCAAGGCTAAAATTAAAGACTTACCATCTTTAGGATTTTTAGTGGTGCACGCAATTCCACGTGAGTGGAAGCTCCATCAAAAATTGGTGTCGTTGTAGGGGACAACGAAACGTTTTAATTTCATTTAGTATCTTGCTAGCTGGTTAGGGTTTTACAATTTCTTTTAATCATTAATCCATATCTACTTGAATTTATTATATCTTTAGCATCATCTAAAAGGTGTTTTCTTTTCTCTACTCAGGTAGAAGACGTGTATGCAATCATCGCATAACCTCGAATTCTCCCCTGATCCAGAGTACGACTCTGAGGTAGAGAGAAGCTTCCACCGCCGCATCAGACTCAATCGCCAAAGAGCCAAGCAAATGGATGAAGATCAACGCCAGGCTGCACTAGTAATGGAGAGGGTCAATGCCGCCATCGCCGCTCAAAGAGCACAACTCATCGTTGATACGCGTACTCAGATTCAAGCGGAGATCCGAGCGGAAGAACAAGCCCGCATCCGAGCCGAAAATGAGGCAGCAAACCAAGCTTCCCAGTTAGAACTAAGGAACAAGCAGTTGAGGGATTATGTTGTCCCTAAGAACTACGAAGACAACCACCCGATTTGACCTCCGATCATCAACATACCCAACTTTGAGATCCGAACCCAATGGATTCAGATCTTGCAGGGCATCTCATTTTTTGGAGGTTCTGGAGATGACTGTATGGATCATCTGAAAAGGTTCAAGGCACTATGTCGACTGGTCCCGCAGGCCGGAGTTGCTTTCGATTCAATAATGCTACATTTGTTTCACTTCACTCTATCTAGGAGAGCTCTGAGCTGGTATAACTTGCTTGACAGGGAGCCAATAATCACCACATGGGCTCCCCTGGAAGAAAAGTTCCTAGAGAAGTTCTTCCCCCTTCACTAACTTACGAAATTAGGGGGCAGATTAATCACTTCGCCCAACTTCCCGGAGAATCACTTGCAAAAGCATGGGAAAGGTACAAAGAGCTTCTACGAAAGTGCCCTCATCACGGCATCTCCCAAAACCAATTAATAGAAACATTCTATAGGGGAGTGAGTGATGACATCAAGCAATTTCTGGATTCCTCATCTGGAGGAAATTTTATGATAAAAAACTACGAGGATGCCTGGAAAATAGTCACACTTGGAGCTGAGAATCAGTCCAACTGGGGGAGATCAGCTGGCAAAGGAGTCCTTAAAGTTTATAAAGCCGAGGAATCAATGGAGATGAAGGCTATTGTTGAAGCCTTAAAGACCATAGCTCATAAGCAACAAGCTCTTGAAACTTCTCTTGGAGAATTTGACAAGAAGAAAAACCCTCAGGTCCAACAGGTCAAAGCTACCACAGGAACCTGTGAAGCCTGTCACGCATCTGATCATCCAACTCTTTCATGCGGTTTGCTTTACAATGTGATGATGGATATGCATCCACCACCACAACAGTACGAACCAATCATGGAACATCCTGAAGAGCAATTGCCAGAACAAGTCAATTCTATTCATTCCATTCCGAGACAAGTTTATTATAATCCTAATCAACCAAGAAACCACCTAGGATTTCAATACGGGAACCCTGCTGGGACTACCAATCCGCAACACCAGACGCAAGGCGGATCGTCTAATAGGTTGCCCCCTGGATTCCAAAGCAACTTCAATCAAAATCAAGGGAACCCCGGGAACAACTTCCCAAGACCCAATTACTCTAGAAATCCATCCAACTACTATCAGTATAACAATCATCCTCTACACCCACAGCTACACCCTCATTTGCAGCAGCCTCGGTTAGCGCCGCCTCCACAACAACCACAGCAAGGGCAACAACAACTTGCTCAGAAAAATACACCCTCTCAACCAGAAGATGAGATGACATTGATAAGGCAGATGCTACAGTCCCAACAAACTATGCTAGCTAATCAACAAGCTCAGAAAAAGGCAGTAGAGGCTCAACTAGCCCAAATTGTTGCGCAACTAAAGCCTCCAGCAGGCACGTTTGCAAGACAGCCTGAATCAAACCCTAGGCATGGCCAGAATAGGCCTGAATAGTTGAATGATGTTACTATGAGATTTGGACGCACCCTTCATGAAACTCCAAGGATCACTCTTGATGATGATGATACACCTGCCTTTATGCCAAATGAGAGCCCGAAGCCGGGATCAGAGAAGTCCACAGAGAATGAAAAGGGCAAAGAAAAAGAACAAGTGTCCACAGAGCCAGAAATCTTGCAGTATAAACCATGGATCCCATATCCGGGAAGATTACGAGAAATAAAAATGGATACCAGGTGCCAAAAATTCAAGGAGGCGATGAAGAAACTTTACATCGACATCCCACTCCTTGATGCTCTCTCTGAGGTACCGGCTTGGGCTAAATACCTAAAAACTCTTTTATCAAGGAAGTACATCACTGAGGAACAAGAAACAGTCAAACTTGCCCAAACCACCTCTGATATCATCCTCAATAAAATGCCAAAGAAAAAGAAGGACCCAGGTTCCTTCGGCATTCAATGTTGTATTGGAAATTCATCAAACAAAAAGGGATTAGCTGACCTAGGGGCCAGCATATACATTATGCCCTATTCCATGTGCAAACGATTAGGTTTTACCGACTTGTTGCCCACAACAATGAAAATTCAGTTAGCTGACTCTACCATCACCGCACCTCTGGGAATTATCGAAGATATTCCAGTTAGGTTAGGCAAAGATGCCTATGTCCCATGCGACTTTGTCATCATGGATATTAAGGAAGATCTGAGATACCCGATAATTTTTGGCAGACCTTTCCTCGCCACAGCCAGGGCGCTTATCAATGTTGAAGCCAGCACGATCATTCTAAGACTTGGAAAAGAAGCAATTCAATTCTGAGTTCTAAACAGCATTAAAGGCCCCAGCATTCAAGAAGAGGTCTTTCTCCTAGATGCAATACATCAACTATCGCAATTAGAAACATCTGAGCCATCTGACGAGTTAGAGAATTTTCTAACCAATCCAGAATGAATTGGTTCAACAGTGTCTGCAACACTTAGAGAAGGCCGAAGAAGCATCGATGGCCACCTTTGAAGAACTCAAAGTTGCCACCATTTTAGAAGCAACAGAGCCACCTAAGACTCCTAATATGTAGACTCTACTCATGGGACTTAAACATGTCTTCTTGGACGAGGAAAAATTATGTCAGATTATCATCAGTTCCACCCTAACCGAAAATCAGGAAGAAAGGCTACTTGATGAGCTGAAGAAACACAAGGCCATAGGGTATAAGATAACTGACCTGACAGGCATAAACCCAGCCTTATGCATGCATGGACTGCCCATGGTCAAAGAATTTAAGCCATCACATGAACATCAGAGGAAGCTGAACCCTAATCTCAAAGAAGTGGTTCGCCTTGAAGTCCTCAAATTACTGAAAACCGGCATAATCTACCCGATCTCAGACTCTCAATGGGTCATCCCCGTCCAAGTAGTCCCTAAAAAGGGACGCACCACAGTCGTGCTTAATGACAAAAATGAGTTAGTACCCACTAGGACGGTGACGGGGTGGAGGATGTGCATTGACTATAGGAAATTAAACAAATCCACACGGAAAGATCACTACCCTCTGCCCTTTCTCGACGAAGTCCTAGAATGCTTAGCCCATCAGAAATACTTCTGCTATCTAGATGGTTATTCCAGGTTCTACCAAATCCCCATACACCCGGAAGACCAAGATAAAACTACCTTCACCTGCCCCTTTGGAACCTATGCTTTTAGAAGAATGCCATTTGGGTTGTGTAATGCACCCGCTACATTCCAAAGGTGTATGTCCGCCATTTTCGCAGGATTAACAGAATCCATAATGGAGGTGTTCATGGATGATTTTTCAGTTTACGGAGATTCTTTCGATAACTGTCTAATCAACCTTGGACAAGTTTTACAACGATGCGAGGAAACGAACCTCATACTGAATTGGGAAAAATGCCATTTCATGGTAACTGAAGGTGTCGTCCTCGGGCATAGAGTGAGTGACAGAGGGATTGAGGTCGATAAGGCAAAAATCGATGTTATCTCGAAGTTGTTGCCACCAAAAGATATAAAAGGAGTACGAGCTTTCTTGGGTCATGCTGGGTTTTACAGATGATTTATCAAAGATTTCTCAAAAATAGCAAAACCCATGACCCAACTCCTGACCAAAGACACTGAGTTCATTTTTAACCAAGAATGCTTGCAAAGTTTTTCAACTCTAAAAAATGCTTTAATTTCTACACCTATACTGAGAGCCCCAAATTGGTCGCAACCATTTGAAATTAGGTGTGACGCCAGCGATTACGCTATAGGGGCCGTATTAGGACAACGGATCGATAAGAAACCTTACGTAATTTACTACGTATCCAAAATGCTCGATGAAGCACAGAAGAACTACACTACTACAGAGAAGGAGTTCCTGGCTGTCATCTACGCGTTCGAGAAATTCCGCTCCTATTTGATTGGATCCAAGGTCATCGTCTACACTGACCACTCCGCCATACGATACCTAATTCAGAAGCAAGATGCAAAACCCAGACTTATCCGCTGGGTGTTGATGCTTCAGGAATTCGATTTGAAAATTAAAGACAAAAGTGGAGTGGAAAATGTCATAGTTGACCATCTCAGTTGCATTGAAGTTGAAGATGAAGATAAAGTCCCTATCCAAGACTCTCTTCTAGATGACCAACTAATGAAGGTTACCCATGGATTCCCTTGGTATGTGGACATTGTCAATTATCTAGCTATAGGAATCATTCACCCCTCCGCTTCCTACCACGACAAAAGGAAATTCCTCCATGATATAAAGCAATATTATTGGTATGAACCTTACCTTTTTCACTTATGCGCAGACAGACTTTTCCGTCGCTTCTTACCGAAAGAAGAGATTACCCCCGTCCTAGAGCATTGCCATTCAGGCCCCATGGGGGGGGGGCACATGAGTGCAAAGAAAACCGCTATAAAAGTTTTGTAATCAGGATTCTTCTGGCCAACCATAGCAAAGGACTCCTATGATTTTGTGAAATCTTGCAACAAATTTCAATTTTCTGGTTGCACATCTAAAAGGAATGAAATGCCCCTCACAATGTGGCAAGAAATTGAACTTTTTGACGTTTGGGGGATAGACTATATGGGCCCCTTTCCTTCTTCCTATGGTTTCTCCTACATCCTGGTTGCGGTGGACTATGACTCGAAATGGGTCGAAGCTATACCCACAGGGTCCAGCGATTCCAAACTAGTTATTAAAATGTTTAAAGATATCATTTTCCCCAGATTTGGAGTCCCCAGAACTGCCATATCAGACATCGGGACCCATTTTCTGGAACAAAGTTTTGAAGCCCTGTTGAAAAAATACGGAGTCAATCATAAAGTAGCCACGCCTTACCTTCCACAGACCAGTGGTCAGGTTGAGGTATCAAATGGACAACTAAAGGCGATCCTAGAAAAAATAGTCAATAGAAACCACACTGACTGGTCCACCAAGCTTCCCGATGCCCTTTGGGCTTACCGAACAACCTATAAAACACCAATCGGGACAACCCCGTTCCGTTTGGTATACGGGAAGTCATGTCATCTTCCAGTGGAACTAGAACACAAAGCTTGGTGGGCCATCAAACAATTAAATTTCGATCTCAAAAGTGCCGGAGAAAACAAACAACTCCAGCTACAAGAGCTAGAGGAGCTCCGAATGATCGCTTACCAAAGTGCCAGGATTTATAAGGAACAAACTAAGATGTGGCACGACGGTCATCTTAAAAGGAAAGACATTGCCATCGGTGATAAAGTACTCCTTTTCAACTCCAAGCTCAAATTGTTCCCCGGAAAACTCCGCACAAAGTGGTCCAAGCCCTTCACCATCAAGCATATATACCCGACTGGAGCTGTCATAATTGTTGATGATAATGGAGGACAAAGGACAGTAAATGGCCATCGATTGAAAAAATACTACACTCCAGCTGATAAAATGTCGAGACAAACTTTTGAGATCAGGGACGCCACGACATCAACATAGTAACATCAAAACCTCTTCGAGCCAGTGACGTAAAACCCAAGCACTACTTGGGAGGCAACCCAAGATCTGAGCAAAATAACCTTAGATTTATCTTCTGAAAATATACAAAAATTTACATAACCAAAACAAACATAACAATATAAAAATCAAAATAACCTTAACCCTCCCAAATGGTCCTGAAACCGTTTGAAGCCAAACGGTCTTGAAACCGTTTGGAGCCAAACGGTCCAGAAACCGTTTGGAGCCAAACGGTCTTGAAATCATTTGGAGTCCAAATGGTCGCTAAACTGTTTGACCTAAGGGTTTTGCAAGGTCAACCCCCCCCCGAATCCTATAAATATAACCCCCTCCTTCTTCTTTCTTTCGACTCTCGAAACCTTCTAAAACCCTCAGTTTACTATTCCTTCTCTCCTTCCGTTTCCCACGCAACCTGCAGCACCAGTTCCTTTCACCATCTGTCCTTCCCAGTTCCGTGTACCCTCACGATGTTTTCACCCCCATTTCCGATGTTCTCGCCATCGTTTTCCCTACCCTCAGCAGCAAGGTAAGCGCATCACCATCGCTGACGCCGGCACCGCCGCCACGAGTACCTGTTCTATCGCCATCACCTACACACCACCGCCGACCTCGCTATCACCGCCATCTACGACACTTCCGCGATCCCCTTTTCTATCGCCATCGACGACCTTATCACTGCCATCTTTTCCTTCACCGTCGATTCTGCCTCTCTTCCGTCCGCTGCGCTCCCGGCGTTTCAGCTTCCAAACGGTCCTGAAACCGTTTGGAGCCAAACAGTCCTGAAACAGTTTGTCCTCTCACAATCACTTAAGTTTTGTTAAAACATAAAACCACATAAACACAAATAAAATCCAATTCTTTCTCTAATACTAAGCATATTGTTCTTACTCATGATCTTCCATTTTCAAAAATGGCATCACCAGCTAAGGAAGCCGCAGGAACTGTCGACGCTCCATTCTAGAAAAAGGAGCAATTCCTGGAAAACCGAGATAAACTCCAAAAGATCATAGATAACTACAACACAACTGGACAGGCCCCACCAAAGGTCAAAATCATAGATATCCTGTGTGAAATTGATCACCTCAACAAATGCCTAGTTGAGGAGCCTGAAGAAGAAGTGCAAGAAATCTCCTCTAGTGATGAAGGCTCTGAATACGAGCCAAACCCTAAGGAAGAATCCCCACCTGAAAAAACCAAGGGGAAACAAAAGGTCCAGGAAACTGCAACTGGACAACCCTCAAAGAAACGCGCACGAAAACAAGTCCACCCCACCTCAGCTAGGGGATAAACCCTGGTAGCACCTGCCACCACCACTCCTACCACCACCGCGCCCCCACTAGAAAACCTCTACATTCACACCATCCCATCCATCGACAAAATTCCAAAACCAACAAATTACGTTTGCTCAAGCATACCACTCAAGATGGGGATCTATGACAGAGTCCTCACAACGCTCGACAATGCCAATTTATCCAGACTCTGTTTCATCCCTAAAATCTCATATGTCGAACCCACCAAATAATTCTTTACCCATCTTACCAAAGAGACGGTGGATATTGCGCACAGAGCAAGGGATGGGGGTGACCGCCAGTTGGTCACCAAGCTTTTTGGCAATGACATCGTGATCATAGAAAATCTTCTGAACGAAATCTTCATCGACAATCCTGACCAGATCAAGAAAGCTACAGCTGCCAGAACGGAGATTTACCCATTCAATAAACATAATTTCTGGAAGACACTAACAGGGATCTCGAGCTACGAAGCAAAGACATGCAAAGCCTCCAATATTCACTCAGGGTTCGTGCACACGCTTCACAAAATCATTACCAGTGCAATGTCTCCTAGATCAGAGGAAGGAAACGTTATTTCTACCAACCTCTTAATCATATGGTCTATCTTGAATGAAAAGCCGGTCAACATCATATGGCATTTGATAAAAAAATTCTCCACCTACGCCATAGGAAAAGAAATCTGTATGGGAGGACACATAACCTCCATTATTAAATACCTCAAAATGGACAAATTACTCCCTCACTGCATGAAGATCAAGGGCGACATCTTAACAAATGAACAAACCTTGAAGAACTCCTACATTATCAAGGAGAAGGATGTAAAACTACATTACATCTTCTGCCCAACAGTCTGATCTTCCAGAATCCTGTTACTGCTTCTGGAGCTAGTAGACTACGACAAAGACAAATTTCTCTTCACTGATGAAGAGATTACCAAACTCTTAGCTCCGATCAAAGCACAAACTACGCCAACCCAAGCGGGACAGACAGAACTGAGCATCACTGCCCCAACAGCTAAATTGACAAAAATTCCTGTGAAACGACTCTCCACAAGACTTTCACAGAAACAACAGCTGTCGGGAACACCAACATCTAAACTGCATCCAGAAACAGAAACCCCCCCTCCCCGATGAACAATTCACCACCTCATCTCTAGACTCCTTCATTATGAGTCTAACTGCTGAGCTTACCACCACCACTTCACCACCCTCCACCTTTCCACAATCCACCACTCTTCCATCTTTCTCCACCCCTACGCCTGAATTCACCACCTTCACCTCCATTCCCGCAGTCTTTCCCCCACCACTATCAATCCCACCATTTTCACCATCAACATCACCACCTTTCCAATCTGCCACCACCCCAACACCACTGGTGACACCATCTATCGTCACCACGTAGTTCGCCGCACCATCAACAGTATCTCTTCTGCAGGACACTACATCCTTCCCATCCATACCCCAACCATCCCACCCTTCCATGACTGGGGTCCCCTTAACAAATGTCAGTGAGGAATTCAGACGTCAATTTGACACCATCTGAAACCTCCTCACCGATCCCTCTAACGTTTTGAATTCCATTTTTTCTTGTATGCAGGGACTATCTAAACAGGTAGCCAAGATCGATGAGCAGAACCGTGCCTGGCCAAGCATACTCCAAGGTTTTCGGCAATGACAAGATATAGTAGCCAGACAAGTTGATCACATCGACAACCACTACAACAACTTGCCAGAGTTGATCCTTGGAGTAAAAGGCCAGCACGAAGCAATGGCCAAGCAAGTCGATGAGATCTCTACGCAGACTCAGCCTCTACCTAAGACTCTCCACGAGATCAAACAACAACAAACAGATCTTAGCACGTGCTTGGATAACATCAGCAATACTCTCACCCAATTCCGCAATAGCCAAGAGGAGTCGACGACCAATGAAATCCTACAATTGCGAGCTACAGTAACAGATCTAACAGCGTGACTCCTCTCTGCCAAAGACCGCTACAAAGATCTCAAGGAAACACACAACGCACTGCTCAAAACACGTGAGCATGTGCAAGTGGCGTTTGAAGAATTACAAACCATCCATCGGCAGTGCAAAAAGACAGCACATAAGAAGCTCACAGACAAAGCAGCAGCTGACAAAGACGGCGATGATGAAGACAAAGATGACTCTGACTCCTCTGCAGATTCTAACAATGATACAACTTCCTCAGATGACAAATCTGATGCCCCATACAATGTTGGGGAGGGCCCAAGCCAAAGAGCAGCACCTTCTCAGAAAAGATATGTCAAAGAGCACCAGGAAGGTGGACATCATCCCAAGTCCCCCACCCACAACGAAAATGTAAACATATCATATGGGGACCAATTCCTCGATTACTCTGCCTTGGGATCTATAGGGGAGTCTGCGAAAGATGTGGCCTTTGCTGAGTTCCATCAATGTATTTTAGGAACCAGCACAAACCCACCAGCAACAGCCACTCACCTTTTTTCAGCACCTGACCAGTCAGTACCCTTTCTGCCAGCACAGGAAGAATCAGAACAAGTCCGTTTAGATAAAGACGAAGAACTCGATTCTGCTTCCGATTCAAATGAAGATTTGCAAGGCTATATACATGATTTGGAACAAACTTCTTCACCCCCTCCACAGGAGCTTCCCCCTCCACCACCTCTACCGCATAAGATGCACGATCTAGATATGGTGGTCATCTCTATACTAGATGCTCAAGACATCTTTATCCTAAACACTATTGTCGAAGACGCCAAAGAGGGGGAAGATATCATCTACCACAATACAAAGACTAAGCGCAAGTTGACACACAAAGATTTCCGCAACATCCTGCGACCACGGTCAACGATGTCAATGACAATCTTCCGCATCCTACTTGCCAACTGCATAGAAGTCTACAGAAGCTCTAAGAGGCAGCAACCAGTCTTTAACGCCTCACCTACCCTGTCTATAGGCTTGCTATACAAGAACATACGAGCAAAGTCAATCCAGCGGCTGAGCGCTGGTTTAGCACGGAAGGCACATTATCTTACCGTGCCATTTCAAGTTTCCAATCACTGGTTATTCATGATTGTGGACACCGAGGCTCAGGACACTAAGGTGTACAATTTTTGCACCACTGAGCTACCAGCTGGAACAAGAAACTTTGTTGGAGAAGTAGCAGGAGAGGCACGATGTATACCTTTCCAGCTTCTTAAGCTCATTTGGGCTGCACGCCCGTCCCTACGACAGGAGTGGAGCCAACCATGGTTCCAAATAATAAACCCGCAAGTCCAAACAACTTAGGGATCTGGGGATTGCAATTTTTGCACTATCTGTCACATTCAAGCGCTAAACCAAGAAATCCCCTTTACAGAGCTGATCGCCGAAGATTTTCACTCCCTGCGAGGGCGTTACGCCATGAAGCTTATTTGTGATAGAAGGTTCTTCAAGGACCCGACAAATGCACCAGACGACATCCCCCACTACCTCTTTTCAGCAATCCAACGTACGCAACGGCGACCTTTCCGACAAACCTTAAAAGAATTGGAGAAAAACAAACAACCAGCCATAGTTCCCGAGCAAAGAAAATGGGACCCTTCCCATTTTGATCTGGCGCAGGATAAAGGGGAAACAGATCTTTTGTCAAGGGAAACCATTAGGAGATCACCATCACAAATGGTGCCCCTATCTACCATACAACCAACCTTCCCAGATTTTGACCTCAGTGCTTGTAAAAGTCTCTCCGACAATGAACTATGTCTCATCATGTCACGGCTCTACGCCGAGAAAGATGATCTCGTTTTCATGTCCGGTGACATTTTAGTAATGCCAGACGCTTTATGAGAAATTGTACAGTTCAAAGGGTCTCTATCTGTGAGCCTGATGGCTGCCTATCAATTTCTTATAGGATGGAATCACCCTACAACCTATATGGCATCCGCATACATGAAGGATGATCTCTTAAAGCTAAAGAACTTCAGAACAACTGAAGCACTAATCTCCTTCCTACAATACACAACACTGAAGTTTATCACGATACCATTCCTTCACCATGAGCACTGGCTGCTTCTGGCAACAAACCTACCCGAAGGAACAACTACTATCTACAAAAGTTCTGACAACCAGTTCAATCCATGGCAGAAAAAATACGTAGTGACACCAAAGACGCCCACAGAAGAAGTGGCGAAAGAATGTACAGACAGACTAATCGATGTTCTAAGTCAGCACACAAGGGCATACGGAAAAGACCACTTTTATCGTCCATCCTTTAACCACAAATTCCCCCAAAAAATTTGGGAATCAAATGACTGCGGCTTCCACATCCTCTACTAGATGTACACAATCATGACCCTTCAAAAACCAGTAGACGATATGACAGACGTAGATTACCATGCCTTACGTGGAAAGTTTGCTGCTAATCTCCTTCACACACATGGCGTAAATAAAGGACTAACAGACGCCTCATGCCCTTGTCCTTGTACCTCTCAGCCTATTCCCTTCGACACTCTGAGGATAGAATGAGTGATAAGTTAAGGGGGGGAGTACACTGGACAAGGGCGAGGTATCAACTCTAAATCCTTCCCTTTCTATCTTCTTCCTCAATTCTGTATAAATTTCTTTCTTAGTTTTCTCTGCACATTTTTAGTCTTTGATGTTAATAAAACCTACTTGGAACAAAGTCATCCCCAACTAACTTAGAATCCAATAGCCCTCAAGAGAAACAACAAGAATAGCACATAGACATGTAATGGCAAATTAATAAATCATCTTCACTCAATTTCCATGTTTTTGTTCCATTTCTACATCTGACCCTCCATAGGACAACATCATGGCCGTTATAAGCCAAAACAATCTCAAGACGAGAGGGACATCAGGTGACATCCAAATCATGAAGCCTTGCAAATGGACCACTAGTAGAAACCAAATAAGTGCATGTCAAACAACTCTAAGAACAGTTTTCTTCTCTCCAAATAAAAGAGGCTTGGCCGCCCAAAATCAATATCCCTAAATATCCAAATCCCAAGCATGTGAGTTTACGAATAAAAGCCAGAGTGTTGAATAAAACCATGAGAGTTGTGCCATAAATAAGGATCTATATGAAGAACCAACAAAGGTTTCGCCCAGTCGGTACATTCAGATGCCCTCAAGAAGGCAGATGTGTCGTGCCCGGTAGTGAAACCCTAAGGTATCTAAATATATGAAATGCTGATAAAGGACTCGCCCGGCCGGTACATTCAGTTGCCCTAAAAAAGGCAGATGTATCATGCCCAGTAGTGAGATCCTAAAAGCATAGACAACCCCTCCCCCACTTGAAGGGGGAGTTACACACTAAGCCATTAGCCAACCCGCGTACCCACTCTAGTTTCCAGTAGGATTCTCAGAGGAGTATAAAACTGATTAGAGTCAACGACATGCACCGAATAAAAAGTGGTCCCAATGCGGGCTAAGATATGGAAGAAACTTGAGATCCAAGCAACTCTCAATACCTGAAAGAGTTAAGGCAAAAAGCTCTGACACAACCTTAGGAGATCTCAGGTTTAGAATTGAAGCAAGAGTATGGAAATCTTAACTAAATAAAATTGCCTCGCCATTACATGCCTCAGCTCTATATAACTTGAGGACAAGCTAGACTCTAAGTTAGGGGGGGTGATAACCTCAAATTTTGTGATGTTATCTTAGTCTTTTCTTCAGTTCCTCATACTCTTTCTTAATTAAAATTAGACATAATCCCTAAATATCCCCTCTTATTGCAAATATACTATTAGACTAACTTTTCCCCTTTTTACTTTTAGAAAAAAGACACAATCGGTCCCAAGACCGCATGGACACACACGGCCCCAAAACCGCATGAAGACAATCGGTCTCGAGACCGCATGGAGTCACATGGTCCCAAGACCGCATGAAGCCAATTCGTTCTGAGACGACATGGAGTCACACGGTCCCAAGACCGCATGAAGCCAATCGGTCCCGAGACCGCATGGAGTCACACGGTCCCAAGACTGCATGAAGCCAATCGATCCCGAGACCGCATGAAGCCAATCGGTCCTGAGACCGCAGGAAGCCATACGGTCTCGAGGTCCAAACGGTCTCGAGGTCCAAATGGTCTCGAGGTCCAAATGGTCTCGAGGTCCAAATGGACTTGAGGTCCAAACGGTCTTGAGGTCCAAACGGTCTTGAAGTCCAAATGGTTATCAAGACCGTTTGGATCCAAAACTGACCAAACTGTTTGGACTTCACTTAAGGCCTATAAATAAGACCCAAGGAGTCCTCCCAAAGACATCAAGTTTCAGACGCCCAGAGGCTTCCTCTATCACTCCAGAGCTGATCCAACTCCCATCCTCTGCCCAGGGGTTGCCGGTCTGAGATCCACACTCCATCTTGAAGTTGCTTTCTCTCTCTCTACCAAAGAAGGTGGGAAGAGAGGACCTCGTCATCAAGCAACCTGTGAAGCTTGAAGATCATCTCTCTCTCTCCAAGGGGTTGACTTTCCTCTCTCCGTTGTGGGGATGACGTTCTCTCTCTCTCTCTCTCTTCTTGCCTCCTTCTTTGTCCTAGCTATGAGCGAGTAGTCTCTCTCACTAGGGTGCGGGGAGTATCCCCGCTACCCATGTTTTCATTTCATGTAATGTAATCCATAGTTTGCAATATAGAGATACTATCTTTTCAGTTCAACATCAAACGTTTAATGAATGCTTGTTTCTTGATCACCAACTTGTGTTATCTTTTATCTTTTAGTATGAATTGTCTATGTTTGTACTACTAGATTCAAAACTCATTTGAATGTTGGTTCTTGGTGCATGTATCCACCATGCATCTGTTTTGGTATCTAGGAGTGTATCTCAAGAAGTGGAGTAAACTCACTTCCACCATTGTACTTTCATACTATGAAATGGAATCAGTTGACGTATGAAAGTACAACCTTAATGAGTCGAGGAACACACTTTGCGAAGGGAATGATGAAAAGTAGTTGACCATTCGTTCGGGGATGGCTGACTTTGCAACATTCCCGCACTTCTCGTAGTTAGTTCTCTGAAAGGAAACTAAGTCTACAAAGATACTAACTGACTATACTCTTGTTGCAGGTTATGTTTTATTTTGCATGTCTTGATCCATGTGTAGTGGCGGTGAAAACCAATCACACCCTAGTGACTTCTTATCATTGTTTAACATCCTTTACTATACTTGCTTTACTTTACTTGCTCTTAGTTTAAAAACAACCAAACCAACCTTTTGATCTAAGCATCTTCTATTAAGAGATTAAGTGAAGTTTTAACATTTTTCAACTTGTTGCTCCCAACAAGACCGTTGTCCCGAGGATTCGACCCTTAACTATACTACGATAAGACTTCTATGTATCTTAGCATATGTGGGTGGAGTTCTCGATCTAGTATAAGAAAGGCTAAACTTAAAGACTTACCATATTTAGGATTTTTAGTGGTGCACGCAATTCCACGTGAGTGGAAGCTCCATCACTCTGATGCCACTAAATTGTGACGAAGCATTCCAACATACGTCATTAACTAAGCAGAAGCGATCACTAAGTGTTGGATTACCGAAAATCACTAAAATTAAAACCATTTTACAGAGATGTCCACACATGGGAAAAACTTCTTTCACAAAGAACTAAAGTAATTTAATTACATACTAATTCACAAGTGCATGTCCTGTATCATCTTTTTTTGAGAATTACAAGCATCAACTGCCATGTTAACTAAACACATACAGTATAAAATCTTGAGGCACTGAGCCAAAATCTCAAAAGCAGTAACTACCACTCTGAGGACCTGAGAGTACAGAGATGACACATAGGACTCTATGTACATCTATACAAGGCATATCAGCCAGTGTCTCCACCTGAGAATTCACTGTTGTCCCTGTTGTTGTTGTTGCTGTCCTTCACCTATTGAAGGATCTCTGCCTCCTCATCCACGTCCACCTAAAAATGTGATTCCCACAGGGGTGAGACAATTGTAAATTGTCCCAACAAGAGATATAACTCTCCTCCAGAAACATTATTATTGTAGTTTAATAGGATAAACCTGGATAGAGGAATCATAATTGTTTAACATTAGTTATTTCATTGTCTAACAGATTAGAACATTATTCTTATCTAAAGCATTGCAGCTATAACTTGATAGAGTATCATGTCACTTATCCATTAAGGAATATGAAGAACATGTATAACATTTATTCACTATAGAGTTATAACCGCAGCATATACTCTCTTCAGGCTTAGATCACATAGCTAATTCCTGGCATTGCCTTTGTGGAGTCATGGCATGTAGCCATATTCCTTTAACAAAGTATTAGGATCTTAATCCCTCATCTCATCAAGTACATTTCCATTTCTTAACAAGTTCATCATCATGATTATAGAATATGGGTATTTGAACCCTTAACTCATCATAGAATACTTGTTACCACTTATTAGGTAACTTAATACCTTCAGGTCATCTGACCAAGGACGTTATGATTCTTGCTACACAAAGCATTCCACATAGTTCGCAAAGCTCATATCACCTCTTGTTACCCTTTAATAGACAACAAGGCATATTATGGCTTATAAAGCCCATAAACAATTTCAATAATTAAAACATCATATGGCACACACGACTCATTAATTTTCAGATTACCTTTCACTGAGCAACAAAGCATATGAAGGCTTATAAGGCCTATAAAACATTTTCAATATACAGAGCATCATATCCCATACTTGGCTATGCTCATCATCTCAACATACCTGCATGATTAGTACTCATGATAACAATTATATATCAGTACCATGCAATACAAGGGTTTTCTTATTACACTCAAAACTCATCAATCTGTATTTGAATTTCACATAGGATTACCTTGTGTTAAGACTTCACATAGCATCACCCTGTACTAGGGTTTCACATAGCATTATCATGTATTAGGGTTTATTATATCCTATTACCCAATTTAGGGTTAGGATGCACTATTCACATAAGATTAGGTTCATCATGTCCTTTTACCCAATTTAGGGTTTATTGTAACATTACATAACATCACCCTAGATTAGGGTTTTGTATCACATTCATCATCCTATATTAGGGATTTACACATCATTACCCTGGATTAGGGTTTTCCATAAATAACCATATAGGTTCTCAAGATCATATTATTAATGATCAAGTCCTATTTCATTGCTTCACACAACTAGGAATCAATATGGATAACATAAGTATTCAATCATACTTATTTATTCTCATCATTCATCATTAAATGAATTATCAACACAAAGTATGAGTTTCTCTCTCATCTTTACCAGAATATGATTGCATCATAGTTTATTAGTTTGGATTAACCTTTTCATAAGGCATGTTAGCCTACACTTATCAAAGTGCATTACATCTCAACGTAACAATTGATATGACACACTTCATGTGTCACTCATCCAAATATATTGGATCTAAAACACGTCAAGGTATATCAGTCTTGAGGTGTTGGATGTGATATCTATCATATCTTGATGTATCACTTCCCTTATCACCTTTATCTTACTTGAGTTCATCCACTTATCTTGTATTAGGGTATTCCTCATCCTAATACTTTATGCACCATTTCATCACATTTATCATGTAATGTATTGGTCATAAGTCACTTATTTAGAATATACAACCATTTCCAATGATATGGACTCATCCTTGAGTTAGGAACTATTGATATAAGGATATTCATTATCAACTTCTCTAGATGTTACATCTATCAATATATTAATCGCTAATACATTATTAGGAATATGATTTTCCATATTTATAAATTGAGGTTCACATAGAATTTCCCATAAATATGGATTTTACCAATATCACTCTTCATTAGAGTTTCACATAACATCCTTCTAAATTAGGGTTTCACTTAGTATTACCTGAAATTAGGATTTCACTTGACATCTCCCTCAATTAGTGTTTCACCTAGCTTTGCCCTAATTTAGGGTTTCACATAGCTTTGCCCTAATTTAGGGTTTCACATAGCTTTGCCCTAAATTAAGGTCAAGGCTCATTAATCTTTTCAATGAGGGTTTCATGATCTCATTATTATGGATCAAACCCTGATTACATATTATGTTCATTTTAAAAGTGTTGAGGTTTAACCATAACATGATTGTCACTCATGTAGGGATTCCTCTTCTCTCATCCTCTCTAGGATTTCAATTACTTCAATCTTAATTAGATTAGGCCCAAACAACTTGAATGAAAGGTTGTCACAACATATCAAATCATTGCTTTCATAAGCATCAAGAGTTAACCACTCAACAAGGTACTAATTACCCTAGTACCTCAAAGGTACAACCATTGTAATCACATTTGATTTACATCATTAATAATCAATTAGTTAATTGACCTTTAGTCACCTTAGGTGTTCAAATGGTTTGACCAATTGAACCTCAAATATTCTTGGTCACTTAGACTCCAAACAGTCTTAGTCACTCAGACATTGAATGGTTTGAAATCGTATAAGCAAAACCATAATGAAACCATATGGACATTTCTTACTTGAAACCACTTGGGTTTCCAAACGGTTTGAGACCGTTTGGTCTCAAATGTTCTTGAGACCATTTAAGAAGAATGTTTGGTCCAAACCCTCTCAAAACTGAATGGACCAACAAGGTCTTTCAACACTTATCAATTCAGGGTTTCAATCATTAAACCCTCTATCAACTGAACTACCGATTTGTTCTTCAAATGAATCATTGAATCACCCTTAAATTGTACCTTCAATTAGGGTTTTGAACCCAATTGAACTAAGGTTTATAATCAAGAAACCATCAATTAGAATATTGAAATCGAAGAACCATCAATGATTGAAATTGTGGAACTAATTCAATTAAAATTGTTGGATCATCATCAAACCATGAAATGACCTGACCTCAAACGGTCTTGAGGTCATTTGGATAATATCCAAACGGTCTTGAGACCATTTGACTCATCCCATCATTGAAATTTATAAAATTCACTTAGAGTTTGCATCATTGAATCGATCATCAATTTAGCTATTGATTATATTTCAATTTGATATGACTGGGCCTTCAACCATCCAATCATACTTCATCATAGACTTACAAATGGTCTTGGTTGACCTCCAAACGGCCTTGAGACCATTTGGGTGACCTCCAAATGATCTTGGGACCGTTTGGGCTAGTCAACCCAAAAATTGATTCAATTACTTAAGGGTTCCACACTCAACCCGATTAGGGTTTGCATTTAAGGAATCATTCACAATTGAAACCTTCAAGATAAAACCAATTGAAACCATTGGATCAATATCCAAGTACAACAGCATATTTCCTAAAATGGTCAACCATTTCAAATGGTCAACCACTCCAAATGGTTTGGAACCCAAACCTCCAAGTGGTTTGGAAACTGTTTGGTCACCAAACAGTTTGGTAAAACTGTTTGGACCAAATGTTGAAACCGTTTGCAATAGATATTTGTGGAGGTGAGTGCTTATGATGATGTTATCATCATCAAGCTATAAACCCACGAAGCTTGCTGTGATTTTCATGGTGATTGCATCAATCAACCAAATAAAATTTCAGAAACAAAGAAAGAATCAACAATTGATGAAGATATGGAATCAATAACAAAGTTCAAGGGTTCAAGTTATATAACCCGCCTTCAATTGAGCTTCAAAGCTTGTAGATTCATGTCAACAATGGTAGAAGAAGCTTTTGAAACCCTCCAAAGGCTCGTCCTCAAGCTTAGGAGTGAAAAGATTGGCTAGGATTGAAGATGGAGTGAAGATAAGAAGAAATCATGCATTGATTTTCGATTTCCACCATGGAATCAAGGTGAAAGAAGGTCAAGAAGCTTACCAACAGCTTGGGGGTCATCTTCCTGTTCCTCTAAGCTCCCTTGGTCGTTTTTTAAAGCAAGAAGTGAAAGGGGTTTCTAAATTACCCTTTCAACTTATGGATAAAGGAGCATATATATGAATTTTATTGAAAATTCATTAAAGAGAGAGAAAGTAGGGATTATCTCTTCCATTTCCTTGCCACTTGCTCAATTCCCTTACTTAGATACGAGGCTATATTCCTTGCCTCATATTCCTCTCAATTATCCACGATTTAAAGGAAAGAAAACTAAGCACCTTAAATCATATTATAATAATATCCATAAGTGAGTGGATATTTCTTTTTCTTATAATAATGTGAGTGAGTTATCCACTTCCTTTGGATATTTTCGTGGCCTAGAAAAGGCACAAAGATGTTCACACTTGAGAAAATTCAACCATCTTGTTTTTTGGTTGAAGGCCCTTCAATTATTTTATTTATTTTTGCATTAAATGGAAGTAAAGTTCCAATTATGCTTAAATCTTGATTATTTTAATATCAAGATTCTATCTCCTCCAAAGAGGTACAAATGAGACGCCCCTCTCATTTTCTTTGCTCTACATGATGTAAAGAAACATTAGGGACTATTTTGAAGTGGTAACTTGCATATTGAACCCTAGGTTTAGGGTAAATTGCACATTACTCCAAAACTAGGTTTTAATGCACAAACATTGCTTTATCATCTCTTTCTTGGTACTCAGGCTACCATAAGCCATACCTCTACATCATCTTCATTCTCATGATGCTTTAACACATGAGGAACATCTTATCATGTAACATTTGCAATTTAACCCCTTGACTTGGGTAATTTGCACTTTAGTCCAAAACAAACAAAACATTATTTTCAACATAGTTCAAAATAGACTAAAATTGAAATATAAGTTCCTCTCGAGCCTTTATTACTTTTCAAAAGATAATATCAAGCATATAATTATCTTTATTAAACAAAACATCTAGGGTTAAGCATAACTCAGATCAGGGATGTTACATTGTCTACTTGGCTGATACCCTAAGTGTCCCCTACTTCTTGGCCATACTTTAGTTAAGGACCTTTCTCATCTACAGATATTCCCTCTCATCTACTCTATAGAAAAATTTCCCTATCATCTTTATTATATAAGTATTTCCCTCTCATCTCTGTGATATAAGGTTCAGAAAAGAGTCACTCTATTTAGAAGTCCTAAGGACCGAATGATAAGGATTATTAGGGTATCCTTCACAAAGTGTAACATTAAGAATATTAATAATTAATAAAGAAGATTAATGAAACATGATATGATTCAAAATATATATATATAGAATATATCATTTGTTTTATCTAATTTTTAGGATGCCTTTGAAAACCTGTAGGTGTAAGGCATCTAAAGAATCATCCTCTAAGAAGAGGAAAGAACCTGAAACTCCTGGAGAACTTGATTCTATGAAAATGGCTAGAGATAGGTGGGAAGAACAAAATAAAGTCCTCTAGAAATCATGGAAATCATTTCCCTAAATGGAACCCCTGAACCCGGTTAATCTAGGAGGAAGGAGGTGATTGTGCTAGATTTCATCAAACTTAACCCTGACACCTTTTGGGGAGAAGACTAGCCCAAGGTGATGGATAAGGCTGAATCTTGGACCCTATCTATGGAAAATGCCTTCCTTACCCTAGAAGTACCCAATGAAAAGAAGGTCAGATTTGTCACACACCTGCTTAATGGAGGGGCTAAAATCTGGTGGGAAAACTACAGTGGGAACAGGGGAGAAGAAGTGGATATGATGGAATGGGACGTCTTCAAAACCCTCTTCACTGACCATTTTATGCCAATAGCTAAGAGGAAGAGGAAGGAGAGGATGTTCACTGAGCTTAAGTAGGGAAATCTCTCGGTGGCTGACTACACCTGAAAGTTTAGGCTTCTAGAGCATTATTTACCTATTAAGACTGAAGATCTCTTCATGGAGCACTATGTTGACTGCCTAGTTGCTCACATAAAAAACCCAGTCATCGCCTCCCATCCTACGAGCATAGATGAAGCCCTAGATATGGCCCTCAAGTAGGAAAGGGAACATGGTTTGCAGAAGCCTTCCAGCATGGGATACCTAGGGTTAACCATAATTGAGGAGGATGAGTCTAGGAAGTTCCACCCCGTCCATAATAACAAGGGATCAGGAAAAGGAGGAGGTTCAGGTAAAGGAGGACAGAAAAACTACCAGAAACAACAAAGGACAACTCATCCCTAGTGTAAGACTTTTGGGCATTTTCATCCATCTTTGGAAATCCTATAGTAGGTGCTCCACCCCCTCAGGGACACAGCAATGCCAAAGTATTCACAGTGACTGTAGAGAAAGCTAAGGCAAATCCCAACCAGCTTGTGGAAAGTAACCTAAATTCCTTTCAAATATATAATATCGTAGTCAATGCTTTCAAATTATTTATAACATAATTATCATGTGTAAGCATTGCATTCTTAAATGATAATCTTGTTAAAGATTTATTCTATTCTAGATCAACAAACACATTCATTTCTCAAAATCTAGCATCTATATTACACCTACATATAAGGGACTTGGGATATATTCTTGATGTGTCAACTCCTAGTGATAGAATACTCACTGCATTATAGAAAATTGATGTCCTACCTCTGAAATTCGAAAATTATGACATGCCCTTTATATTGATCCTCTTAACTATAGAAGACTTCGATATTATACTTTATATGAATTGGTTATACAAGTGTCATGCTCTGATTGACTGTAGAAACAAGATTTTAGTCCTCTCTCAACCTCATTCTTATCCTATGGTGATCCCTAGGTGAAGCATATTCTGTAATAATATTATAATTTCCTCACTTAAAGCTTAAGAGCTCATTTCTAAAGGATGTAAAGTCTTCCTCGCATTAGTCACAGAGACCAGTCCTAGTAGTGGGCTTGTAGAATGATTGGAGTTTCTTGATGTATTTTTGGAGGAGCTTCTTAGGTTGCCTCTAAATAGAGAAATTGAGTTCTTCATAGATATTCTACCTGGAACCACTCCGATTTCTAGGGCACCATATAGGATGGCTCCTTCTAATCTTTTGGAGTTGAAGAAACAATTACAAGAACTTCTCGATAAAGGTTTTATCTGTCCTAGTGTTTCCCCTTGGGGTGCGCCTGTTCTTTTAATAAAAAAGAAATATTGTTCTATGCTTATGTGTATTGACTACCGCATGTTGAACCAGACCACTATTGAAAATAAGTATCCCCTCCCTTGCATTGATGACCTCTTTGATCAACTTTATACAACCAAAGTTTTCTCTAAAATTGATCTTCATTCTATCTACCATCAAATTAATTTCATGGACTCTAACATTTCTAAATCTACATTCCAAACTCATTATGGGCATTATGAATTTCTAGTGGTGCCATTTGGGTTCACCAATGCACCAGGCGTATTTATGAATCTGATGAACAAAGTCTTCCAACCTTATCTTGATGAGTTTGTAGTCGTCTTCATTGATGATATCTTAATTTATTCTGACTCTATGGAGAAGCATTGTGAGCACTTGAAGGTAGTCCTTGAAATCCTTCGAGCTCATAAATTCTATGGCAAGCTCTATAAATGTGAATTCTGGAATGATAAAGTCATTTTTCTTGGCCATGTCATTTCTGGGGGTAACATATCTATTGATCCCACAATATTATTTGTTCTTCTTGATTGGCGACCTCCATGAAACCCCTCGGAAATCTAGATCTTCTTGGGCTTAGCTAGATATTATCATCTATTCATCCCAATTTCTACTAGTTGCACTTCCTCTGATTAAGCTTACTCAGAAGGATGAGCATTTCATCTGATCAGCTGCTTGTGAGTCCAGTTTCTAGGAGTTGAAGTAGAAATTGACTTCCTCTCATGTTCTAGTTCTACCTTCTGGCAATGAAGTATTTGTGATCTTCACTGATACTTCAAGAAATGGGTTAGGATGTGTCCTGTAATAGAATAGAAAGGTGATGGACTTTTTATTCAAACAACTAAAACCTAATGAACTTAATTATCCCATACATGATTTGTAATTAGCTACAATCATTCATGCTCTCAAAATCTGGAGGCACTACATGTATAGGGTGATGTTTGATATCTTCCCCGACCACAAAAGCTTGAAATACATCCTGACTCATAAAGACCTCAACTTGCATCAATGTCGATGGATTGAGTATCTGAAAGTCTAAGATTTCACTATTGGATACCATCCGGGAAAAGCTAATGAGAACAATATAGATTCTAGAGGACCTTCTATGAGCTTGTGTTCTTGATTGGAAAGGCTCATGGGACCACTATTTTACTTTAGCTGAGTTTGCATATAATAATAGCTACCAGGAAAGTATTGGGATGCCTCCCTATGAAGCTCTCTATGGTCAACCTTGCAAATCTCCATTACCCTGGGATGAAATTGGGGAACAAACTTTGATGAAATCTGAGGAGATGCAATTGTATACAAATAAAGTTGCACAGATTAGGGAAAGGATGAAGTGGACACATCATAGGTAGAAATCTTATGCAAATGCTTACCGGTAGGAATGTCAGTTCAAGGAAGGTGATCATGTTTTTCTAAATATCAGACCTATCCAAGCCTTTGCAAAGAATAAGGGAAATCTTAGTCCTGACTATGTTGGACTATTTGAGATCTTAGAAAGGGTTGCTGAATGTGCTTATCATCTTGCTTTGCCACCACAGTATAGTCCCATGCACAGTGTAAGACTTTTGGGCATTTTCATCCATCTTTGGAAATCCTATAGTAGGTGCTCCACCCCCTCAGGGACACAGCAATGCCAAAGTATTCACAGTGACTGTAGAGAAAGCTAAGGCAAATCCCAACCAGCTTGTGGAAAGTAACCTAAATTCCTTTCATATATATAATATCGTGTTCAATGCTTTCAAATTATTTATAACATAATTATCATGTGTAAGCATTGCATTCTTAAATGATAATCTTGTTAAAGATTTATTCTATTCTAGATCAACAAACACATTCATTTCTCAAAATCTAGCATCTATATTACACCTGCATATAAGGGACTTGGGATATATTCTTGATGTGTCAACTCCTAGTGATAGAATACTCACTGCATTATAGAAAATTGATGTCCTACCTCTGAAATTCGAAAATTATGACATGCCCTTTATATTGATCCTCTTAACTATAGAAGACTTCGATATTATACTTTATATGAATTGGTTATACAAGTGTCATGCTCAGATTGACTGTAGAAACAAGATTTTAGTCCTCTCTCAACCTCATTCTTATCCTATGGTGATCCCTAGGTGAAGCAGATTCTGTAATAATATTATAATTTCCTCACTTAAAGCTTAAGAGCTCATTTCTAAAGGATGTAAAGTCTTCCTCGCATTAGTCACAGAGACCAGTCCTAGTAGCGGGCTTGTAGAATGATTGGAGTTTCTTGATGTATTTTTGGAGGAGCTTCTTAGGTTGCCTCTAAATATAGAAATTGTGTTCTTCATAGATATTCTACCTGGAACCACTCCGATTTCTAGGGCACCATATAGGATGGCTCCTTCTAATCTTTTGGAGTTGAAGAAACAATTACAAGAACTTCTCGATAAAGGTTTTATCTGTCCTAGTGTTTCCCCTTGGGGTGCGCCTGTTCTTTTAATCAAAAAGAAATATTATTCTATGCTTATGTGTATTGACTACCGCATGTAGAACCATACCACTATTGAAAATAAGTATCCCCTCCCTTGCATTGATGACCTCTTTGATCAACTTTGTACAACCAAAGTTTTCTCTAAAATTGATCTTCATTCTAGCTACCATCAAATTAATTTCATGGACTCTAACATTTCTAAATCTACATTCCGAACTCATTATGGGCATTATGAATTTCTAGTGGTGCCATTTGGGTTCACCAATGCACCAGGCGTATTTATGAATCTGATGAACAAAGTCTTCCAACCTTATCTTGATGAGTTTGTATTCGTCTTCATGGATGATATCTTAATTTATTCTGACTCTATGGAGAAGCATTGTGAGCACTTGAAGGTAGTCCTTGAAATCCTTCGAGCTCATAAATTCTATGGCAAGCTCTATAAATGTGAATTATGGAATGATAAAGTCATTTTTCTTGGCCATGTCATTTCTGGGGGTAACATATCTATTGATCCCACAAAATTATTTGTTCTTCTTGATTGGCGACCTCCATGAAACCCCTCTGAAATCTAGATCTTCTTGGGCTTAGCTAGATATTATCATCTATTCATCCCAATTTCTACAAGTTGCACTTCCTATGACTAAGCTTACTCAGAAGGATGAGCATTTCATCTGATCAGCTGCTTGTGAGTCCAGTTTCTAGGAGTTGAAGTAGAAATTGACTTCCTCTCATGTTCTTGTTCTACCTTCTGGCAATGAAGTATTTGTGATCTTCACTGATACTTCAAGAAATGGGTTAGGATGTGTCCTGTAATAGAATAGAAAGGTGATGGACTTTTCATTCAAACAACTAAAACCTAATGAACTTAATTATCCCACACATGATTTGTAATTAGCTACAATCATTCATGCTCTCAAAATATGGAGGCACTACCTGTATAGGGTGATGTTTGATATCTTCCCCGACCACAAAATCTTGAAATACATCCTGACTCATAAAGACCTCAACTTGCATCAATGTCGATGGATTGAGTATCTGAAAGTCTAAGATTTCACTATTGGATACCATCCGGGAAAAGCTAATGAGAACAATCTAGATTCTAGAGGACCTTCTATGAGCTTGTGTTCTTGATTGGAAAGGCTCATGGGACCACTATTTTACTTTAGCTGAGTTTGCATATAATAATAGCTACCAGGAAAGTATTGGGATGCCTCCCTATGAAGCTCTCTATGGTCAACCTTGCAAATCTCCATTACCCTGGGATGACATTGGGGAACAAACTTTGATGAAATCTGAGGAGATGCAATTGTATACAAATAAAGTTGCACAGATTAGGCAAAGGATGAAGTGGACACATCATAGGTAGAAATCTTATGCAAATGCTTACCAGTAGGAATGTCAGTTCAAGGAAGGTGATCATGTTTTTCTGAATATCAGACCTATCCAAGCCTTTGCAAAGAATAAGGGAAATCTTAGTCATCACTAAGTTGGACTATTTGAGATCTTAGAAAGGGTTGCTGAATGTGCTTATCATCATGCTTTGCCACCATAGTATAGTCCCATGCACAATGTCTGTCATGTATCCAATCTGAAGCCCTATGTCAAAGACCCCAGTCACATTCTAAATCATGAGCCTCTAGATTTGAAGGATAATCTAACTTATGTTGAATCCCCAGTCAAAATTCATGATTCCAAGACAAAGGAGCTTCGTAATAATCAACACATAGATATGGTCAAAGTTCTTTGGAGCCACCATGATCACTCTGACGTCACCTTGGAACTCAAGTATAAGATTGAGTAGAAATATCTGCATCTCTTCCATGTCGTATGAATTTTGAGGACAAAAATCTTAAAAAGGAGGAGAGAATGCATAGAGTGCATTTTGACATATATTTTCTCTCTCTTACAATTTTTTTATTTCCAGTAATACCCTTAACCATATCCCTCACTAATTTGAATAAAAGGACTTATCAATTTCATAAAATGCAAACTCTAATTTCACATTAGGGTGATTTATATATCATATGATACATAGTCAAATTTATTTAGTCAACTTTTGAATTTGAATCTCATTTTTCACCATATCTAGACAACCATAACATGAACCACTACCTAAAATTTCACTTTTATTGGATAATGCATTTAAAAGATATAAGCCTTGGAGATAATGTATACAATTTCATTTATTTAACCCTAAGACCTAAGTTGTTGTTTATTCGATCAATATGTTTGCCATTTGATGTGTCATGCAGCCAAGACATAGATTGTAATCTATGGGGTCTAATTTCGTCCATTGAGGAAAGATCAAACGACTGAAAAGTTATCTCCTACCCACGAAAAACTCGGCCCGGTGATAACAACCTGAGTCACCTGATCGATTTTTCCCAAGAATTATCCTCTCCCTCATTCGCGATTATTGAAGAACAAATATATTTTCCTAGGTGATATGAACTCAACAGACCCTGACTCTTTCTCCTTTTCCCTTGGATCGGGGAGAACAACCTCACCCAAAACTATGACTCTCACTGGCGGTGGTTCCCATGTTAGGGCTTCTCCTCCTATGCATCCTCACTCCTATATAGGACCACCAGTAGCTCTGCCCTCCGTCCTTCGGTCATTACATCACCTCAATTTGAAGACATCAGTGCCCAAGCACCCTACACACCACCATCACCTTCAACCTCCAACACCATCACTGCCCCTATGATGGAGTGGACTTTTGGATTCCTTAATCATCCAATGACATAAGTGAAATCATAAGGTTGAATAATATTGAGAGTTCTAAGGTTTTGACATAGTAGGTGTGTTGACGTGATGTTGATATCATGATTAAGATATCTCTTTTTAATGCCTTCTTGAGGAATTTAATAGAATAATCAAATAGATGAATTTTGTCACCAAATTTGAGTAGAAGGTATCTTGAGAGGTAAGGAAGTTATGGTTAAAGTTTGGTGGCAATAAAATATTCCTATAGGAAGTTATAGAGGTTTGATTTTGGTGAAATAGCATGCATTTTGATGTGTTTTGGACCTAAGTTGGTGATCTTTAATCTTTGTCATGTGCCCTAGTTTAGTTGAGGATGTGCGACTCTTTTCTGGCCATTGGATCGCTGATCCTAGGTTGTGGACACTCTGAAGGAGAGGCCACGGATCAGAGCGTCAGCTCAGGACCTTGGATGTCATCTAACGGTAGAGAAACCTTCTCCTACCTTGCAGTTACTGCCTTAACCGAAGGCAACAACCATGACGTCGCATTGTATGCTGATCATGGACTTGAATGTTATTTCAACCCAGCAGTTGTACTCGCCTCTTTCCAAAGAGTTGGGTTAACCTCAGTTTCAGTCTGAACAACCAAGTGATGAGGGATAACGAGCTCCCCTTTTCCTCCACTTCCCCACTACAACATACAGGTGGTGGCCAATGGTGTAGCATGGAGTTAGAGGCAAGGACAGAGGAAGATAAGAGAGGGAAAGGAGAAAGAAGTCTGGATAAGTTGAGTGTGGGTGTTTTCGTGCCATGTATCTGTGAGTTCCATGGCTGTCGAGGCCAAGGTTCGAAGGAGATGAGCTCGGAGTTGGGGATATCGATCCAAGGCTCTACAACTCAATCCAAGAGTCCCTTCAGGTCGTTGAAGCTCCGAAGAAGCTTTTTAGTGCCTCATCCATGAGATTCGAGGATGGGGAGCCTTTTTCCCCTTTCCTAGCGTCGCGGTGGCCGCCATGGCCAGTGAGCTCGTGGACATGGAGCTCCAGAGGAGAACCCTAGGAGTGGAGTAGATGTGGGCATCTGGAAGAGGTAGCCGAATCTAATCGTGGCCCTAGGTGACATCAAGGAGCTGTGAAGCTTCTGGGGTTGCTCGTCGGAGCCAAGTCATGCGGCGACGGCCCTGTAAAACAAAGTCTCAGTGGACTCGTGCGTCTGTGTTATGAGAGACAAGAGAGAGGGAGACGGACCTATCCAGGAGCTGAGAACCGGCCAGCTCAACCCAATCCAAGTGCTGAAGACCTCCGGCCCAGATGACGAGCAGTGCCCAACTTACCGGACATGTGGCGCATCCCCATTGGCACAGAGAGGTATATTGCCCAGTAATTCCAGTAAATACTTAGATCTTGCATAATTCATAGTAAATAGCTCGTTTATCGGAAAAATACATATAATATACCAAATTGTTCAAAAAAATGCAAAGAATAATATGAAAGCATAATATCCTACTTTTGATGCACTAATAATAGTAATATCATGTAAGATGTGAAATGCTCATATGATGGATAATAAATATCAAACTATGCCCTAAAATTATGAGAAAATACTTGTAAATCATATTTCATGTTTATAATGCATATGATGTCACATATGGTCATGTTGATACACCAAAGCATATAATTTGATTAATATGTCTAATTAGGGCTAATAACACTAAAGATGATGCAATTAATACATGCATGGTCAATAAATGATGAGATGTACAGAAAACCCTCATATATGTAACTGGAAGCTAATGTGGAACTCTGATATCAGTTATATGCACGAAATTCATGTTATATGAGGATGAACCTTGATACATGGGTTGTAACCCTAATTTCAATAATGTATATAAACTAGGGTTAATATGTGCACCAAAAAGGAATCTGGACCTAAGGTTCAGATTATGTATCTTAATCTGGATCATAACATCAGTAACATAAATCCCACATAAGGATGATGATTAATCAAGTGATAATGTATATAACATAATGATCTAAGTGAAACCCTAAAATGGACATATCTAGGGCTATTGATGATGTGAATCTGATGATAGTATATGATCTTGTCTTAATCATGGTTGACCATACATAGATGACATGAGGATATGATGATTAGGTTTGTTCTTGATCAAGGTACGCCATTACCTCTTGCTTGGCTTATTATACTTTATGCTTGTGTTATATGGTAGTAAAGACTTGGCATATGATATTGATTGAAATGATTGTCTTGTATGATATGTTGCTTGAATTTCCATACTTATGGCTATGAACACCTGCAAACATAATATAAATGTTCCAACATAAGATAGCTCATAAACCACTAGGTGGTAGAGTGCATGCATAATGATCACAAACCACTTGGTGGTAGATCATATGATGTTTGTATAATGATCACAAACCACTTGGTGGTAGATCATAAGGCCTAAAGATGTCAAAACCACTCGGTGGCAGATGCACGAGATGTATGATGGAAATGTGCTTAAAATACGTGTTCTCTTTTGTTAATGAACATCTTTGAGCAAGTATATGATTTTCTTATATTTCTTTACAACTGCCAAGTTTTAGTTTTATCTTATTGCCAAGATATGATGAGAGGTATATAAAAGACACGTAGGCGTACTCAGTACAATATTCTTGAATATTGTATTGATGTGTATCGCATGTAATCTTTTGTTTAGGTTGTGGTTATGCTCTTGAAGATCCAGGATAGTGTGAGTTGTGTGGCGAGCTGATGTACAGGTGGACCTGTTGTCTTGAGATCATGTAGTTTAGTGGCAGTACATGTATATGTAGAAGTTTTCTGTTCAATATGTAATATCAAATGTTGTAACAATTCATGTTGTAATTATATGTTGAATGGTGAACATGTGTGTATGGTTTTATTATTGTTCATGTACATGTGCTATTGTTGTTTCCTTCTGACTCCCTTGATATTCTCTTTCTTAGCCTAGTGTGTGGTGTTTGAATTGGGATTCTCACTGAGGTGAGGGTTTCAATTTGGATGTCACACATCAGATTAAGTTTTAGAAAATTCGGGGATGTCACAGGTGGTATCAGAGCATGAGCAATAGCAAAGCCTGACATTTTCTCATTATGCAACTCAAAACCAGAAAACCTTGAACTTAATAATCTTTAGGGTTAGATTAGTCATCTTTTAGACACTAGATCTGACCTAGCCCCTAGGTTATCACCTAGATGTCTGAGAACTAGGTCTAGACTGGTGCTTGTTGAGTAGCAAGTCCTTAGATATCGTTCTTTCCTTGGAGTGCAGTGGTATGGGACGTTGCACTATTTGGAAATGATGTGCATCAAGGGAAGAGAAACCCTAGACATATTGTGCATGTTGTCTAGAGTAACTACACTAGTCTACCCCTCGTTCTCACCCTATTCACTAGTTTTCATGACACTAGACTCTCTACTATGTGTGGGGCACTCATTTTCTGGATTTGGTTTTGGATTCCAATTAGATCGAACCTTGATAGTTTTCTCTACGCATGATTTATCAGAGAAAAACTATATAATATTTTATTATATATATGTATTACAAAAATGTGTCTCCACACATGTACGAGTAGGAGGTGATCATGCAACCTAAGTGAAAGTGAATGACATCAGTCTAGAAGAGAGAGTAGTTCTAGATTATATGTCTAGAGCCTTGTTTGATATATGTGATAGATAGAATAGATGAAATAAGTTTTGATGATATGATGTAAGTCTTATATAGATGACATAAGATGGTCTATGATAATCTATGTTTGTCTTTGAGGACTCAAGTTTGGTTTTGAGGTTTTGAGATAAGTTTTTATGATGCAAGTATGCATTCTTTTATGAGATAAGATAAGATAAGTTAAGATAAGATGTGAGTCAGCATGAGCCTCAATCTCTTTTACGAAGGAGGACCTCTAGTGTTAGGACCAGTTTTAGGGTTCACTCCAGAGAGAGTGATACCCATTGGGAGAAGGTCAGAGAACCTAAACTCCAAGATATGAAAATTATGAGATATGTGATATGATATGTCTTAAACTAGACTACTCCTGAGTGATTGAGATGAGTTGTATTATGAATGATTCCTTTAGACCTATGGAACCCTAGATGTCCTTGAGAGGACTAAACCCTAGAATCAAAGAGAGTCTAGTTACATATGTGCATGTGAATAAGGAAATATGAGTGCCTACCATCTGGGTGAGGGAGAGAGCCCAAGACCCTGGAGGAGGTTTCTATGTTAGTTTCTGTGAAGCCTCATGCTCGGGTTGGTGGTTCCCATATAGGAATCTAGTGGTGTGTATATAAGAGAAAGAGAGTTGAGAAATAGTGTTTCATGGGTATAGAACCTATGTAGGGTATGTCGTGTCATTTTGTGGTTTGGTTTGTGCCTATGTGGCTAGAGCTTAGAAGGCTATCACTAGTGCCAATGAGGTAATCCGAGAACCCTTGACCAAGAGGAAAGATAAAGTATAATCATATGTGATACTCATAGAGATGAGTGAGCTCAAAGAGACTGAGCATGGAACTACCCTCATGAGATGGGCTAGGATAACCTCAATTGGACTAGATGAAGTTTTGATATATGTTTGAGGAGTCACTTGTATAAGTTGGTTTAGTACAACCATGATATAACAAAGATAAAATGTGATATGATCTCGATGACGTGATATATAGACATGATATGATGGAATCCTAGAGATGGTTTAATAGATATCAATGCATAAATGGTTAGTCATATACATGAATAATGATGCTAATGTGAAATTTTTGGTTAATATTGTGATGAAATCATTAGTAAATGTTGCAATTTATTATGAGTAATGAAATAAGGTCATATGAATGCAACATGTTACATGAGGTGTTAACCTTAGTGCTTAATAAAGATGAAAAATATAGTTTGATAGTTAACACAACATAATGCTTATAACACCTTGATACGATCTAGATGGATAATGTGGGTTAATTATAGTTAACTCCCTCTTAAAAGGCATATGTCAATGATGAACATGTTCAAACAATGAACTAAATAAAATGATTATGACACCTTGATATAATGGGTTAACTCCTTTGGAACATGATAATATGATGTGGAAATCATAATGCATGGGTTAAGATAAGGATGCAACCCTAGCATATGAGATATGTAATGACATAACCTAAGTTTCTAAACCCTGAGTTTAACCTTGAATGGAGTGTTGGTGCACCAAGATGGTTGTAAAACCCCCTAATAGTGCTTTGGATACATGGTTCTAGGTAACCTTGTGGATATGTTAGACATAGAATAGTGCGTACATGTGGATGAAGACATGGTAGTTTTCTGTGGAGTACGAGTATGGTTGACTTTCGAGGACGAAAGTTCTATTAAGATGTATATGATGTGACAAAGTGGTTTTCTAGCTTAATTCTGAGGATGGAATTTCTTTTAAGGTGTGTAGGATGTGATGAAGTGGACTTTTAGAGTCCTTAATCATCCAATGAAATAAGTGAAATCATAAGGTTGAATAATATTGAGAGTTCCAAGGTTTTGACATAGTAGGTGTGTTGACGTGATGTTGATATCATGATTAAGATATCTCTTTTTAATGCCTTCTTGAGGAATTTAATAGAATAATCAAATAGATGAGTTTTTTCACCAAATTTGAGTAGAAGGTATCTCGAGAGGTAAGGAAGTTATGGTTAAAGTTTGGTGGAAATCGAATATTCCTAGAGGAAGTTATGGAGGTTTGATTTTGGTGAAATAGCATGCATTTTGATGTGTTTTGGACCTAAGTTGGTGATCTTTAATCTCTGTCACGCACCCTAGTTTAGTTGAGGATGCGCGACTCTTTTCTGGCCGTTGGATCATTGATCCTAGGTTGTGGACACTCTGAAGGAGAAGCCACGGATCGAAGCATCAGCTCAGGACCTTGGATGTCATCTAACAGTAGAGAAACCTTCTCCTACCTTGCAGTTACTTCCATGACTGAAGGCAACAACCACGACGTCACATTGCACGTTGATCGTGGACTTGAATGTGATTCCAACCCAGCAGTTGTACTCGCCTCTTTCCAAAGAGTTGGGTTAACCCCAATTTCAGTCCGAACAACCAAGTGACGAGGGAGAACGCGCTCCCCTTTTCCTCCAGTTCCCCACTGCACCGTACAGGTGGTGGCCAATGGTGTAGCATGGAGTTAGAGGCGAGGACAGAGGAAGATAAGAGAGGGAAAGGAGAAAGAAGTCTCGATAAGTTGAGTGCGGGTGTTTTCGTGCCCTGTATCTGTAATTTCCATGGATCCCGAGGCCAAGGTTCGAAGGAGATGAGCTCGGAGTTGGGGATATCGATCCAAGGATCTACAACTCAATCCAAGAGTCCCTTCAGGTCCTTGAAGCTCCGACGAACCTTTTTTGTGCCTCATCCACAAGATTCAAGGACAGGGAGCCTTTTTCCGCTTTCTTAGCGTCACGGTGGCCGCCATGGCCAGTGAGCTCATGGACATGGAGCTACAGAGGAGAACCCTAGGAGTGGAGTAGTCATGGGCATCTGGAAGAGGTAGTCGAATCTGATCGTGGCCCTAGGTGACATGGAGGAGGTTTGAAGCTTCTGGGATTCTCGTCGGAGCCAAGCCGTACGGCGGCAGCCCCGTGAAACAGAGTCTCAGCGGACTTGGGCATCCGCATTACGCGAGACAAGAGAGAGGGAAACGGACCTATCCAGGAGCTGAGAACCGGCCGGCTCAACCCGGTCCAAGTGTTGAAGACCATCGACCCAGATGAGGAGCAGCGCCCAACTAACCAGACATGTGGCGCATCCCCATTGGCACAGAGAGGTATATTGCCCAGTAATTCCAGTAAATACTTAGATCTTGCATAATTCATAGTAAATAGCTCATTTTTATCGAAAAAATACATATAATATACCAAATTGTTCAAAAAATGCAAAGAATAATATGAAAGCATAATATCCTGATTTTGATGCACTAATAACAGTAATATCATGTAAGATGTGAAATGCTCATATGATGGATAATAAATATCAAACGATGCCCTAAAATTATGAGAAAATACATGTAAATCATATTTCATGTTTATATTGCATATGATGTCAGATATGGTCATGTTGATACACAAAAGCATATAATTTGATTAATATGTCTAATTAGGGCTAATAACACTAAAGATGATGCAATTAATACATGCATGGTCAATAAATGATGAGATGTATAGAAAACCCTCATATATGTAACTGGAAGCTAGTGTGGAACTTTGATATCAGTTATATGCACGAAATTCATATTATATGAAGATGAACCTTGATACATGTGTTGTAACCCTAATTTGAATAATGTATATAAACTAGGGTTAATATGTGCACCAAAAAGGAATCTGGAACCTAAGGTTAAGATTATGTATCTTAATCTGGAACATAACATCAGTAACATAAATCCCACATAAGGATGATGATTAAGCAAGTGATAATGTATATAACATAATGATCTAAGCAAAACCCTAAAATGGACGTATCTAGGGCTAATGATGATGTGAATCTGATGATAGTATATGATCTTATCTTAATCAGGGTTGACCAGACATAGATGACATGAGGATACGATGATTAGGTTTGTTCTTGATCAAGGTATGGCATTACCTCTTGCTTGGATTATTATACTTTATGCTTGTGTTATATGGTAGTAAAGACTTGGCATATGATATTGATTGAAATGATTGTCTTGTATGATATGTTGCTTGAATTTCCATACTTATGGCTATGAACACCTGCAAACAAAATATAAATGTTCCATCATAAGATAGCTCATAAACCACTCGGTGGTAGAGCGCATGCATAATGATCACAAACCACTTGGTGGTAGATCATATGATGATTGTATAATGATCACAAACCACTTGGTGGTAGATCATAAAGCCTAAAGACGTCAAAGCCACTCGGTGGCAGACGCATGAGATGTATGATGGAAATGTGCTTAAAATATGTGTTCTCTTTTGTTAATGAACATCTTTGAGAAAGTATATGATTTTCTTATATTTCTTTACAACTGCCAAGTATTAGTTTTATCTTTTTTCCAAGATATGATGAGAGGTATATAAAAGACATGTAGGCGTACTCAGTACCATATTTTTGAATATTGTGTTGACGTGTACCGCATGTAATCTTTTGTTTAGGTTGTAGTTATGCTCTTGAAGATCCAGGATAGTGTGAGTTGTGTGGCGAGCTGATGTACAGGTGGACCTGTTGTCTTGAGATCCTGTAGTTTAGTGGTAGTACATGTATATGTAGAAGTTTGTTGTTCAATATGTAATATCAAATGTTGTAACAATTCATGTTGTAATTATATGTTGAATGGTGAACATGTGTATATGGTTTTATTATTGTTCATGTGCATGTGCTATTGTTGTTTCCTTCTGACTCCCTTGATTTTCTCTTTCTTAGCCTAGTGTGTGGTGTTTGAATTGGGATTCTCGCTGAGGTGAGGGTTTCAATTTGGACGTCACACATCAGATTAAGTTTTAAAAAATCCGGGGATGTCACAGCCCCGCTACCTTAGAGAATCTTCCTCTAATCCCACACCATAAGCACATTCACCTCATTCCTGAGATGCTCCGTGGTAACCCATAATAATCCATGATGCCCTATAACCTTGAACTCACCTACTTGTCGGTGACCTTCTCCACCACTGCGGGGACATTGAGCTCCAAAGGGATATGTCTAGTGGGACCTTGATGCTAGAGTGTGTAGCGGCCTTGCGAGGCTAACTGCAATTTCACTCAAGTGTGATCCCCACAATCCATGTGACTAGACCTCGTTGGAGTTTCACTGGATACCTGGTCACGTGGTTTGAACTAGGAGGAGATGCATATGCGGCTCCAGTTTGGAGTTGAGGTGGTCCACTCACCATGTGCCAACTCAGCGAAGGGGGTCATGAGTCAGCGTGGGTCAGAGAGGCTATGTGTGCACTCTTGGATCTAGTCCAAGGAAGATCCATACTCTTGGTTCAGTAGACCAAGGTAGTGGCTCCACGGTGAGACTTATATACTTCTATTTATTTTTGTAAAAATATCTATTAGCTAGGAAAATTCTAGAAAATGCTAAGAATATCAGATAATAGTGAAACCATATATATTTTTTATCAAAAAACTACCAGGAACCTAATGAAAATGCTATCATAACCTGGACCCGCCTCCTTTTCCAAAAATAGTAGCCTAAAGTTGTAATGATCATTTTATTATTATCATATTGTGTAATAATAGTGACTCATGGTTGAGATCTTATATGTGGACATGTAAAACCCTAGTTGAGTCCCTGGTCTTCATACATCTCGAAACCTTAATCAAAGATGATTAGTAAATCCAAAGATATTGGAAACTTAAATTCTAGCTTCTCTCTTTATATATATTTTGGACTTTTGCGTAACCTTGATGAAATGATGATCTAGATCTGATAAGAAACCCTAATCATAGATTTGATCCTATGACTCCAAAATGAGTTGAACTCCATAAATAATCCCTTATATAAACATAAGAAGGTCATAATAACATTGAGTAATGAACAAACCCTAGTCATAGGTCATATGGACCAATAGTAGCACTATACCTTGATTTTCTCTTTCAGGGTGATCTATTCTCTTAATCTAGACTTGTTGAAATCTCGATCTGAGATTCATGGTACGTGATATAAGTATAAGATTATCTTTTGATGGATGATATAATTATGAGTAATTTCTTGCATGTAATTGAATAATCTTATTGGATGTATATCTATACATATTGTCACTCTTACACCTTGAACACTAAGAACACTAAGGAAAGAAAATGGAATGTAGTTACTGATTGTTCATTAGTCTGCCTTTTAGAGAGGGAAAGTGTTATTGTTGACTAAAATCTCCCTAATGGTACAAGGTACATTGGGAGATCCTTAATGGACAAGGTACGGGGATAGGGACCAATAGTATAAGTGTTGATTGTGCTAAGTCCACCATAGTAATACGTGTCCATTGAAATATGATTATTAATTTGGGTTTACCTAATTTTCTACCTTAAATAATGTATTTCTCTTCTTTCTTCTTTTTTAGATACTTTAAATGTGCCAACATAGTATAGTAAATTTCAACCACATACCAACTTTATGTTGATCATTTTTTTCTCATATTTTCTAGGTTCAAGGAACAAGTAATGCATCTCAAAGTACCTGAAGAAATTAAATAAAGTTCATGGAGGATGATTAGCTAGATGGCTGCCTCTCATTTTATTTTTGATTTGGTTAGTTGTTTCATTTCATTAGATGATGTGTAGGATGTCTATGTCCTATGTATTTTGTTTCCTTAAGAACTCATATCTCTTTCCAATGAATAATGTAATATGACTCTTCTATCTTTATGAATGATGGTGTGTGTGGCTACTTAAATGATGTATGTGAACAACAATCCAGGTACGTATTATATACTAGTTGGCAATCACAATCCCATATATTTTTCCTTTTGACATCTTATATATATGAGTGCACACATATCTAAGGAATGTAATTATCAAGAGTTGACAATCACAATCCCTTATATTTTCCCTTTTGAATGAGCATCTAGCAAAGCATCTATCAAGAGTTGATGTGTGTCTAGTTGCTTTTGGGTTTCAAAATCAGATCTATATTCCCCAAAATGTTGTTGGTCATACCCCCATTGGAATATGGATAGAAAGGTTCCTGATAATGGTTATAAAAAAAAATTGGGTTAGGATTTTCATCATACCTACTAGGATAGGAAGACTCAAGATTATATAAGGTGCTACCGTAATCAGGGGACACATTAGGACAATATGGTGATAGATGGTTGTGATAACCATTCGACTGGTTTTGTGAGCCATAATTTGTTGACCACTCCATTTGAAAAGATTTTTTTACAATTCAAAAGAGAACTAAAGATTTGTATAAGACCATAAATTACAAAAAAAAAAGCTAAGGGATTATGAAACAAGGTTAAAATTTACAAAACTAACTAAAATTACATTTTTGTTAACAAACTAGTGCATTTGCAGAAAAAAAACGTACTCCTAGAATGGAAACTTGACAGAAAGAGGAGTAGCACTTCTGGAATGTTACTCAGAAGGCATAAAAAATGAAACAAAGTTTTTCAAAAGTTTTTAGGGTTCGAGAAAACAATTTGTTGTCTCCAGAAACGGCGCCAAATCATTAATGCGTCGAAGTGCACTTACAATCACTAAGATAATTACCCTAGAGTTTAATCCTTTTTCAACTTTTCGATTAAGGATAGTATAGAAAGGGTCGATCCCACATGACAACTTTATTAAGATTGTTAAATCTAAACCCAATTATTTGAAGAACTTGTTATTTATTTTTGGTATTTTGAGATTTGGCACTTTTGGTGACGGGTATACAATAATTACAGGACTGCTGCAAATTGTGCAATTATACTCCAAGAATACTTATCCCATTTCCTAAAAAAATCCAAGAAAATATAATTAAAAATCTACTTAAAGAGAAAATATAATATAATGCAATTAATTATAAAACTAAGAAAATAAATAACAAAGCAATCCTAAAAAGATATCTAAAAGAAGTAAATAAAAATGATGAAAACACATTTATCAAAATACCTCGGACTTGAATCTTTGCTTGTCCTCAAGCAAATTAGATTGCAAATAAATTCCAATTCATACTTTCAAAATGCCGTCCTCACCTTAATAACATCACTATAGTCCTCGCCTACAAATTTTGGCCAAGTGACCCAATCTCCTAGAACCACATAACATAAAATTGTATATTCCCTATCAAAACAAATGTCAAATCTAGATTCTAAAATAAGAATTTGTAGATAAATAGGCTTCATCTTACTTTTGCTTTGACAATCTCAATTTTTTTTTGGAAATTTGTTCCACAAGAACAGGACGAATTTGGGGGGTGTGAAAATAAAGAAGGAAGTGATGAAAAAATGTCGATCCCTCCTCTATTCGACTTGGGATATGAATTTACGGAGTTGTGGCTACATTGGACACAATTTTTTATGTGCACTTTTGGCATCTTTTGATGGTACGCCCCTTTGTGGGGTATGGGGTTTTCATTTTAGGAAGCATGCCACCTCGGACTTGATTTTTGTCCGGTGGTGATTCTTTGGTTCTCTTTTTTAGAAGGAAAAAAGAGGGAAGGAAGAGATGTTCATGTGTTTATAACTTCCAACATTTTTTTTCATATATATTTATTAGAGTGTGTCATTTCTCTAGTTCGATTATCCTATAAATCACATCATACAAATTTTATAACAAGATAATTCATTGCTTAATTATAGGGAAACATTATGCTTGGTTCTAATTGATTCCTTATGACTTGCCAACTTTTCCAAGGAGTGATGTTATTTTAGGGGTCCTAGGTGACACGGTGGTTTCAGACATGGAAATTTGTAATAAATTTTGCAAAACGTTTTACTAAATTCAAGGGGGTAAAATTATAAACATCTATTCAAATTGGCCGACTAGATAAAGGCCAAACTAGAAAATTGAAATTTTAGCAAATTTTTGAAAAATTAAAACTTAACTACATAAGATGATGAGAATTTTCTAAAAAGTAATATAGAGTGGGTGGAAGGAGTACATACCACCCACCTCCACCTCAAACTTAAGATTTTGCTCGTTTCGAGCAAAATTTAAATCCAGAATGGAGGGAAGAAAATCACTGGGATCACCAGGAGGTCCTGGTAGCTCAAAAATGTCTAGTTGAAAGGGATGTTGATGATGGTTGTAACTTTGAACAAAGGAGCTTCATGGTACACCCAATGGATGGGTGGTCGTGGAAGCTTAAAGATGCTTTCATAATGTCTTTTGCCTTGCACTCCTTCCAAAACGATCCGCACATCTTCCTTTAGCAGTAAATGAAATGCCAAAGAAGGATGTGGATTGGGGGAGGTTGGTGGGTACCCAACCAGTAACACATGCAGTGCCAGATGTGCAAGGTTGGGCGGAGGATTTGGCTCAAGTTCCACCCCTTCATATTGACCTACATATAGGAGAATTGATGGTGATATGAAAGAGATAACTACATTTAAATCAGCATGATAAGTATTTTTGCTCTGATCAAAATTCATGCAATCAACCTTGGGATAGATGGGATTCATGGTTGATATAGCATGTAACTCTAGTTCCTCTATGCAAGGAGTTCCCACGGGTTCATGAGGGATAAAAATGGGGGCATATTCCTTGCATCCAGCGGAAGGGGGCATGTGGACCTCTTCTAAGGGTGGTGTCTCTCCTTCTAGATCAGTTGTATGTGGAATGAGATTTGTCTGTGATAAAATATGAGGAATTATTTTGTAATCAGGGATTGGTGATTCCTTATCTAGAATAGGTTCAATCAAAGGGGATTGGTGATGGATAACATCTGGAATTATGTTAAGGATGGGAGGATTTGTTGGATATTCAAGATAAGAATGACTCTTGTGATGTGACTTTTTATACTCAAGTAGTAGAGTCTCTAAAGGAAAGGTAGGGATACCAACGTCCTCATCACACACAAAATATGGCTCCATGGTTTGTGTTATTTCTTAAGGATCCGACATATATGACAAAAAACGTGGATCATCATCGTCATCTTCGGGAAGAATCATCTTGGATTGTTCGAGATCTACATGGGGAGTATGTGATTGGGCCTCTAGTAAGATAGCTAGCAGGGTTTGTCAATTTTCTAATATTTTTTGTTGATCTTTTGCTACTTTTTCCAAGACTCTAATATGCTCCTCCTGTTGATATGTATATTAATTTTCATAATAAGGTTCATAACCCCCAAAATTTTGTTGGTTACCCCCACCATACCCCCCATAAGGATCTTGGTCTTAGTACCCCTCATATTGATTGTGGCATTGCTACTAATAATAGTCTCCAGGAGATGTTGGATTGAAATTTCCATTACATCCACTTTGGCTAGAAGACTTGACATTACAAGGTCTCACCATAACATGATGAGACACATTTTGACAATTTGGACTCGTTGATTGGGCATCTAGCAAATCATCTATTAAGAGTTGATGCGTGTCTAGTTGCTTTTGTTTCTAAATCAGATCTATATTCCCCCAAAATGTTGTTGGTCATACCCCCCATTGGAATATGGATAGAAAGGTTCCTGATAATGGTTATCAAAAAAGTTTGGGTTAGGATTTTCATCATACCTACTAGGATAGGAAGACTCGAGATTATATAAGGTGCTACCGTAATCAGGGGACACATTAGGACAATATGGTGATGGATGGTTGTGATAACCATTCGATCGGTTTTGTGAGCCATAATTTTTTGACCACTCCATTTGAAAAGTTTTTTTTACAATTCAAAAAAGAACTAAAGATTGGTACAAGACGATAAATAACAAAAAAAACTAAGGAATTATGACACAAGGTTAAAATTTACAAAACTAACTAAAATTACATTTTTTTACAAACTAGCACATTTATAGAAGAAAAAAAAATGTACTGTCGGAATGGAAACTCGGAAGAAAGAGGAGTAACACATCTAGAATGTTACTCGGAAGGCATAAAAAATGAAACAAAGTTTTTTAAAAGTTTTTGGGTTTTGAGAAAACAATTTGTTGTCCCTGGAAATGGTGCCAAATTGTTAATGAGTCGCTTAGCACTTACAATCACTAAGATGTTTATCCTAGAGTTTAATCCTTTTTCTACTTCCGATTAAGGCTAGTGTAGAAAGGGTCGATCCCACTGGACAACTTATTAAGATTGTTATCTCTAATCCTAATTGTTTGAAGAACTTGTTACTTGTTTTTGGTAATTTTTAGATTTGGAACAGAAAGTAAAAGTCGAGTTTTGGGGGTTGATGATTAACACTAAGAAAAGAAATATAAGAATGAAAATGCACTTAACAAGAATGTAAATTTGCCCTATCACAAGGAAAATTAAGATTGTTGTTAGCATAAGAAAAATTATTATGAATGAAAAGACTAGGATTAAAGAAAGCAAAATCAAGCGGTGATTAAATCAAGAGATAGGAATCAAGGTTTTAGGGGTTTTCACCGCTTTAGCCTAGGAAAAAACAAACTAATCCTTAAAAACAACAGATTCAATAAAGGAAAGTGAATTAATAAAAATTCACTAAAGATGGACTCTACATGAGCCCATTGGTCCTGGTGATGATGCTTCTTAGTTCATTATCCTAAAAGAAGAAGATCCACAGTCATTTCAAAACTCCTATGTGATTGGGTTTGTTGTTCTAAATCCGAACTTCTACGATCATATCCATCCGGATTAACTTTTGATCAAACCAATTAATTACTTTGATACATCAATTAGTTATCAAACTCAAAAGCCATCTAGAATCATTTTTAAATAAAAGTTGATAAAGCCATGGCTAAGGGGTTATTCCCCTTTCCTTGATAGAGAACTACTCACTCATGCTTCTGGAGAAAAGGGAGATGGAGAGAAGAAGAGTTCTAGCCATAGTCTAGTCTTACTAAAGGATAGTTCCTTAGGCTAGAGTCAATGAAATGGTCGATGCTTAATCCCTTGCTCCATTCAATGGAAGAATAAGAGGAAGAAGAAACTAGATCTAAACGATCAAAGTAAAAGAACAACAGTTGAAGGAAACACTTAGCTTGCAAAAACTAATCTTTATTGATGGAAAGAACATAATAACATAAGAACATAAGAAGATTGCTCAGAAATCCCGCACAAAGGTGATACAAAAGATGATGTCAAATATGGATAACCCCCCTCCTTTTATACGAGAAGGAGGGGGTAGGCTGCCCAAAAAAGAGGGGAGAAAAAGAGATGGAGCTGTCTTTTTGAATTTTCTAGATCTGGTCAATAGATATTTGATAGGCTTTTAATTGTCTTGACCATGTAACTCTCTTCAATGTAGATTCCCATAGCAGAGATTTTTAACATATTTTTCTCCCATAAAAAGAATAAAATCGGTCCAAAAAAATAGGATATTATTTTAGGAAATTAAATTTCCTTTCAAATGAATACTTGTACACTCAATTTGAACTTTGGATGCAAGAGATATGGCACTTTTGGTGATGGGTATACATTAATTACATGACTTCTGTAAATTGTGCTATTATACTCCAAGAATATTAATTCTATTTCCTACAAAAACTCAAGAAAATATAATTAAAATTATACTTAAAGAGAAAAGTATAAAATAATGCAATTAATTATAAAATTAAGAAAATAAATAACAAAACAATCCTAAAAAGATATCTAAAAGATGTAAATAAAAATGATGAAAACATATTTATCAGGCTGCTCCATAAGAAATCACTAAGCATGATTTCCATGCGATGTAAGACTGAGTAAGGGATTTCACCTTGCCGTAGCCAATAGTTAATCAGACCCATAGCACAGTGCTTGATGAGGATGATCATGCATGCCATGGATATTTTTTAGCCCGGACACCTTCTAGTCATGTCTTTGATCCTATCCAAACACTCGTGAAAGTGTCTGCGTCTGAGATTACCCCCTACCATGGGGAATCCCAGATACTTGGTTGGCCATCCACCACGTTGAACGCCCAAGGTTACAACTAGTTCAGATTTATGCTTGCATGATTTGGAGATATAAATATCTGTCTTTCTTGGGTTGTATTTCATGCATGACTTCTTTCCGAAAAGAAGGATAAGGTTCTTCAAGTTATTGAGATTGTTCTTCCTTCCTTCAACAAAGATGAGAACTTCATCTGCGAAGAGTAGATGTGACACTCCTTTCATTTGCCTGACTGAATAGGACTTAATTAGCCATGAAGAAATCAACTTGTCAATCATTCTACTAAGTCCTTTCATGGCAATGACAAAAAGTAGTGGTGACAGAGGATCACCTTGACGCATGCCATTAGTGTTTTTGAAGAACCCTACGATACTACCATTGAGAAGTAGTGAGAATGAAGGTGTGGTAACACATTGTTTTACTAGGTTCATCCAGTTCTCACAGAAACCCATGCTCCTTAGATAGGTCCAAAGATAGTTCCAGCCCACTGAATCAAAAGCTTTGGTGATGTCAAGCTTTACACAAGTAGAAGGAAAGATGTTGAGAGTGTTGAAATTTAAAGTGAGTTACGCAGCTAGAAATGAGCAGTTCTCAATGCTTCTACCCTTTACGAATGCTCCTTGGTTGATAGAGATGAGTTTGGGCATTATATTAGCAAGCCATCTGGTCATAATTTTAGTGATAGCTTTGTAGAGCATTGAGCAGCAGGAGATGGGCCTATAATCCACAGGTGTGGAGATAATGTCCTTCTTTGTAATAAGCGTGAGAAAGACATGGTTAATCTCTCTAACCATGTTGCTACCTACAAGAAACTAGGAAATAGCTTAAAGTAGGTCAGTTTTGATAAGTTCCTAGTTGCTTCTATTAAAGAATCCATTAAAACCGTCGGGGGTAGGGCTTTTATTCGTCCCTATGCTCCAAATAGCTTCCTTGAGTTCCTTCATATCCAGCAACTTGCATAGATAATCATTGTCTACATTAGATACTTGCTAAAGCCAATCAAGATCAAGATTGTTGTCATCGTATTCCTCTTGTGTCTGGTTGTACAGGTCTTCAAAGAACTTGATAGATTATTTTGCAATGTTTTCTTCATCCACCAGGGTATTGCCATTATTGTCAAAGAGTTCGGTGATAGAATTTATTACATCTCGTTTTTTGACAATCAAATGGTACAATTTAGTATTACAATCCCTATTGGAAATCCAATCAAGACGATTGTGTTTCCAGTAATATTTCTCTTCCACTTCTGAGAGGGTTGATAGGCGATCATATGTGATTTTTTCAGCTTGTATAAGATCACTGTCAAGTGGATTTCTTCTAAGAGCTGCTGATATATCTGTCATTTCTAGTCTCCCTTTAGCAATCAGATTTTTAAGATTGACATATTTTTAGCCCATCTTTTTGTTATGTTTTAGGGGAGACAGAGAAGGCAGCGGAAACAAAAAATTTTCTCCCCCAACCCATACCGAGGAAATGCATCAACGTCTATATAATAGGAAAGGATGGTTTGTGGAATCATACCTTGTCCCGAGGCTTGCTCGGCGACAATACCTCGCGCAATGTGCGGTCTTCAACTCCGGTCTTGGACGGCGTCTGTGCAGCTCCTGGTCGCACCGGGACTGACGACTCCTCCTCCTACCGGACTGTCGGATGACAGTTGTCCTCCTGAGCGGCAGTGTCCTCCCGCCTCTGTAGTAGTCCACACGGACCACCTGGAACTCCACTCTCCTTGTCCCACAAGGAAGTGGAAGGATTCACACCCTCCTGTTGACGTACTAGTCGCCAACACACTCTCCTGCTACCAGTTGCAACTCCCCAATACCCCTATATATATAGGCGGGTCATGGGACAGGGTTCTCTGTGTCCCGAAATATGGGACTAAAGCAGGAGTAGAAGGGTTCGAGAATTTTCCACAAAAAGCAACCGGTTCACAACTTGAAACGATCGGTTCACAACTGAACCGATCGGTTCGGCCATTGAGCCGATCGGTTGGACCTAAGCCGATCGTTTGGGGCACTCCAACTGATCGGTTGGTTCCCTGAACCGATCGGTTCATGGTCCTAATCCGGCTCAAAAATACTTTCCTTGTTTCGTTCTCAATTGGTATCGTATACCAATGTTATTCCCAATCGAATTGGGCAATTTGAAACCAAAGGAAAATTCTTGCCGACATGACTTTCCCAACTGGTCGGTTGCACCAGTTGAGCCGATCGGTTCAACTCTTGAACCGGTCGTTTCAACCTGGGCGTGAGCCGATTGGCCTGGACACTCCAGCCGACCGGTTGAGCACCTCAGCCGACCGGTTCAGCACATGAGCCGATCGGTTGGGAGCACAGGTTGGGAAAAATCAGTCAATTGCGATTTCAATCAATCTGATACTCCAATCAATGCGTCCAACACCTTGAACCATATGATATTGAGCTATCGACAGATTGAGTGTTTAATTGAACTACTAAACTCCTTTAGTAATCAATCTAAACATTGATTTGTGGACAAAACTCCTCTTCCAGGTTAAATCCTATGTGTGTGACCCTGCAGGTCCATTTCACATTGGCAGTGAAAGTCCATAACACTTATGACTTCACAAGCAAAGAGCGGTGCCTAGTCACACATCATTGCTACCCAAGTGAAAGTAGAAAGTTGGAGAACAACTTTCATCCTACAATCCGTGAATGGTGTTACAATGAATGTATAATTCCTTTGTCACTGATATCACGAATGAACTCAAGGCATGGAACAGTCATCCTGTCAACGTTCATTCACTTTCTTGATCTCAGAGTAGATTGAAGGAGATATGTATGACATCAATATCACATACTGATTCACACATGCGTGCGCACGCCTATCTCAATCCTACTCATCAAGTGGCCTTGGATATCAAACTCCCTCAGGAGGGACAAATCCCATATCTATCACTCACCCCTCAAAAGCCCCATGTGTCAAAGCCACCCAATCATCACCTTTATAACAACCCATGTTTCAAGACTGCGTTTGATGATGTCAAAGTGTGCCCAACAACATGTGTTGAGTGCAGTGATTTCAGGTCTAAGAATCACACTCACCACCATCACTGTGAGTACTGACTGTGACTACCATCTCATGGTTCCATGTGTCAAACTCACGGTGGGTCTGTCCGGTACCTTGTTCTCTAACAAGTACCTATGTGTTTGGTTTGATATCTCTATATCATGACTAATGAGATTCTGTCATCAACCAACACCACAATCCAGTCTTGTGTGTCATTGTTGTCTATCTACCTTTCACAATGACATCCGACTAGGGACATAACAAGAATGTACAAACTCTTAGCATCCGTATGATCTCATCGTTCAGGTCCTTAACCTGAAAGCATACGTCATTGAGTACTATCATTCTCTATACATTCAATTTGTTCTATCACTATCTCATATGACTGAACCAGATAGAATTGGAAGCTTGCCTTTGATGTTTATCAAATCAATCTTAATGTATCCCACCAATCATCCCATGATTGGCTCTCAGGGCATACATACCAACAGACTCCCACTTGCACTGCGAGCCAATCACTCTTGAATCATATTCATAGTGATCTTCAAACATGTCCCACATGTCACTGTGCTCTAGTGCCAACATAGTGAGTAATGGCAACACCTTTCCAAAGTCTGTATAAATTGCATGTCTCTCATCTCTTCGCTGTACGTCACACGTATGAGATGGAGTTGCCATAATATGCGATCTAGTATTCCTTTGCTAACCTTTAGCCACATTGCATGATCAAGGATTCTAGACTTGTCATCAATGACTGGAATATCTATAAGTTCATCTCATGAACTTCTAGATCCATATAGTATCCACTGATGTTCTCTAACACACGGATACTCGGCATTTCCTTTTAAATGGTTTTATTGGAACACTTCCAATTATCAACAAACTTCCACTTTTATACATCCTATGTATATTTTGCAATTAATTTTCTGTCCTTTCGGAAGTTCGCATCAATGTAACTCTTTACATCGAACTCTTCCTTATCTCCATAGAACTAGTACTTCCCAAGTACTTATCAAGTTCTTATGGTATTCCAATAACCCTTATTGGAAGTAGACAGACATCCACTCGTCATGTCCTACATACGAGTTATCAGGATGAGCACATCATATTTCCATGTCCTACATACAAGATGATGAATGCATTTTATTCTTGCCATGTCAATACATGCAAGATAATGGGATGATTGCATACATGATAGATCCATATCTATTCTTAGTGTTCCCATTCTTCATAAGAATTGGACACTTGGCCTTGGGATACTAATATCCATATAATTTGGACAAGTTTTCTCCCACTAAATCTGTGCATACTGAACCCTTCAGTACAGATTGCCAATGTATGCTCTCTCTTTTCAGGTCAAGAGGTTTTTCGAGAACTATCTCTATAGATCTCTATTCCTATCACATAGGAAACATCTCTATCTTCCTTAAAGATAATTTCCACTTTTGGATTTCCATTCTAGAACATTTCCATTTCACATCAATATGTGGAATGTGAATACGCTCCCACTAAATCACAGATCCTTTCTTTATCTTTGACATATCAGTCAAACTCTTTGACTATATCATCAAATTAAAGATCCAATTTTGAGTTGCTTATACTCAATCAATCACATTGATTAGTCCATTGTAACTTATAGACTTCATTTGCATTAGTGGATTCATAAACCTTATAGGTTGTGTCACGTACACATCCTTGTTTTATTCCTCATAGGAATGCGGTTTTAGTATCCATATGCCAAATGTCTTAGTCATTAAGTTGCAATCAACAAGCATCATCCTTCTCAAAATGTTATCCATGTGTCTTAACACTTAAGACTCATTTGCACTTATGGATTTCATCCAATGAGTGCTACCATCAAGGTCATACCTTATGGTTCACATGGAAATCATTTAGGATGTAATGGTCTTTATACCATAACTCAAAATCTGATTCCTCATATTCATCTAGATAGTTGACTCATCATATGAACAACTCATCACATAGATAATTGAGGTGTATCTGTCAAGAATATAAGAATTCACAACTCCTTGTGATTCTTAATGTCCTTTATTAGTGTGGGGTATCCTTTTATTAAGAAGAATTCAGTTATTTGATAATCATTCTCTAACTCCTTAGAGTATGATTCCTTCTTGATTTAGACATCACCATGTCTTAATCATGAGTTCACTATGATACACTATCATAATCACTCATAAGGATCTCAAACATTTGGTCCAAGTATTTCATTCATTGATCTCATCAAGAATTAATACTTTACCAAATTTGTACTTCATCTATGATAATCTTGAACACTTCAAGATGTTCATATTGGTATTTGTCTAAACACCATTTGAAGTATTAGCTTTTGTTCCAATTGGTATGTAAATACATCACATGTATTATACCTAATAGGATAATCACTCTCCCACTACCTTTAGTGAAGATTGATTAATCATGTCCAGGATATTCATGTCTCTCAATGGTTCTCTAACCAAAAGAGTCTAGGTTTATCCATCATATGGAAACTAGAAATGAATTTCTCATGATTGATGCTAATTTGATTGTTTGAGTTATCAATAACTTTAGGTATCATTTTATCTTATGCATACCATGTATCACAAGATAAACAAGGCATTGCCACAAAGATCATATCTTTGAGATTGAAACATCAACTTTATTAATTGCCATCATTGTCATACAATATGCAATAATAAAGTGTTTCTATCTATTAGCAATATATGAAATAGCAGTTCTCAACTCTATTTCATGCCCTTTAGGCTGAAATAAACTGAAAGATACTCCTATCTATGGCAGCAACACTTGCTCCAATGATGGGTACTTCTTTCTTGGTCCTTTCACAAAGGCCATCACTTCTTTGCGGATATTACATATCATATATGACATATCCATACCTTGGTATCATATACCTCGGATAAAGAAGTGGTTCATTTCATGATACCTTAGGTGGAGATCTCCATCCCCTCCTTCATCTTCTTTTGTTCTTCCAGATATAGAGGGCAATCCCTCATACACCCTTTCCCCATGTGCCTTGAGGCTGAAGACGGCTTGGATTTCTGGCTAGCATCAGAACACTTCTTAGCTTTGCCCTTGTCCTTGCCCTTAAGAATTACCTTTTCTTTGATCACATCAAAGACTATGGTATGTCTTTCTTCATCTTTGCCTCTACTATCCTCAACATGTCCAACAACTCTGTCAACGCTTGTCAAAGTTGTTCATGTTGTAGCTTATCATGAATTGTATGATTCTCACAACATTTGCAGTATCACACCAATAGCCAACTCTTGGCTCAGATGGAATCCTTCTTAGTCAGGTCTTTCCACATACCCAATCACATTGAGTGTGTGAATACCTTACTGGATCTCCTTCTGTCATGCCATACTAGGACAGTGTTTTGGAGACATCATATGTCTCATGTTGTCTCTGCAACTCACAGTTCAGAGAACACAACATCAAGCACTCTTCATCAATGTCATCCTTGGTATGCTTCCATAAGCATACTTTCAGCCATTGATGTGGTGGGATCGAGTTCATCTGGTTCTGGTATAACTAGGACTTAGAGATTTCGCTCCTTGATTGAGAACACTTCTCATCGTCCTAACCAGTCGTGGAATTATTCCCATTTAATTTGTTGGTCTCAAAGACCGATCACAAATAAAGTGATTTGTTGATTAACCATTTATATTAACAAAAGGAAATATATGCAATTTTAGTCCAAAACTCTTTTGACTTGTTTGATTGATTTGAAAAGTTGACGATAAAATTAGGCCTTTAATTAATTATCGCTCCCACTATTTTACTTCAAATTGATAGCCCTCACCATCAATTCAGAAGATTGCAGCGTACAACCTTCTAGTGGGCAAGATCCTGAAATCCTCTAAGCCATGGACCAGCTAGGGCTGTCACCCACAACATAGATCTCTCAGGTAGGAAACTTTTGCCAATTGCATCATATGCAACTCTTGATAAGATGTCATATACAACTCTTTGCAATGATCATCTCCATGCCTCAAGGTACTAGATCCCATCTAGATCACCTTGTTAAGTCCGACCCAAAGAAAACACGATGAACATGCACCCTGCTAGGGCAGACCCACACATTCATCCTTCACGCTTCCACGAGGTAGACGGTGCACCACGCTAGGGCGTGCCCACACTTGGTCGAACAAGTTTTTCACGTGTGTCGCATTTGGAAGGCATCTAAAACTTAATATTTTAATGAGGGATTTGGTTTTATATACATATACATATCCAATCACCACAATACATAGTACGTATCATATACATGCTATATCCCACAGAAAACATGCACAAATGATAAAAAGCGATGATTATGGCCATCCTAATGTGATTCCTCAAGCCAAGAAGAATCACAGTCATCTAGGTCTACATCACATGCAACCTGTACAAGATGAACATCTGTGCATTGCCATCCGAGTTGATCAACTCATCACATGAATGATCTGTACTCTCCAGCCGGTCGTCTGGGTGCCACCAGCCGATTGGTTGGCTCCTCCAACCGATCTGTTCGCCTGGTCATCGTGCATCTCGTCATGTCCGCCACCCGCTCGTCTCGCTCCTCGAACCGGTCATCAACCGATCGGTTCACTCCTTGAATCGATCGTCTGGAACGTCAACCGATCGGTTCACGCCTTGAACTGATCGTTTCACCTGTCGTCTTGATGTCCGCCGGTCTTCGACATAACAGGAAATAAAATCTATCCTAATAATTACATTGCTTTAAAAGGGAAACCCCGAGTTACATTCGGGGGGAGCAAAGGTAGGAAAGAATCTCGAATTATTTCGAGTTACATCAGGAATAAGAGAGGGAAGATTGGTGCGCAGACCGAGATGCAAGCAACCACAAACAACCACACACAGATAGGGGTTTATATGCCATAATCACGCTACACACATCCACCACAAAACTCGTTTAAGGGCGACGCGTATCAAGTGCATTAATAATACATATCATATATGTAATTAGGGATTTGTGGATTTAGGATTGGATATGCATAAAGCCGATATTATTCGCATCGTATGCAATAAATAAAGGCGACAAACCAAAATCGATCATATCGATATTCCTAAAATATAGAGCAGTTGACGTGGCTCTGATACCACTGTTAGGTTTTAGGGGAGACAGAGAAGGCAGCGGAAACAAAAATTTTTCTCCCCCAACCCATACCGAGGAAACGCGTCAACATCTATATAATGGGAAAGGATGGTTTGTGGAATCATACCTTGTCCCGAGGCTTGCTCGGCGACAATACCTCGCGCAATGCGCGGTCTTCAACTCCGGTCTTGGACAGCGTCTGTGCAGCTCCTGGTCGCACCGGGACTGACGACTCCTCCTCCTACCGGACTTTCGGATGACTGTTGTCCTCCTGAGCGGCAGTGTCCTCCCGCCTCTGTAGTAGTCCACACGGACCACCTGGAACTCCACTCTCCTTGTCCCACAAGGAAGTGGAAGGAGTCGCACCCTCCTGTTGACGTACTAGTCGCCAACACACTCTCCTGCTACCAGTTGCAACTGCAGTTGTCCTTCCCTTGCTGCACCTCCCTTTTGCGGGAAGCACTTGCTCGGGCTCTCTCATGGTTACCAAAACCAGAGAGAACGACAACTTCGCAAAGCAACCGGCTTGCATTGAGTTGTACTTTGAGAAGCCCCCAATACCCCTATATATATAGGCGGGTCATGGGACAGGGTTCTCTATGTCTGGCAATATGGGACTAAAGCAGGAGTAGAAGGGTTCGAGAATTTTCCACAAAAAGCAATCGGTTCGCAACTTGAAACGATCGGTTCACAACTGAACCGATCGGTTCGGCCATTGAGCCGATCGGTTGGACCTGAGTCGATCGTTTGGGGCACTCCAACCGATCGGTTGGTGCCCTGAACCGATCGGTTCATGGTCCTAATCTGGCTCAAAAAGACTTTCCTTGTTTCGTTCTCAATTGGTATCGTATACCAATGTTATTCCCAATCGAATTGGGCAATTTGATACCAAAGGAAAATTCTTGCCGATATGACTTTCCCAACTAGTCGGTTGCACCAGTTGAGCCGATCGGTTCAACTCTTGAACCGGTCGTTTCAACCTGGGCATGAGCCGATCGGCCTGGACACTCCAGCCGACCGGTTCAGCACCTCAGCCGACCGGTTCAGCACATGAGCCGATCGGTTGGGAGCACATGTTGGGCAAAATCAGTCAATTGTGATTTCAATCAATCCGATACTCCAATCAATGCGTCCAACACCTTGAACCATATGATATTGAGCTATCGACTAATTGAGTGTTTAATTGAACTACTAAACTCCTTTAGTAATCAATCTAAACATTGCTTTGTGGACAAAACTCCTCTTCCAGGTTAAATCCTATGTGTGTGACCCTGCAGGTCCATTTCACGTTGGCAGTGAAAGTCCATAACACTTATGACTTCACAAGCAAAGAGCGGTGCCTAGTCACACATCATTGCTACCCAAGTGAAAGTAGAAAGTTGGAGAACAACTTTCATCCTACAATCCGTGAATGGTGTTACAGTGAATGTATAATTCCTTTGTCACTGATATCCCGAATGAACTCAAGGCATGGAACAGTCATCCTGTCAACGTTCATTCACTTTCTTGATCTCAGAGTAGATTGAAGGAGATATGTATGACATCAATATCACATACTGATTCACACATGCGTGTGCATGCCTATCTCAATCCTACTCATCAAGTGGCCTTGGATATCAAACTCCCTCAGGAGGGACAAATCCCATATCTATCACTCACCCCTCAAAAGCCCCATGTATCAAAGCCACCCAATCATCACCTTTATAACAACCCATGTTTCAGGACTGCGTTTGATGATGTCAAAGTGTGCCCAACAACATGTGTTGAGTGCAGTGATTTCAGGTCTAAGAATCACACTTACCACCATCACTGTGAGTACTGACTGTGACTACCATCTCATGGTTCCATGTGTCAAACTCACGGTGGGTCTGTCCGGTACCTTGTTCTCTAACAAGTACCTATGTGTTTGGTTTGATATCTCTATATCATGACTAATGAGATTCTATCATCAACCAACACCACAATACAGTCTTGTATGTCATTGTTGTCTATCTACCTTCCACAATGACATCCGACTAGGGACATAACAAGAATGTACAAACTCTTAGCATCCGTATGATCTCATCGTTCAGGTCCTTAACCTGAAAGCATACGTCATTGAGTACTGTCATTCTCTAGACATTCAATCTGTTCTATCACTATCTCATATGACTGAACCAGAAAGAATTGGAAGCTTGCCTTTGATGTTTATCAAATCAATCTTAATGTATCCCACCAATCATCCCATGATTGGCTCTCAGGGCATACATACCAACACTTTTAAGATCGATATTGACAGCCTTAAGCTTTTGGGAAAAACAAAAGAGAGGGTTACCTTGTTGTTGAGTTTGCCATGCTTTAGTGATGATATCCCTACATCTGGGCCAGTCCATCCAAAAATTGAGAAAGCATAAAGGTCTTCTTTTCTTGTCTAGTTCCATCAAGGTGATGCTAATTGCTGAGTGATCTGAGAACTCACAAGTCAGTAGCTTCATTTTGATGCTAGGAAATTTATCTAGCCATAGGTCATTAACCAAGGCTCTGTCTAGTTTGCAAGCAATCTTCCTTGCTGCAACTTGTCTGTTGTGCCATGTATAGATTTCGTTGCCCATAGTTGGCAGCTCATTCAAGTCTGAGTTATCAATGGTTGTGTTGAAGGAACTAAGTATCATGGCTAGCACTTCTCTTCGACCTACCTTTTCCTCTCTCTTTCTAATGTTGTTGAAGTCTCCGATGATTAACCAAGGATTGGAAAAAGTAGTGTTAATCTTCTCCAAGGTAGACCATAGTGGGATGCGTTGTTGAGCAAAATTATGAGCATAAACTACAGTGATCATGATAATGAGGCCACCTTTATTGGTACATTTCATTATGACTTGTTGATCCTAAGAATCAGTACATTGAATATCCCATGAACTAGGATTCCAGCCAATACAGATGCGGCCATTTGGATCTTTGTCATGGTTGGAAATCCATTTCCAACCACTCAGAAATAGG